>CM077241.1:4345996-4938496 GCA_039654775.1 Spinibarbus caldwelli | reverse complement strand
TGTGTCCGTGAGACGAACGGGGCGCGAGCGCAATCCTGTGACAGGCAGTAAATATAGCGGAGCGCGTGAAGGAGAGATGTGAGGCACGAATGCTGTTCAAGGTCTCCATTAATTCGTGCTTGTAGTAATTTAATGTGTATATATTTTGAAAGCATTGAATCGCTACAGAAATCGCGATTCATTCGATTCTTAGCATTTTAAATCGATTACTGTCCGAAATCGACGATTCACGATTCAAAAATCCATGTTTCAAGATCAATGCACATGCATCGCCAGGGTTTGTAATCGATGCATCGAGAAAACGAGTGAATCGTTACACCCCTAGCTTTCACTCATTTAAGGTCCAGTAAAATCAATAATGCTTTATTAACCCACAAATGTTAGTTAAACGTTAGTTAATGTTGGACTAGTGTACACTTTACAATAAGGTTCACAAATTCCCTTAGTAAACATTTTGTTAATTGTAAGTCATTTTAATAAATCGTTTACAAATGTTAGTAAAACATCAGTTAATGTTGAACTAGTGTACACTTTACAATAAGGTTCACAAATTCCCTTAATAAATGCTTTGTTAGTAGTAAGTCGTTAATAAACAGTCTACAAACATGAGAAACTTTTTCCACTGATGTTTAGATGGTTTCCAAGTTTAACAACAGCCCAAATCAGTGCCCAAATGGAGAGTTAGTATTGTGTGTGTTAGCTGCTATGTAAACTTGTGCATATATGTAGTATAATTAAAGCTGCAGTTTTTTTGGTTAAAAATGACCTGAAATCAATATTTGAGAAAGTACATAACCAGCCAGTGTTCAAAACTATCGCCTTACTTTAGCCCGATTCACAATGGTTAGCTTATAATAATGTTTTCTAATTTGAGTGGCATGGGTAGGTTTCTGCGGGAAATTCGAACATGGCACTGTGTCATTACGTCACATCTGTAAACATGAAGTTTTCCCGGCTACTAGGCTATGGCACGTGAGGATCCTGCAGGTGGTGGATAATTTATAGCCTTTTCTCACAGCAGCTCAAATAATTAAACTTATCATTTTGATGGCGGATTGTAATCCAGAAAGATTGTGTGTTTATGAAACACATGTGAATGAAATTAAATTATATTCCAGTTTTAAATGTGGTTCTGATTACAGATAGCCAACGTGGGATTATACAAGTTTTTGTATTTTAAATAGAACCAGTTTGAAGGAAGATTAATTTGCTTTTTGGATTAAAAGAATTTCTTAATATGAAATTTGAATGGTATGACAATTAGATATTAGACTGTACAGAAATAGAAATCTACACGCTAATACTATACTCATAGTCACAGAATGCTGATGTTGTTAACAATAATTTGAGAACAAAGTATAATAATGATACTTTGCACAGTTAGATGTGATATGAGCTAACTGATCTTTAGATTTAATCACTGTTGGTAGCACGCTTTATTGTAATGCTTTTTTCCTCAGTTGGGCAGAACAAACGTGGCAGACTTGTTACTTACTTGTTAAGATGGCAAATTATGGTGAAAATTCTGATTTGGGTCATATATTCCAAGACATAGGCATTAAATATCCACACCGGTGCAGTGACTGACAACTACACATTCACCTCAAAACATTAGATTCATCCACGCTGGAGCCGTGCCGGAACACCGGATCACAACCCCGCGCACTGAAGATAATTCCGCAAGAAACTGCTATTCCAGGTTTTCAAACATAGAGAGCGACAAAGAGGTAAAAGTTACAGACTGCAGCTTTAAATAATAAAGCTTATTAAATAAAGCTATTTACAGGCATAGTTCATTGTTAGTTCATGTTAACTAATGCATGAACTAACACATTAGCATATGAAGAAGTTAACATGAGCAAAGATTAAGTAATGCTGAACAGATGCGTTGTTCATTTTTACTTTAACTAAATGCATTAACCATTGTTAACTAATTAAGTTGTTAATGTGAAGAGAAGCATTAGTATATGAATAAGTTAACATGAGCAATAATGCTTAACAGATGTGTTCATTTTTACTTTAACTAAATGCATTAACCATCGTTAACTAATTAAGTTAACGTGAAGAGAAGCATTAGTACATGAATAAGTTAACATGCTGAACAGATGTGTTGTTCATTTTTAGTTCATTTTATCTAATGCATTAACCACAACATTGACTAGTTAATCTGTTAATGTAAAGAGATGCATTAGTAAATATGTAAGTTATCGATGCATGTATTAAGTAACGTTAATTAATACAACCTTATTGTAAAGTGTTACCAAAAAAAAAAAAAAAATTATATATTATTTATTATTATTTTTTATTTATATATATATATATATATATATATATATATATATATTTTTGTTTTTATTATTATTATTATTATTATATATTATTATTATTATTAATAATATATATATATATATATATATATATATATGTTGTAATGAATAAAATAATAAGAAATAATAAGAATAAATTACACACAAACCTAATGGGATGAGCTACCTTATAAGGTAGCATTATTAGGCATCATAGGCACAAAGTGTAAAAATACAAAAACTAGGCAGCAAGTTAAGTTACCTGATTTTAACTACAGGGAAGCACTGTATGTACTTAATGCAAAAATAAGGCAATCACAGAACAATCTTCTATTTCACTCAATAACTGAGAGGGTTGTTGAACTTCGACAAAAGTTTAAGCAGATATACACATTTCATAATAAAATCCCTCAAAATATTGTCTCTTTGTGTACTCAAAACGCTTATCCAAACTTTTGTCCAATAAAACTCACTATAGAATGATAATGTCCCTCCTCCTTAATACCACCACTATTTCTATCAGTAAACAAATGATTCAATAACTTAAAGCTATTGGCAATTTAAAACATATATATACACACACATACATATATATATACACACATACATATACATATACATATACATATACATACATATATATATATATATATAGAAATTAACAGACCATTAGTCTAGTCTCTCATGCGTTTGAGTAAGCATTGTTTGCCGCGAAGACCATTTCTAGTCAGCCACATGTTTGGATGCAGCCATATGAGCCATTCACACAGAACATTATGTTGAAAAAAAAAAAAAACAACTAGACGCAGGGCAGTAGAATGAAAAACGCAAGGTTGAGACGTATTAACTTGAGCGCTGCATTTTTTAGAATACTGTGACTTGCACTAGATGCTGCAATAGACGCAAGCACAACAGTCAAAGTCTGTCTAGCATATGTCTATAAAGAAAAGCAATGGAAAATGAAGCACAGTGGAATGCAAAAACATGTTCTGTGTAAACAGCCCCTTAGAAGGCAGCTGCCAATGCTGGCACTTTGGAAGAGTTAATTACTTCAATTTTGTCATTTTCTACTGGGATTATTTTTTGAAAGATGAAAAGAGGCCACACAATAAGAAACTAACTACAGCAACAGTGGTAGACTTCAGAGATTCCTAGAATTCCTGGATGACATTCAGGAAGTCGTACCTGTCCCAGCTGCTCAGAGTGCTGGTGAAGTTCTTCCAGGATGGGCAGGGTCTGCTCCTGGGTACAGTGCTCCAGGATACGTTGGATCACCCTGCAGCCATATGGATGAGTGGACAAAACAAATACCTACACACACACAAAAAAAAAAAAAAAAAACCATTAACACGCATCCTGCTGCATACAGTTCACTAAAAAGACATACATCACTAATCATATTATTAGTGATTTTCGTAAATGCCAACATCTAGCGTCTGGGAGGTATGACCAAAATCATTTTGCGATGTATGAGATAATTTCCTATCACAATATAGTTTAGTTTTCTTTAGTTCAACCAAATAATTACTTACAAATAATTACATAATTTAATTATATGTGGGATTTAAAGTCAAACTAAAAGACAAGATTATTCGTAACAAACAAACAACTAGGCAGAACCTGAAATAGAGATAAATTCATCCTATATTAATCCACATCTTTACTTATGGCATGGCACACCCTGCATTTTCGTATAAGTCTGTTTCTTTGTTACACAGAGGGGCCAGTCATAGATACAAGTGCATCTCAATAAACTAGAATTTCGAATTACTGAAATAAATGAACTTTTCCACAACATTCTAATTGATTGATGCACCTGTACATCTAAGTTAAACCTTTGTTTTGAGTACTATTGTGGCCAACTAGCAGTTAAAGGATGTCTTTTACATTTTCAAATTAGACCAATCTTAGGTTTTTATGCAACTGACTTAAGAGTTACAGTATGAGAATTCTTAAAGAAATAAATTAGATGACTAACCTGTAATACTAGTCTAAGTATTTTATGCAACTGTCCCCAGGTGTAAGTAACAAAGCAGTCTTGCCTACTGATATAGTATATAGCCAGAAAATATCTACCAGGCTATAAACGGTATAGCAAAATCTCAGATTTTGTTTTTTTTGTACGTTTTTAACATGGACTAGAGTAGACTACAAAGGTTCTTAAAAAAAAATATTTGGTCTGCCACCACCATATTCGTAAAATGCAGAACCTGATTTTACCAAGTGCGACATGTTCCTGGATCAACATCTTTGTTGACCCTGGAGCAACATTGTGATTGACCAATCAGATTTGAAGAACAAGTTTATAGTTTTTGTGAAGTTTAGGCTTACAATCAGTGTTTGGTGCTTGTACATCAGTGTCATTCATTTATCATTTCCTCTGATTTTAGGGATTACTCATGGTTAAGGTTAGGTTTAGGTGTAGGGATATGGTGAAGACTAAATTTTTGGATTAAAACACTGTTCCAGGGTCAACAAAATATGTTGACCTAGGAACACATCTAACTCAGCAAAATCAGGACGTGCATTTGTAAATCCTGTTTCTGGGTGTTTTGAGTGTCTGTGGAGCTGATACCTGTCCCTGAAAGGCATCAATGATGAACTGAAGAGCCTGTGGCTGGACACACTCAATACATTTCTGCACGACATGATTTCCGTTCTGATCCTTCACACATTTCAGCACATGACCATCCAACTCCCTTACAATGTCACTCTGACACACGAGAAATAAAAAATTAAAACATTCAATTAAACAATTACTCACTCTGCAGCTCTGACAACTACCACCACTTCTAAACATTTTCTATTTTAATACATGTAGACTTACATGTATTTTTAAAAAAAAATTCTAGTGGTCTGTACTTTAGAAAGTTACCGTATCAATCAAACATTCCCTAACATTGTGGATTAATGTGTAATGTGGAAAGAAAACAAAAGGCAACTTACAATTACCTGCTGGTCAGAAGAGATGGATTCCAGAGCTTTTTGAATCACACGACATCCATACATCTGCAGAGCCAGCGGCAACACATGGCCACGGATACGAGTCGCAAGTGCCAGTTTCTGATCTGCACTACCGAACTGTAGCAGAGAATCAGAGAAAGCAGTTACTCTTAAAGACAGAAATGCATCATGCACAAATCATCACACACAAAATATACATTTATATTTTATTCACAAACATTAATTAATTTACACTGTCAGAAGCATAAGCATTTTTGGGAGAAAAAAAAAAAAAAAATGCACTCACATCTTATTGTACAAACAACAAACTTCCTCCATTAGGATTATGCACCATGTCTGTTTTTAACTGAGAATTTTTTACATTTTCCGTATTTATATAAAAAAAAAAACAAGAGGTGGAAGCCTGATCTGTTAAAAACACAGCCTGATAGGGAAAAAGCATTGGAAACTGTGGAAGAATGTTTAAAAATAATTACCTCAAAAAACTTTTGTATGACATAGTTCCCAAAGACATCGGTCATGAGTTGGTAAGCAGCCTGTAGGATCTCCCCAAACACCATCTGCCTCTCTGCAGGAGTTGCACGCTCCAACTTTTGCTGAATAAACCTGGACATTGAGAAAAGGACCTTACATTAAACACAAAAAAAGCTTTTCTGGGAATTTAAAGGAATACTCAAAGTAGAGAGTTCCCAATCTTTCATTAACCTATTTTCCAGGACATTTATTTTTTTATATAACAGTAATGTTTTACTTGTGTTCAATTACTATTTTTGAAATGTTTCCAGATACGCATGATATAAAATGTGTCAAACATTGTCAAAAAATGTCCAAAGAAATTATGTTATTATGAGTTGGTACCTGGATCCATGCTGGTCTTGAGAGAACTCCACCATGTGACCAGGCAGGTCTCGCAGCTGCAGGTTGGGAAAGCGATTATTCCGGAAGTCCTCTAGTAAGCGGCTACGTCCTGAAGGCATGACATCTGAGCGGCTGTAGCGGGCTCGTGGTGGGGGAAAGAGCTGACTGCTAGAGCTGAAAAGACTGGAGGTACTGCCCGAACTCCTGTATTTGGCTTCTGCTCCCGGTGCAGCCGAAATATAACGGCCACTGCCATTGGTCAGACCACCTGAGAAGAGCAGGAGAGAAAGGAAACATGATTTATGATTTTGAGTTTAGAGTTTTCTTCGCTTGTATAGAGTTTTCCCCCTGCAGCACATGTGCGCCACCCCTGGCAGGCATGCCCCACTCAACAAACCACACTAAGCTCAGAGATTTTTCAGGGGGGTAAAAACATTTTCACATAGCTTTTAAAATGGACCAGAGGCCATTTGACCTCAGTTTGGGTTTGCTTGGTGTGAAAATTGTTTTCATTTAACCAAAACTGGAAACAAACCACTGATCTATAATAGAGAACTGGACTGCTCATGACATTATAAAACAGGGCTCTGCGCTAACTTTTTCTTTTAGGAGCGCTTGTGCTCCTAATTTAAAAAATTTAGGAGCACGGTCCAAAATTTAGGAGCACCTTCTAATCAATAATCAAAAATTCTGATCAAAAAAAATTAACCTTCCTATTACGAGGTGATATTTGACTCAAAGTGATTTACAGGGAATTTTGTGTTTTTACCTTTGTAATGGAATTTTTCTAACTTTATTAAAAGTATGTCATCTTTTGTCAAATTCAAAAAATATATATTTATTAGCTTTTTAACATTTTTAATTAAAACAACAGAATAAGAAGCAGAATAAGAATGTTACCAATAAAATTAATTCAGTATTTAAGAAATAAATTTGTACTACAGAGGTGACACAGAAGAACACAAAAGTGGCTTGTAGGTGTATTTTCAGACATTTAATGAGGCTGCATGAGTACAATTCATAAATTCATGTTGAGGTTAATGTTTTAAATATACAATTTTGAATATAGAAATATTAAATGATTTAAATAACAGAAAAGATACTTTAAAACATTAAATTAAAACTGCCAGCAGGTGGCGTCAAATCACTGATTTTATCACTGAATCATTCATTTAATTGATTCGTTCAAACGGCTGATTCATTCAGGAACGAAGCATCTGACTGTCTTTATGAATGAGTAATTGAATGATCACTCACTAGATTCATCTAAAAACACAGTTCATTCATAAACGAAACATCGCTGTGTTTGAATGGAGATGCGCAGTGGCTCAGATGTGACTGTTTGAAACTATTTTCATTGACGAAATAGAGCAAAATAAGGCAATAGTGTTGTAGTCAGACTATAAGCCACTTAATATTAACTTCTTGTTTAATGAACTGTATTAAATCAATATCACATCTGCAAGCTGTCACTCTCCTTAAGTTCATCACGATCTCACAAAACTTCATTACAATCAACTCCGCTCTCTACACTGCACAGTTAATCTCTTATTTACGCTCTGTCTACACTTTCTTTGTTATAATGAGAGGATACGTCTCATTACTCAACGCTGCAAAAACACGTAAGTACGTTAGAAACCTTTGAAGCTCCCTCAGCGCAAACACAAATATGCTGATCGGGTCAGTCGCACAGGTGCTCCTAAATATTTTTTCAAAGTTTCTGACTGAAATGGTCGCACTGTAGAGCCCTGTAAAAGTGAAGCCACCGCACCGCCATATTGGTATTCCTAGTATTCCCATGCAATCTATCGAATTAACAGGAAATCGTACAATTTTAATGAAAACACCTAACGAGTCAGAATTTTTATATCTGAGGTCTTCCTATATATTCTCACATCACAAATGCCCAAAGTATGAAAATGGCTATTTGTTTAATGTCACAAAACAAATCTTTTGTGTTGGATCAGTTACATATGTCAGCAAGTGCACAGCAGACACACACACATTAAAGATTTCAATATATCGCTTATCCTGCCCAAAAAGATCATAAACATCGCAGATAACATCTGAAGTAAAAAATAATTTAAATACGCTTATCCTAAAAACTAATCTTGTGTGACTGATGCACTTCAAATCAGGCTGTTTTAGGTCAAGGTTATGACTGTCAGTCAATGATGCCCTCTGTCAGTAGGGAATAGTAAGATGGCTGCTCAAACACTTCAGGTGGTTTCACCATCTGATAGTAGTTTAGAACGAGCCATCCAGTCATTATGTAGATCAGTGAAACAAACTTTGATTTGGATAAATCAGTTGAACCAAGAGATCATACCCAGATGGAGGCTGGATGAGGACCCATGGGAGGAGGGCAGAGAGGGTGGAGGTGTCAGAGGGGAGTGACCAGGTGTCAGTCCAATGGGGCTGGGGGAGGAAGAGTATCCTAGGCTGTTGTAAAAAGATTGGCCAATGGGCGTCAAGCTGCTACCACCACCACGCTTATACAGGTCAGAGCTAGCCAAAAGGGAGTCCCGACGGGTTGCACTGCTGCTAGTGGAACTTGATACTGCAGGAGTACAAGAGTACAAAAAAAAAAAAGAAAAAAAAAGAGAGATAAGATCAACTGAGCACAACTGACAAACTGATCTGCTATGATAATCTAATCCATGCATCTCAAACTCAATATTGAGTCAGTTCCTTCACCTAAAGCAAGGTTATCAATTTCTGAATCAGATACTCAATTCTGCCAATCCCACATCAAATCAAGAACATGTAAGACCAATTTCATAGCTCATTATCAGGGGCAATTCTAGAGCTTTATGATTACACAGGCACACATCCCCCAAAGAATTTCACAGATACTTACATTCCTATTTCCATGGCTATACAACAAGTTTGACACTTCAAGCTGTATGATTAATGTATTGGGTTTTTTTTTCAACTAGACTGTGAAATAGTTGATATTCTAAATCTTGAATGTGTAAGCACAAAATTCTCATGTTAGTATTTTGCAATTTAAATAGTTTTATAATGATCATGTTAGTTGTTAGTAAATGTTTGTGTAAATGCAACACAGGGACAGTCAGATTTACAACATGCAAATATGTCCACAAAACAAATACCCGTGGCTCCTGACAATATATTGAGATTTTATGAAGTGAATCGATTGGTCTGTGCAAGAAATTGAAAATTACTTACAATATTATTACCTGTAATTCATAGCCTCAGTTAAAGTTATTAAAATCAATCCAATGTATACAGAGTTGTACAGAGAGTAAAAGTAATATATATATATATATATATATATATATATATATATATATATATATAAAATATAAAATTATGAGATATCCACACACTATATAAAGGCTACGTTCACACTGTCAGTTTTTGGGATTGACAACTACATTTTCTTTACAAGTGTGAGTCTCGAAATGTCCCATTCACACAGTAACTTACATTAGCATCTTGAATGCTGTCTGTATGAATGTGCAATAGGTGAAGAGCAGGGGTGCTCATATTGACCGTTTAACCGTTAACCGACAGTAAGAATTTTAACTGATTAATACTATCAGTTACATGGTTTAAAAGGATTTTTTTTCCTACAATTTTTTTTTTTTTTTTACGTTTGCTGCATGGTGAAAGAAAACATAATGCTAAAGAAGTTATTTGTTTACTCACGGGCCCGTGCCTAGGTTACACAGACATATTTCGCTAAGCAAGCACCTGCTTCACCTTCACTTTGTTAACTGATGTAGTATACGCAACACAATGGCAAGTGGCAACATTGGATAAATGATTATCAGAGAGTGAATCCGTGAGTGAATGTATTCAAATTCTGAATAAATTATTATAGCTATGGGCACTCCCCTTATAATCAATGGGAAGATGTCACTCATCTTACTGTAGTTCATCTCACAAAGTTAATAAAATGTAATAAAAGAACCTTTACACTGCGCAGCTAATATCTTATTTACATCATGTCTACACTTTCTTTGTTTTAATTAGAGAGTTTGCGATTGTGTCAGCACAACTCAAAGGAACACCGGCATTTTGGATGATGAAAGGACTGTAACTTAAACACCTCTGATTGGCCACAGCGTTAGTGAAATCAACAGATATGTCTGTGATTGGCTATATTGCTCAATGCCGTAAAAACGCGCTGTGAATAGAAACATATGACCAGTGGATGAAAAGTCCCGAACCACAAATTGATGGAATTTTAGTGATGGTGTTTTTGCCGTTACCGCTCCAGTCTATCCATACAGCATGTCCACGTTACTTTAAAAAATAAATAAATAAAAAAAACACAGGCTGTACACTGAGGTAGGCCTGCTATATAGTTTTATGTCTGACGGGAAGAACAAGACCGGTACCGTTCTTCAAAGCGCATAGAAGGATTCAGTGTGTGTTTTAGTTTTGTCATCTTAATTAGATAATTATTTAATTTATAGGCTACATATTTAGTGTAGGCCTATTTATTTTATTCTTTTTTTTATTTATATTATTTTATTCTGATTTTCTCTGTTCTTAGAAGCGCTGCTTGTGCGTGATAATTTGAAGATGTGTGAATCCAGCTTTTGTTGTTGCTCTGTATGCTGCTGTTTACACGTTAAAATAAAATATTTGTATTTTTTTTTTTTTTATGTATCACAGATTCTTGTCCATTCTATTTTTATTTAAAGGGTTACTCCACCCCAAAATTAAAATTTTATCATTACTCACCCTCATGTTGTTCCAAACCCGTAAGACCTCCGTTCGTCTTCTGAACACAAATTAAGATATTTTTGATGCATTCTGAGTGCTGAACCCCTGATGTCACATGGATTATTTTACCGATCTCCTTGCTACGTTTCTGGATGCTGATCATGTTAATTACATTGCTGTCTATGGGAGGGTCAGAGAGCTCTCAGAATGCATCAAAAATATCTTAATTTGTGTTCCGAAGATGAACGGAGGTCTTACTGGTTTGGAACGACATGAGGGTGAGTAATTAATGATAAAATTTTAATTTTGGGGTGGAGTAACCCTTTAATACTAATTTATTATTCTAATTTGATCAGTTAACGGTTAATGTTCAGTTAACGAGCAGCGGTTGTCAGTCAGGAAAATTAACTGAAATGAGCATCCCTAGTGTATAGCCCGTATTTTTCAACAGTAACCATAGCAACAGTGACCCGAGTAAAATCAAAGATGGTGAAGTCTTATCACTTTCTGACATGACAAGAGCCCAATCAGGCCGCGAGTTCTTCTGTCAAATCTTCATTAACCAACAGCAACTTTTATATTTGGGTAGAGAGCGGAGTATTTGTGTCGTGCGCAGAACACAAAACTGACGGGAGCAGCTCTGGTGGAAAACTGACTGTATCTATAACTTTCAGATGACACACAGCTCATTTCTCCATCACTGTAAGTTACCGAAACCACACATGAAAACACGTAACGCACGGTAGACGCGTTTGTGCGGCAGAGCGTCTCTCTCTCGCACTGTATGATGTGACAGACAACTAGTTGTCAGTCCTGTTCTGTTCACATAGCGCGTGTGTTCCGAGAATGCGGTTGTGAGACCTGAAAATTTACAGGTTTTAGTTCGGTTATAGAATGCGGTTGTCACGCCCGTAAATAACCGTACTGTGTGTGAGCGTAACCATAACCGTATTAAGAACTCAAATACAGGACTGACAACCATATTCTGCTACTGTGTGAACGTAGCCAAAGACTTTGGTAGATGTAAACATGGTAGACATTGTAAACAGACTGCGTGGTCACAATTATGAATATGGGACTGCAGATATAAACTTTGTATATGTACAATAAGCACAATAATTGCAACAAAGTGGAGATATCATTAGAAAGCATGAAGCTTGCGGTCTCAGAACGCCAGTCTATCAGCCAAATCCGAAGCAAGACACAACCCATAGCATTATAACGTTGCAGATTGCCTGACGGCAGACAAAAATAAAAAATAAATGGATGAGAGATCGTTACAAAAGTGTGCATCAAATTCACTGAACACAGAAACTCAAACGTGCGTGACACACTAGAATGGCCCTCGCTGGTTCTCGCACGTCATGGATGCACATTTCTTCTTATTCTTGGTTTTAATGGCAACTAACCACGAACACAGTGTTGCCAACAAATTTTCAGAGAAAGTTGCTAAAGGAAGGTCGATCTGTTGCCAAAAGTTGCTAAATGACGTTATGATGTCATTGCACGATGACGTAATCACGATGCAAAATTGTGTCACCACATCAAATCTCAGCGGTGTTTCCAACTGCTTTCAATTGAAAGTAGCTAAAATTGGTAGCTAAATGTCACTAGATGACATCATAATGGCAAATTCACTGATCTATATAAAGATGAATATAGATCAGTGGGCAAGATTAGAACTTAGATAAGGTTTGTCCAAGAAGTTGCTATATTTGTCCCTAAACTTTTGAAAAAAGTCTCTCAAAAGGGGTGGGGAAGTCGCTAAATCTAGCTACAAAATTGCTAAATTGGCAACATTGAATCTCAGCAAAAAATATATTTTTATATATTTTAATTTAGATTTGTTTGTAAAACAATATGCATAATATTAAAATATAAATAACCATTTTAAACATTGAATAATTGAACAGCTAGTAAACTAGTAATACTACACATTCTCAACAATTATGCTTTAAGCAGTGTATTAGTAGTTAGTTAGTATGCTACACTCTAAGAAAAGTCTGTACAAATAGGGCACGATCTACTGCGTTAATATGAAAAAATTTTCCGTATTGGTTTTTTACCTGCATTTTAAAATGACACATTGTGTTTTCAGGTTACTGGGTTACAATGGATAATGGATAATGTCCTGGAAAATTACCAGCATCTTTTCTATTTTTCTTACAGTGTACTAACTGATCAACAATCACAGGTACAAGCTACTAACAAAGTGTATCATAAATGAACAATTATTAATTTTTTTAATTATTATTATTATTATTATTATTATTATTATTATTATTAAATTGAACAATTGCAAATAGCAGCTAACTCAATTCACATGATGTGTGTACTGCTAGGCATCTTTGGTTTCCTCTTTTTGCGTAATTTGGATGGAAAATGTGTGCCTTTTTATTGTCTGAGTCACTTATCAAAAGTTGCTAAAAGTTGCCAAATAAAATTTAAAAATTGCTAAATTTGTTGCTAGGTGTTTTTGGAAGAAAAAGTTGCTAGGGTAGTGTGAAAAGTTGCTAAATTTAGCAACAAAATTGCTAAGTTGGCAACACTGCTCGAACATTTAAACGTCTTCTTTTTCTATTAATGTCAGCTGGCAAACCCACTTAAAGGCACATACCGCCTCCTACTGCACGACACCGGCATGACAGTTGATGTAAAATAAGGTTCGGGCTTAGAAGAGCCGATACCAATCAGTAAAATAAATAAATAAATAAATAACTACATAAAATGCGTGATTGGCCCCGATCCCAATCCTTGAGATTGACTCGGGACATCGCTAGCAATGACATTATTAAAGCTCCTAATAATGATGTGAAATATGGACGTTTCAGCTCACCTTTTTACATAATGAGAAACCATAAAAACTGTGTCTCGTCTACATTTCACCTCTTCATTCAAGTGCTCGGCTCATGAACCGGACATCACTCCATTTGCCGAGGCTATGGATTACATTTAATAATGGGTAACACTTTATTTTATGGTGTCTGTGTTACACGTTACATGTACTTACTATTATAATAACAATAAATTATGCATAATTACATACAAGTAAACCTAAGCCAAACTTTAATCCTAACCCTAATCATATAGTAAGTACATGTAGTTAATTAATATTACTCAGTACTTAAATTTATAATTACACTGTAACAGGGAGACCTTTAAAATAAAGTGTAACCTAATATTTTTAATAATGTTTAGTCTCTAGTACAAACCAATCGTTTCTCTTTATAAGACCTCAATATATCATTAGGAGCCACAGGTATTCATTTGGTTTTCCTTGACATGCTTTTTTTATTCTCAGCCACTGACTTTCATTTTATCAAAGGACCACAATTTCATCTAAAAATGACAAGCACTGAGCGAGTCCATCTCTGACTCAGCACCAGCTAAAGCACGAAAGTCAATTTAAATTGAACAGATCATTAAGTTACAAAGTTAAAGAACACACTGATGTGATGTGTGTGAAGGGTTAATATTCACAAGGAAACTAACTGATTGGTCGGGAAGCGTTTTGTTCATTTCCTTACAGAAATTAATTCGCAGGCCACATGAGTTTTTTTTTTTTTTTTTTTTTTTTAGGCCATATGAGGTGTCAGCCCAGTTTTGGCCTACAGACCTTGAGTTTTGACACGTGACCTAAAACTTACAGGGGCAGATGTCCATTTAAACCGCATTCTAATCAAATTGAAACATAAAAAGGGTGGATTTCACACACGTTTTTAACTTTGTTAACAGTCACTAACGCACACCATGCAAATGATGCAACAACAAACCTGAGGAGCCAAAGGCACCAAGTGCAGAGCCTAGCCCAACACCTAGAGATCCACCAGTGCTGCTGAAACCCAGAGAGGTGCTAGGAGGTGCCATGCTTGTATGAGAGAATAGTGAGCTGCTCTGGGAGCTGGGTGCCACTGAGCCAGAGCCATAGAAGGAGTTGGAGGGCAGGCCACTAGAGGGTGGAGGTGGCTGCTGCTGAGGTTGAGGCTGCTGGGGCTGTTGGCAACCCATGGACCGGTACAGTCCGTTAGCAGGACCAGACATGCTGTTACCAGAACCTGATGCAGATGCAGCTAAACAACAGAGGATGGAAAGAAGTAAAATAAGGAAAGAAAGTAATAAAATGAAAAAGTAAATCAGTTCGGTCAACAGAATAAAAACAAACAAATACATTATTAAATAAAAAGTCCTGAAAAGGTTTTCAGTTTAAGAGAAGGCAAAAACAAGCATATTCACCAGCTTGTGCAGCTGCTGGGTTGATGAGGAGAGGGGTTTGGACCAGTCGAACAGGTCCACCCAGGCCAGTGCGAGCTCCAGGACCCATAACCAGTGCTCCGGTCTGATCATAGTAAGCAGCCGGTGCTAGAACTTGGTAACCTAATGAAAACATAACAGACAGCGGTCTGAATCAGTGTCTTTACAAGCTTCAAAAAAAAATTAAAAACCAAGTAAAAGGTTTTACTTCAGGGTTCCCGCTACTTTTGAGGAAGGAATGAAAATGAAATTAAATTGCAGTTAAAAAATATTTTTTACACTGTAAAAAAAAAAAAAATTATAAGATGTAAACTTGCTGTTACTTGATGTTTTTTTTTTTGCAATTAATTGTGAAATCTACTAGCTAAAAAAAAAAAAAAAAAAGATTAAATTCATTAAAGACATTAACAAGACATTTAAAGGTGGTGCCCCATTTAGAGCCAACGAGAAACAATTATATTTTTAGTATTTCTGTCACCGCTACTGACTGATTTTGCTAAAATCTCTTGTCGCATTTGCTGATTAAGGATGGGAGTGATGGGTGAAAGACTTAAGAACTGCCTCTGGCATTTCTCTACTATTTTCAGTCATGGAATGCAATGCCCCATTTTGTCAGCAAACCAAAGTGAAGCTTGCCAAAATGAGTACAAAAGCACTGTGTTCATGCTGTTCAGTGATAAAAAAAAAAAAAAAAGACAGTACAAATCAATAAACAGACAGTTCTGCCTCCATTTTCTAATTTTATTAGTTGTGTAAATGAAGGCAGTGGCATATTGGTTCTTTAGCATGAAAAGCACCTCAACACCAAGCTCGTAAGTGTCTGCCTTGAATAATCCCAAACTAGCTAGAAATTGCCTCTGAATCAGCAGGACCATGAACACTTCTGGGAGATAAGTCGTTGGAACTATTAATGGCCACATACACACATTTCCTCAGATTCCCAGACCACAAATGATGCACACAGATGAACGGAAACTAAATGAACCACAGCCTATGATGTAAGGAACAACCAACCCAAGAGTACTTGCAGAAGTTAAAACAGAAAGAAAAGGTCAGAGTATAACTCACCTGGCATTCCTGTGAAAGCCAGCGCTGAGTTCGCAGCAGCTGCAGCAAGGGACTCCTGCTGACTCTGTTGGCTCTGGCCAGGGGTCAAAGGTCGCTGATTGGTCCCTGCACGCATCACCTGGATTGGGTGAGGAAAGGGTTTCAATATGCATTTTAATTTGCAGAGGATTAGAGGAGAATTTCAGAAGCCAGACTAGATGGTGACGGATGGATTGAAACAAATTAGTACTACACTGTTGGGCACAAGGTGTGTGTCACTGCAGATCAAACACAAAGTAAAAACACTGCTCTTTTAAACTATTAATTGAGAGATGAATTAAGCAAAGATTCCTTATACAAACTCCAGATTACATGTAAACAATGCTAAATTCATGGCACTCAGTATCTGAGGAGCTCTTTGGTCTTGTGACTGAACTTTGAATGCTTGCTAAATGAATGTTGCTGTGTCAATACTAGTTCAGCTTCATCAACAGCATTAGTGTCAATGTTGATTACCAGAGACTTTTTTTTTTTAAATTGACTGTTTTTTTTAAAGCAACAATCATGGTTACAGTAACACTAACAATGGAATCAGGATAGCCCACTTGAAGGTTCAGAAAGTAAATCTGAAGAAATTGTTTGCATTTTAAAATTTCTCAGTACAAACTCATTTACTATTTGAACTGTATAGCTGTTTAAGGGCATTTTCAGACCTGCACATTGACTGCTTTGTTCCAAAACAGAGACTTAAACTAACATTGTTGCGTTTTCTTCTTGGTTACATTCACTTTCACAATGTTTATGCAAGTCTTACAATTAAAACTGCCCTCTCATTGGTTACTTTACACACCTTTACATTCCACTCTTAGCATCCACCAAGATGAATTGACAACTTAGCTCTGCAGGCTTATTGTGGCTTTATCTACAGCTGTCATTACACACACTTTTTTACAAATGCATATAAGCTTGCATTTCTCTAAGCTTTACATCCATATATTTCATGCCTAAATGAACTAAAAGAGAAAACACTGCAGGTTATGAAACAAACACTCCAACTTAGCCAGGTGTGAAAATGGGGCCGGCCCAAAGGTGACTTAAATTTTTAATCTTTTTAAAACGAGCATTAAACCAAGACAAAAGTTAAAAAAAAAAAAAAATGCTTATACATTTTAAAATATATATATATATATTTTATAATCTATTACATATTAAAGGCCTGCATTGGGATTGCAAACTCAAATCTCGTGGGTTTTACCTTTACTGCGGGTGGGAATGGGCGGTCAAAAAAATGTAGCGTGGGTCCCGCCATCCCACAATTTGGCGCATACCAAGAATGATTGAGTTAAAAAAAAAAAAAAAAAAAAAAAACAGGTGTTTACAAAGTGTTTGGTCGTACGCTGGAAAACACACTACACTAAACTGAAAGCATATGCTCTGTTCCATACAACCAGGGTTGCCAGGTCTGTGTGACAAAACTAGCCCATGCCAGTCAAAAACACCCCAAAGTAGTGCAATGACCATATCCCAAATATTAAAACTCAAAATATGTAATTTCCATACCTAAAACATATTTTAGTCACTTTATATAAATGATCATAAACACGACTCGAAGGCTTCCTACCAGTGGCCCTCCTTCACAAAACTTACCATTTAGCACAGTTTTATCATAGGTGGAACGCAAAATGTTTCAACACAAGCATTTCAGTCAAATGTAATTCATGCAATATTTCAAAGCTTTAACCCACGGGGGAAAAAATAAAAAATCATCATCAACCCACGGCAGCGCAATTCCGTGGGGAAAAAAAAAAAACAAGGACTTGGCAACCCTGTACCCAACACGAGCTGCAGCGGCAGGAGTCAGATCTGACTGATCACGGCACAGGTTGAGATTAAGGGGAGATGACTGACAAGACGCTGGAGGATTTGCTGCTCAACAGATCCTGAACTCACTGACAAATATTTTTTCTTGTAAGATGTGCTCCCTTTACACAGAGTGTGTGTGATTGCGAAATTGAAAGTGAACAGCGAGCGCTCATTCAAAAGCGATTTAAATACCCCGCATATTGATAGCAGCTCCCTGATGCACGAAAATTAAATGCAATATTAGAATGTTTGCAGGAGCGGGCGGGGGCAGACACAAAAATTGCAGGAGCGAACAAAAATTGCAGAGCGGGACACACTTTGCGGGAGCGGGCGGTAATGGACAGAAATTCAGCGGGAGCGGGATTAAGAAAACCGTCTTGCGCAGGGCTCTATTACATTTTTTTTTTTTAAATCTTAATTATGAACACCTTAAAGAGTCATGTAAATTTATAGGTTAAAAATTGTGGGGACACAGAAGAACACTCAGCTCAAAAATCTGGAATCCTGAAATTTAATTATTTTAAATTTTAATTACAATTACTGTAGTTACTTTTTTCTAATGTTCAGAAATTATGAGTAAGAGTAAACTATAACTATGTTGTAAACGATGAGAACAATCTACAAAGACTCTTGTCAAAAGGCTGAGAACCACTGGTCTACATCACAAAGGAAAATGAACTTCTGGTTACGTGATACAGATGCATTTAGGTGATAAAGACTGGATATAACAACAGTGTGCATTTTAATATTTAAAATAACCCTGTGTGTTTCCAACAACATACCTTACTGTATCCATGATAAGTGGAATGACAACGCGGAATTTATTTTCTGCTGTTATCAACATTATGCTACAAGTGTTGTCGACAGCCTTGGTTCATAAGTTAGCTCTATCTATTTATCTACTTTTATGAGGATTTGAAAATGTCACACAATGAACAAGGCTTAATGGCCGGTCACACTACACTTTTCATTCCACTGACTTTCATTCTTTCGCATACGGTTGCAGGACAGCAAAAACATGCGCAGAAGTTTCGCATTGTGCTGCTTCCAAAGTTCAAGTTTGATGAACAGTGACCTGCAAATTTGTATCACATGAAACCATGTGATATGCCGATATGTCATGGCACGAATTTAAAGAACATATATTTAAAAACTGCAGCACCGCAGGAAAGTGGAGTAGACTGGATGGTTTTACAACTTGGAATTAGTATTATTTATTGTGTGTTGAAGAAGTATCCGAAGAAGTTTTGTATGTTCAAAGTCTAGTGTGACCGCAGCTTTATATGTTGAGATAATGTCATCAACCTGTTGTCCCGGTCCTGGACCCTGATTGGATGCCTGCTGGTTGGCAGAATGACTGGCAGCAGCTGCAGCCGGTTGTTGGAAGAGGTTGGCTGGATACACGCCCCAAGGGACTCCATAGTACTGAGGAGGGACTACAGCTGGACCTATGGAAAAACATGGAGCTTTAGACTGAGGACTCTCGATATTTAAGATCCTAGGACTGTCTATACCATGGCTGATATTTAGAAAGTGTGTACATGTGTATACCTGCAAGTGAGGCAGCTGCTGCCAATCCTGCAGCGGTATAAGGGTCTGCTCCAGGAGGGGCAGCATTGATGATGTAAGGGTTTGGCACAAACGCAGGTGCAAGGCCTACCGGAACAACAGGTCATATTCATTTCAAAGACTGCCTGGTTTACCCAAACAATCACAAAATACACATGCACAATGAAATTAAACCACTAAACACACTCAATTATTGAACTTTTACTGTGTCTTCTTTTGCCCTCTTAAAACCAAACAAAAAATTATGGTGGAAAAGGGATATAGGAGACAGAGTGTCTCTGGATGAAAATACAAGTCTGAAATTAATAATGTTACCAAGGTGTTGCTGTTGAGCTGCAGCAAGGGCGTACTGTTGCTGCTGTGCTGCGGTCAACTGCTGAACTGTGAGATGACTGGATCTCTGGAACAACTTTAAAAAAATAAATAAATAAAAAAATAAATAAATAAATAAAACACACACACACACAAACACAAGGTATTACATCTTTTTACTAAAAAAATCCTCTACATATGCAGCAACCAGAAATTTTACTACAGATGTACACTACAGATAAAAAAACAAAAAAAAACATCCCAAATTTTGTAGAGAAATTAATACTTCATCAAAAATGCATTCATTGATCTAAAGTAACAGCACAACAAAACACTTAAATTTCCATAAAGCAGAATTCTGTTTCCATAAAGTAGAATTTAAAGGGGTTTGTCTAATGCTATTTCATGCATTCTGAAATGGTTGGACGTATGACAGAGTATATCTGTGCCAAATACACTCTTTCGGGGTTCATATAAATAAATAAACAAATAAAGGGGTTTTTTTTCGAGTATGGCCCTGTATGATGTCATAAAGGGCAAAATTCCTTATATGGGCACTTCTCCAGGAAGAGTGCGTGCACGCATCAACCAGAGCGAGAGCAAGAGCACGCCCATAGACGTGCTTCATTCAGATTACGGAAGTCGTCAGCAGGACTTGCTCGAGAAGGATTTTGTTTTTGACCACAAAATAAACAACGTCACTAAAGAAGTGTGTTTTTGGTTGTGAGGTAAAGATAACCTTGTTTAGCTTCCCAAAGAACCCAGCGTTAAGGGAATTATTTATGTTGATGTCACAGCTTGAAGACGAGCGCTATGCAACAGCTCCGTGCGCTTGTGACTCTTTAGCTCTGGCCACGGCACACCTCCAGGTGCTCGATTGTTTATGGAGAGAAGCAGTACACAGCTGTATTTTTCTTTAATAAATCTGATAAAACTAAAGACTCTTTGGCAATGCAATACTACTCTATAGGCACTCAAGATTAACATGAGATTGGCAGAAACTGTGTTATGTCCCCTTTAACCTTTCTATCAAATCAATAAAATTCTGTTTTTTTTTTTATCAAATATTTTTAATTGTATTTTTTATATAAATTTTTCACATAAAATATTAAACAGAACAACTGTTTCCAACACTGATAATAAAAAATGTTTCTTAAGCACCAATCCAATTTCTGATGGATTATGTGGCTGGAGAAACGGATGCTGAAAATACACCTATGCCATTACATGAAATAATTACATTTTAAAATATATTTAAATAGAAAACAGTCTCTTACATTGACAAATCTTAAATTGTGATAAAATTTACAATATTACTATTAGAGCTAAGGAATATAATCATCATTTCAATGCATTTCTGCATTGATGCATAAAAACAAATGGACCTATTTCTATGGGTTTGATTGAAGAATTAGATGACTACAAATTAGCACAATCAGGATTCTCCATATTTTTTTCTTATCATAGTCGGTTAAGTCTTACATGAACATAAACAGTTAGGGTAAAAATCTTATGTGTAACATTAAATCCATACATTTGTCTTCATATATTAAACCTGCTGCTGTTTGTCATTTATGTTAATCAAACAACAGAAGGGGGGATCATTCACTACTCTTGACTAAATAAGTTTTGCAACTTTAAGAATCAATTTATTTGTAATTAATACACTAAGTCTATGCAGTGATTATTTTTACATTTGATTATTCAATTCCTGTATTATTTCTTATTTGAATGCTTCTGTTAAAAAGATTTAAAAAAAAAACTGTTAATTTTATTTAACTGTATGTTTTACTGTTTGTTATTTGCATCACCGTTCTTTAAAAAAAAATTATAATAAAAAATAAAAAATACTATATTGTGATTAATTGAGTATTAATATAGTAATTATTAAAAGAACTGGAGAAAAATATGCATGGAATATTGTTTTTTTAACTGAATCATTACTCTCTGAATTGTAATAGAATCAAATAGTAAGGCAAGTGAAGATTCACACCTCTAATTACTATTGTAGTGAACAGCAGGCAGAGAGAATGGTAAAAATTTCACTTCAGTGTGATTGTGTTTCTGTGAACAACATAAACAGATGCCTTTTGCCCTCTCAGGATAAAACACCACTTCTCAGGATGACAAACAAAAAAGTATCTAAAGCCCAGAAAAAGAAAATAAGGCTCTGAATTGACTATTTCTGACCAAACAAATGGAGACTTGGTGAGCCTAAGACACTTTTCAAAAACATTAAAAATATTCAATGAAATAATGTACAAAAATGTTGTATAAATTGTCACAATATAGCTGGCAAGTAGGGAGCAGTTAGCTCCTGTTGGTAGATGCAATAAATTACAGTGGCAAAAAGATGCCCAGGTTGCAGCTTGGTCCTTGGTTTCACTCGCTTCCCTCATTACAATTCAATCTCTTCTCAATAAATAAAAAAGTCCCACCCACACATTATTTCAGCTGGACACTCTGTTTCACTAAGACATGTCTCATTAAAGAAGTAAAATGCAACGCAAATGACGTTTCATATTGTCAAGACATTGACCCTTCATACTGCAAAAGCAAACAAAAAGTAAAAGTAACTATAAACAAAAAAAAAAAAAAAAAGTAACCGTAAATGTAATTAATAACTGCAGGTGAGCAGTTGTACCTGCTGTTGGGAGTTGTAGTCAAACAGGCCAACTGGAGCACCAGATGAGTCCACCTGGATCTGGTTCCCAGCATAGTCAAATTGGAGCGACTCCATGCTCGCCTGATGCTCCATGCCGCCCATGCTCTGGGCTTCCTGGCTCTGGAAGTCCTCAGTGGGAGGTTTGTTTGTGACAGGGTTGGGTGGCTGCAGAGTATGCGGGTGGTGCTGTGCCATCATTTCCAACCCGGCCTGACTGGGGCCCAAACGTTCTACTGCCTCTGTGGGGGATGCCTGGCGACTACCTGGGGTAGGGCTGTAGGAAATACATTTTTAATCAAAGCATGAATACTTCATTTAATAAAATAAATAGAAGTGACATTCTTGCATTTTCATTAATTGCTATTCTATTAAAGGCCAAAAAACTTTTTAAAATTTTAACACTTGTGGGGGGGATTTATGATTCAGCAACATTAGCTGGATCCAAACAGGTCTAGTGTCAGCTTCAGACGGTCAACAAAAAAGCCTTCGGGTTCAGGGCATGCATTTATTAGGTATTTAATAGCAAGTAAAGTAACTGGTTTGTCACTTTACATGTCTGTCAAAATTGCTCTTCAATTTGAATTTTAAAACATTTTAAATAACTTTCTTTTACTCCCAATTTTAACAACCCTCTGCACACACCTTGGCGATTGGTAAATTTTTTAGTTTACTCGCCAGACTTATAATAAAGAGATAATAAACACACTAAGATCTGATGGGCTGCTGGGTTAATGAATATTAATCATGTTGTCTACATATGCTCAAACTGATTTGCTGAAATCAAAACAGTGATGACAATAGGTAAGCATCAGCCAACGAGACTGCCGTTAGCACATTAGCTCTGCTTACTACCGAAGAAACCAGAAGTGGCTTCCGCTTGGTCTTAAAGGCTAAATAATTCCAAATGAACACTATTTTGACAGGAAAAATACAACAAAGAAAATAATTTACATGTAGCGCATCAATTCTATGTGCTAAGTAAAACTGTCTTACTCTCCCCTTCCTTTGCATGTGTGAGAGAAACACTGAGCGCTCTCAGCTAAGCAACAACTAGTCGGGCACCTTCACACTAAAGTTTATGGTACTTCAAATATGCTGCGCATCCATTGAGATGAATTAAAATAGTGTGTCTTAAAGACAGAGAGCAAAACTATCAAGAACACAGTCTTCAAAATTGTAAGATTTACAGAACCTCAAACACTTTGATCTTCTGAGATGCGAACAATACACACACAGTGTATTAACAAAGACATTTGTTTCGACATCTCACTGAGAGAAGATGCGAGAAAAGTCCCTTCTCACCTATCCTTTTTATCCTTACCCTAACCCATCTTCTTTCACTCAGCTTTCTCAGAATGGTCAACAGCATAACAATGTTCTACATGAATTGCAAGTGATATTTACAGTCATGTTTGGTATCATTTGAATTGTCTCCGTGCGTCTGGTACAATGGTCTCAATCTTACAAGAAGTAGACTAAAAGGTAATACAGATCCTAAGAGTTTAGAGATAAGTTGATTACTGTAGAGGGTGTGCCATTTCCCAGTGTTTTTCATGCAAATTACCATCTGCCCCCAAAAGGTGTAAACTCTCACTTGATCAATGCAAATTCCAATTGTTAGTTCATGTCTCCATTTGGAGAATGTTCTTCTTGGTCAGAGTACTTAAGTGAAATCTGCAAGAAGATCAGGGCGATTCTGCAGCCAGAATGAGCCCGTAGTATGGAGCGTGTGCACACCCTCCATGCTAAGTATTTTTCTAAAGTCAGGTATGCATCTTTTACTCTTAGATTTTTCTTTGAGAATTTGATATTTTATATTTATTTGATTTCTTTGAATTGACTATGTAATTGGCATAATACATTTTACCAGACTAATAATAAATTGTCACATTTGAATTGATTCATGGGTCGCGGAAGCGGGGGGGCCGCCCAGGCCTGGGCCCGGGTTACTTTTCAGGTCCGGTACAAATATGACATAGGCTACAAAAATAAATAGGCTATAGGCACATATATATGCACGATTGCGATCTCGGTTAAAACGCACGCGATCTTATTCCTAAATGACGAATCCGCTATGTCTAATAAACCTTTGAAATCACAAATCACATTGGAATATTTAAACCTGCTTTTGCGCAGCCGCTGATCCAGAGAGAGCAGCGCTCATCATGTAAAGCTTTATGTATGAAACAGCTTCACAAACAGTCTACACAGTATTGCAAACATTAAATAATAACAAAAATATTGGGATAAAAGTTTATAGCCCGGATATAGACTCTGATGTTGCAGCAGCCACGATCAAAATGAGTAATTGACCTTTGGAACTAATGTTACGCTTCAAATATAGATTGTATATGTTACATTATGCTAGTAGGTGGCGACCAGTAACTGTTAAAATGTATTTGATGTCTGAATCATTCATTCAAGAGATTAATTCAATAACTCTGAATGAAACAAGACTTCATTCATTTATTTCAATGTATTTTTACAGAATAAATTTTTAAATAGAATCATTTATAATATTTTAGACATTTATAAATACTCATTTATAACATTAAATAAAACATTTTGTGAGAATCTCAAGTAAATTAACCTGCATATTTTGTTTGGGTGTCTAATGTTTTGTTTTCAGAATCTTGGGAGAATGAGGTCTATATTCTAAAAATACATATGCTAATATATCTGGCATCTAACTAATACGATTAGTAGCCTAATGCTTCTAATATCAAAATATAGTTGTGCAAACCAGACCCACTACCCTCCCCCCCGGGCCTCCCCTTCTTTTGGTTCGTTCCCGCGATCCATGAATTGATTCCATTTACTCTGAAATTACTGACTCTAGTATATTACATTGTATTCTTGTTACTGCATTTCTGCACCAGGTTAGCAATGGACTAAAATCCAGTTGAGATGGAGCATAGACTAAATAAAAAAGTACTTTTAGAACGAGCAAGCATAGAAGCGGGCATCTAATCAAGTCAAGTCACGATTATTTATATAGGGCTTTTTACAAAACACATTGCGTCAAAGCAGCTTTAGGCTGCGTGTCCACCAAAGTGCTTTTAGCCAGCTGAAAATGCCAGGCGCTCTGCTGAAAATACCCAGCTGTGAGTGCTTGAGAGCACAGTGTTTTTTTCATTTGAGATGTTGTGGTTGCTATGATAAGGAATATGCGTTGAAGTAATGGCAGACGCATTGCGAATGAAATCTTTCTCCAAGCATTGTTTTTCATAATAATATGGTAGTCCGGCAATTCCACCTGGTAAAGACATAAATAATCGGAGATAAGCAATATTAACTTCTCTATTGTTGTTTAAGCAGGGTGTGACGGTTGGTCGGTATTAGTCCCGCCGAGTGGACCTTACAAAATTAATGAAGGTAAGTGAAATATCTGTGTTAAAGTGTTATGAACCCCCCGTTTCAGCACTGGTCTTTCACACCTTAGATCTGAAAAAGACTCCAGAAATGGGCGTGTAAAACTGTGGAAAAGTGGGAGTGTAGAGGGTGGGAAGAAGGGTGAAAACAACCAATAAAACACAGACCTACAACATACTCATTATACAGACAAATGAACATTAAAATATATTTAAAACAAAGAATAAAGGCATAGTTACTTTTGGTTTACTCTTCTTTGAATTTTCGGTCTTATTGTTTGCTGTTTATCACAATAATCCGTCATGTCATCGCGTTCACGATCAGACGTACCGCTGTATAAGCGCCCTTTATTTATGTGTATTTGATTTGAAGACGACATGATATGTGCGCAAACACGGTGCTGGTTCATGTTTGGAGCACAAGCGAATAAGAAATATACTCTCAAAAACTTGAAACAGCTTGCTCCAGATATGATCTATGATCCACACAGCAAGTGCTAATCTTGGCATTCAGCACAGAAACTGCTCTCTCATGCTCGCTGCACGTGTTGTCATATTAAATATTGTTGCAGTCATGTTTACAGAGGTGAACTGACAGCGTGGAAGCTCTTTCATGAGATTTGAATTCTCCGCTGTGGTTCTGTAAGACGACCTCTTGCTTAACACAGCGCAGTGATTGGATCATAAGAGTTCATTCTCATGCATAATACTGAAAATCTCAGAAAACTGATTACGTAGACGTGTACTCAGTCACAGCACCAAATCACCACTCCGAATTAACGCATATACGTCACTTTTCGTGCCATGGGTTCAACTTTGTTTTTGAACCAGAAGAACAGCATTGCTCCAAAAAATGAAAAAACAACCACTTTTCCCTTAATAATAGACATAATGAGTGTTATTGCTGTTTTAACTGATGTGCAACCTGTTCATATATGTTAACATCTCAAAAAATGTGTTTTAGGGTTTTATGACACTTTAAACTTACACAGCCTCTAACTCAAACACCAGTGGGTGAAATCTAACAAATTATTAGTCAATGGCTAACTATAGACATTATTTGATTGCCGATCATGGAAATTGTCGCATATGCAAGTGATTTACTCGCATTGTAGAGGGCTGTTTAAATACTTTTTAAGAAAGTTACTTTATGTTAATACTGTTACAAGTTTAATTGGCAAAAGAACCATCATACTTGAAATCTTTACAGTCGCGATCCATCCCATTCAGCAATCCTCTGGAATTTGCTTTTGAGGCATCCCCTTCCTCTCCGACTTTCATCTCAGGACTTTTGTCTTCTTCAAATGGAGAAGGCTTTTCTTGTGAATCACCTTTCTCCCTGCCGTCTGGGTCTGCATCTGCTCCACCCTGGAACCACCATAAATCAAAGTTAAACAAAGCCATCCCCGAGGCCAAATTACTTCAGGTTCTGTTTTGGCTTTCATCACTATTGTGTGAGGAAGTTTCTAATATTTGGTTGATTTGACACAGAATGAGCCTATTTTTCATAATTATGGTAATAGAACTTTTAAATGATTGATCTTGAGGTGAGAGTCCCTAGTCATACAATTTGACTCATATGTTGAATCATAAAATCAGGAACTCGACAGGTGATTTTGATAAATTGTAGTTTGATCACTATTTTTTTCAGTTAAAAAGATTAAGGCAATTTTCAAAGTTTGACAAAATGTTTCATTTTCCAATCAAAGATTATACTTTTTTTTCTTTTTTTTTTCTCTTTTTTTTTTTTTTTTTTTTTTTTTTTTTTTACAAAGATCTATATGTATACACTAGGGCTGTCAATCTATTAAAATATTTAAATCGCGATTAATCGCATGACTGTCATGAGTTAACTCGTGATTAATCGCAATTTAAATCGCACTTTTTTATCTGTTCTAAATGTACCTTAAATCAAAATACTTTAAGTTTTTAATACTCTAATTGACATGGGCATGGACAAATATGGATGCTTTATGTAATATATGTTTATTATTAGTGAAACCATAGTTAATCTAGAGCATGAAGACTGGACATGTTTCAAAGGTCATAGATGATTTTCAAAAATCTTGTTCATGTCTATTACACACATGAAAAAAGAACATAGAAATACCAAGTTCCCATTACTTCTCTTTATTTGCACTGAGCAATTGACTTAGACAGGCCTGTTTACATTTTCACAATACAGGGCAGCTCACTTCTTCTGAACATGCTAAATGTACATTTATTATTACATTTGTTTGCCTCTCTGTGCCCACATACTGTACTTTGATGCAGCTAAATTCTCAATAAAACTTTTCATTTATATATTTTTTTCATAGATATATTTTCTGTTGTCAGATAATGGTATGAATATGAAATAGTGACTAAAACACAACCCGTTAAGACTACATAATTAGCTCTACCTTCCAAGATCTTAATTAATCTGCACAAAAATGCGATGTACAGTACCAGCTAGTCTCAGAAACTAAATAAGGTTTGGGCAAAAACTAAAGATTGGTCGCTAGGCTCTTTTTTGAAATAAATAAATAAATAAATTGTTGCTAAAGGGGTCTGTATAGTCGCCAAGTTGGCAACACTGACAGAATCTCCATCCATTTCTCCAATTACTGGCTAGGCCACGGCTCAAACAGAAAATACGCGCTACGTTAATTGCACGTTAATAAAATTAGCGTCGTTAAAATGAATTTGCGTTAACTTTGACAGCACTAGTATACACACACACATACATACACACATATATATATATATATATATATATATGTCAACGTTAATGCATGTTTAATTCAAAAACCCTTAACGCGTTAATTAAAGCAAAAATTACTTAAACACAATTTCTATTCTAAACATTTTTTCCTGATTTCGCTTCTCTGTTTGCAATCAGATCATTTTAAGCCGCTAAACTCCGGGAAAATTTTCAGTCAAGTGATCCAGCAAGTGAATCCATTCAAGCAATCAGTCCAAAACAGGGCTAATGTAAAGAAAACCAGGCTGATTACATCAGAGATGGCGGAGAGAATAGATACTCGCGTTGCGTTTTCAGTGATTATTCATTCCAGTGTGTTTCGCTTTAAAGGGGTCATATGACGTTGCTAAAAAGAACGTTATTTTGTGTATTTGGTGTAATGCAATGTGTTTTATGCGGTTTAAGGTTCTAAAAAAACATTATTTTCCACATACTGTACATTATTGCTGCTCCTCTATGACCCGCCTTTCTGAAGCCCGCCGATTTTTACAAAGCTCATCGTTCTGAGAAGTGAGGCGTGCTCTGATTGGCCAGCTATCCAGTGCGTTGTGATTGGCCGAATACCTCAAGCGTGAGACGGAAATGTTACGCCCCTTACCGTATTATGATGCCGTGTCCCGGCGCGACAACACAAAAACAATAAAACCCATTACAAACGAGGCATTTGCTGCATCCAGTGGGTACATAATTACTGATCATAATGACTTATACTGTCTTTTTACGTCTTGCAAACATTACCATGTCTGCATTTGTCATCGGAGAAAGACAAACAACAAGCACTACTCTACACTGCTCAAAACTCGTGTTTGAATAGTCAGTGACAAACTCTTTAAATATGAAAACACACTTACAGGCTGCAAGTCAGAAGCGCCAGACTGTCCTTGCAAAGTTGGAATTGCCCCACTTTATAGAAACGGTCTTTCAGCATAGCTGGCAGGCTACTCCCAGGTTCAGGAAATAGTTCTCTGTAAAATGTGCTGCACACACTCAAATCTTTGGGTTGAACTGTTCTGGAACAGTGTTGTAAATACAACTCAACCACTGATTTCTAGTTGTGTCCTCTTTTGGAAGCCCAAACAAAGTAGTTTCACTTTCACAACGAAACACAGCGTCTCCAGCGTACTACAGCGAGAATAAAAGTCCCGCCCTCTTTCTTTGCGTATACATTTGGGCTGTGTTTTGCAAATCTCCCCACAACGTGACGTAACGTGGGGGCATGTTTGAATGAGCCGTTTTAGGGGGGCGTGGTCGTGTCTTAACTTTTATAAAGAACATTTCTTTGGTTTTGAGACTTTAGTCTTTGCAAGTTCAGGGATATTATCTATGAACAAACAGGTTGTAACACTCCAAAGAGAAAGGAAAAATTGAAATTGCATCACATGACCCCTTTAAAACACAAGCTCGAGAGCTCACTCACGTGTCACACAGTGTGAAATACAGACTGAACGTAACGTCAAAACATCCCAACCCCCATATGATACGCAAACTACATTTTCTCGGCTGGATAAAGCAAACCAGCTTCTTTTGATGTTTGAGTTTTGATAGTTGAGGACTGCAATCAAGGTAAAGACGATTGCGGTGACGTACAGGAGTCGTAAGCACGCGTGAGTCTGATACACCGTGTTTGAAAGCTCTTGACGCACAGATCATATGTTGTATTCATGCACAGTCACATTTCAGTATTCACGTTGTTTCCACAAACATTCAGGATAATGTTTTGATTTGTCTTGTGTATGTTGCTGTGTTTAGTCAGTGTGCACAAATGTATCAATTATATGAACTTCTTATATCATTTGGTTCTTTGGTGTCCTTTTGGAGTCTCCAAGTGTCCTTTTTTGAAAAGATATCTAAATTTATCTTGAAATAAGCTTGCAGAAAATACAGTTTTGTGAGAATCACCCTTCAGTCCTTTAGTTTACTTTGCTGGATATAGTAAATGACGACAAAATTAACGTATTAAGCAAGATAAATGGTATATGCTTAATTTCATGATAAGTGTGCGATTAATTGCGATTAATCACGCAAAAGGGTGTGAGTAATCGGGTTAAAAAAAAATTATCTACATACTGTATATACATATATTTAAAAAAAATTACTATATTTATTTCCTTAAAGGGAAATGACATGACATACTTTCTTCTGTGTGATTTTTATTGGCATATCTATCTATATATCTATCTATATCCACACACACATACATACATATATACATATATATACATACATACTAATATATATATATATATATATATGAGTACCTCACAAAAGTGAGTACACCCCTCACATTTCAGCAACTATTTTATTATATCTTCTCAAGGGACAATACTATAAAAATGAAACTTGGATATATTTTAGAGGAGTCAATGTGCAACATGCATAGTATATAGATTTACTGTCCTCTGAAAATAACTCAACATACACCCGTTATTGTCAAAATAGCTGGCAACAAAAGTGAGTACACCCTAAGTAATAACAGCTATATGTCGTTTAACCATGCAAAGCCACATGTCCTATTCATCATGTTCATGTTTTTGTCTGCTTGACAGGACTATATAAAATGTGTATCTTGTATTAGAGCAGTTAAAATTTGGTGCTTTGAGTACAATTCTCTCATTCTGACCACTGGATGTTCAACATGGCACCTCATGGCAAAGAACTCTCTGAGGATTTGAGAATTAGAATTGTTGTTCTCCACAAAGATGGCCTAGGCTATAAGAAGATCAATAACACCCTGAAACTGAGTTACAGTACAGTGGCCAGTATCACACAGAGGTTTTCCAAGACGGGTTTCACTCGGAACAGGCTTCGCAAGGGTCGATCAAAGAAGTTGAGTCCTCGTGGTGTGAGTCAGGTGCAGAAGCTGGCTTCAAAAAACATATGCATGAGTGCTGCCAGCCTTGCTTTAGAGGTTGCAGAAGTGAAAGGTCAGCTTGTCAGTGCTCAGACCATACGCCACACACTGCAACAAGTCGGTTTGCATGGCCGTCATCCCAGAGGAAGCCTCTTCTGAAGCCGGCTAACAAGAAAGCCTGCAAACAGTTTGCTGAAGACAACCTGTCCAAGAGCATGAATTACTGGAACCATGTCCTGTGGTCTGATGAGGCTAAGAAACTTGTTTGGCTCAGATGGTGTCCAGCATGTGTGGTGACGGCCTGGTGAGGAGTACCAAGAAAATTGTGTCTTGCCTACAGTCAAGCATGGTGGTGGTAGCATCATGGTCTGGGGTTGCATGAGTGCTGCTGGTACTGGGGAGCTGCGGTTCATTGAGGGAAACATGGATGCCAACATGTACTGTGACATTCTGAAGCAGAACGTGATGCCCTCCCTTCAGAATCTGGGTTTTCCAACATGATAATGACCAAAACACACCGCCAAGATGACAACTACCTTGCTGATGAAGCTGAAGTTGATGGAGTGGCCAAGTATGTCTCCAGACCTGAACCCTATTAACCACATGTGGGGCATCCTCAAGCGGAAGGTGGAGAAGCATCATGTGTCTAACATCCAGCAGCTCCGTGATGTCATTATGGAGGAGTGGAAGAGGATCCCAGCAACAACCTGTGCATCTCTGGTGAATTCCAAGCTCAGGAGGATTAAGGCAATGCTAGATAACGGTGGTGCTCACACAAAATATTGACACTTTGGACACAGTTTTGAAATGTTCACTTAGGGTGTACTCGCTTTTGTTGCCAGCTATTTTGACAATAATGGTGTGTGGAGTTATTTTCAGAGGACAGTAAATCTACACTGCTATACATGTTGCACATTGACTACTCTAAAATATATCCAAGTTTCATTTTTATAGTATTGTCCCTTGAGAAGTTATAATAAAATAGTTGCTGAAATGTGAGGGGTGTACTCACTTTATGAATGAAGAGTTTGGTTCCAAAATGCTATAAATCCATTTTGATTAATGAGTAAAAATGTGTTTTCTTTACCAAGAAAGTGGCAAGATGAAAACCACTATTTTCTGTTTCAAACTTTCACATAGCATCTTTAGGTTATAATAACATTAAAAATTCAAATCCAGATTTTGATTTTCAAAGATGTATTATAAAATTGTATTATTTTTTTTCCAAAAGGCAATAAATCCATGATAGGTTCTTTTTTTTTTTTTTTTTTTTTTCCCTTTTCAAAATGCAATAAATCCATTGAATCAATATGAAAGTTATTTTTCATATTGAAAATACACAACATAGTAAGTTGATCCACATATGACAGCCTCTTAACTTGGTCATAATCTTATATACAGGCACTGGACTAAAAATACATTCAGTCATCGCTCCCAAAAAGAATTCAACGGGTCATCTTGTTTGCTATAAATTAATTACAACAATAAAAGAAAATTTCATCTTGAACAAGAACATGAACAACATCACATTAGACCACAGAAATTCCAAAATGACATTTCCCTGACATTCAACTTCCAAAAGTGCATTCATCTTTAATGTTACATTCATTTAGTTGACTAGTCCTATATGCTGTATTAACAAAAACATAAATGGCATTAATAAAAACACTAACACTGACAAGCTACCCAATATCACGTTCATAATCAAATCTACGGCTCTGTGTATTAAATGCCGCTCCATCTGAAAACACGTAATGGAGATTTACCGGTACTATTAATCACAGAATCGGATTTACTGACGAGATGCGCATGACAATCACATGCGATTTATCTTGCAGCCCTTGTTTGTTGATCAAAAAGTGCAAAGTAGATGAGGAAAACTAGGATGCCAGGTGTATTCAAAGCGCCGCTATTACTGTCTAGAGTGCGTGGAATGGTGCGCTGTGATTGGTTGAGAGGATTTATCGCGTTCTGCAGAGAAAGGAGACTGGCGTTTGTCGCGGTTTGGAAAAAAAGGGAGAAAACATGACCTAATAACTCGACGGATATCACATTTTGCGTAAAATTAAAAATGGACTTTTCAATACTGACCAGATACAATCCTGATTTTGGTGGAAACTCAATTTTTTTTTTTTTTTTTTTTTTTTTTTAAAAATGGCATTTATCGCGATTTGGAACCAAACTCTTAATATAATATATATTATATTGTGTATATATTATATTATATTGTGTATATATTATATTGTGTATATATATATATATATAGGCTCACATTTAACAAAAACCCACCAATTCACTATCTCAACAAATTTTTAGTGAATTGTTGGCCTTCTGGAAAGTATGTTCATTTACTGTATATGTACTCAATACTTGGTAGGGGCTCCTTTTGCTTTAATTACTGCCTCAATTCGGCGTGGTATGGAGGTGATCAGTTTGTGGCACTGCTGAGGTGGTATGGAAGCCCAGGTTTCTTTGACAGTGGCCTTCAGCTCATCTGCATTTTTTGTCTCATTTCTCATTTTCCTCTTGACAATACCCCATAGATAATACTGAGCCTATGGTGTTCAGGTCTGGTGAGTTTGCTGGCCAGTCAAGCACACCAACACCATGGTCATTTAACCAACTTTTGGTGCTTTTGGCAGTGTGGCCAGGTGCCAAATCCTGCTGGAAAATGAAATCAGCATCTTTAAAAAGCTGGTCAGCAGAAGGAAGCATGAAGTGCTCCAAAATTTCTTAGTAAATGGGTGCAGTGATTTGGTTTTCAAAAAACACAATGGACCAACACCAGCAGATGACATTCCACCCCAAATCATCACAGACTGTGGAAATTAACACTGGACTTCAAGCAACTTGGGCTATGAGCTTCTCCACCCTTCCTCCAGACTCTAGGACCTTGGTTTCCAAATGAAATACAAAACTTGCTCTCATCTGAAAAGAGGACTTTGGACCACTGGGCAACAGTCCAGTTCTTCTTCTCCTTAGCCCAGGTAAGACGCCTCTGACGTTGTCTGTGGTTCAGGAGTGGCTTAACCAGAGGAATACGACAACTGTAGCCAAATTCCTTGACACGTCTGTGTGTGGTGGCTCTTGATGCCTTGACCCCAGCCTCAGTCCATTCCTTGTGAAGTTCACCCAAATTCTTGAATCGATTTTGCTTGACAATCCTCATAAGGCTGCGGTTCTCTCTGTTGGTTGTACATCTTTTTCTTCCACACTTTTTCCTTCCACTCACCTTTCTGTTAACATGCTTGGATACAGCACTCTGTGAACAGCCAGCTTCTTTGGCAATGAATTTTTGTGGCTTACCCTCCTTGTGAAGGGTGTCAATGATTGTCTTCTGGACAACTGTCATTTCAGCAGTCTTCCCCATGATTGTGTAGCCTAGTGAACCAAACTGAGAGACCATTTTGGAGGCTTAGGAAACCTTTGCAGGTGTTTTGAGTTAATTAGCTGATTGGCATGTCACCATATTCTAATTTGTTGAGATAGTGAATTAGTGGGTTTGTTAAATGTGAGCCAAAATCATCAGAATTAACAGAACCAAAGACTTAAACTACTTCAGTCTATGTGCACTGAATTTATTTAATACACGAGTTTCACAATTTGAGTTGAATTACTGAAATCAATGAACTTTTCTACGACATTCTAATTTATTGAGATGCACCTGTTTGTTTGTGTGTGTGTGTGTCTAATATATTATATATATATATATATATATATATATATATATATATATATATAGACACACATACATACATAATGTGTTAAATCCTAAAGGACCAGTAATAATGGAATGATGGATAATGGCTCCGTTTCTGACTGCTCTTTTCTGGGATGTTTGTGTTTGTAAACAGTAATTCAGTCCACTGCCAACATTGCCAAGTAACCAAGGCTGTCCCACCCACCCAAGAGTGGGACCAGTTACTTATTTCGGTCCAAATTCTGTCCTGAATACATTTGCTGGAGAAAAAAAATAAGTGTTGTAAGAAGATACCCAATGAGTATAGTAAGATAACTGACTCACATAGCCTCCGTTTCTGTAGCGACCATCCATCTTGTCTCCAGGGGAAGAACTGAGGACATATTCCACCATACTCACACCCAGACCACCCCCCTCTGAGCGCGGGGACAGTACTGAGCTTGCATCTCCATTCCCATTGTAGCTCTGGCCTGGTCGCCTTTGCACCATAATGGGCTGAGAAACAGAATGATCTAGACACAGCAGAGGAAAATAATATTGCTATGACAAAAACGAACCAGAAGACATATAAAACATTTAAATATGCATTAAGAAAATCAAGCTAATACTACTAAAAGGGAGATGTATACAATATGGAATTTTTAGAATGGTAACTACAAGTAAAAACCAACAACTTCTCTCAGCTGATGCTGATATCTATTTAGCTAAATAATTAAACATGCTTCAGTGCATACAGTCAATTGGACCGATTCTTAAATCATATTTTAAAGGGTGATCAATTAGAAAGGTTTTGTTTCATAATTTATGAGCTTAAGTAATTAATTTCAAAACACTGTTAACAGCAGATGATCGTGATTAAAACAAGCACAAACAATGCAACAAATCCTGAAATACGTACATCTATTGCATATCTACCACACATGCTCTATAGCTGAATCAGGGCCCATATTTATCAAGCCTCTAAGAATTACTCTCAAGAACACTGCTAAGAATTGACTTAAGTGTAAAAAAATTCTTGGCTCAAAGCTGCGCTTAAAAGTTAGTTATCAAGCATCTCAGTCGTAATTTAAGCGAAGTGTAGGACTAAATCTTAAGTGTCAGTCTTAGAGATGATTCACGACACTTTGCTGCGCCATAAACGGGATTTTGGATGACGACATATGCATGGACCAATCACTGAATAGATTTCCTTATTTATGAATATTCTCATATAAATTCACATTGAATGGTTAAATTCCTAATAGGATTTTACATTAAACACACATTTAACAATAAAGAATTTTCAAGAGAATACATAATGGCAAGGAAACGAAGCGGCATCACAACTCAATTTAGGGTGCCGATAGACAATATAAAAGTGTATTGATGATAGTCAGAGATAGCACCTGTTGCGGATGCCTTTGACGACAGCAAGACGATTATTTTTATTATTATTATCCGTCAACAATATAGGCGTCTATATTTAGTGACGCAGTGTGGACAGCTGCTTCAGAAACTTGCCACGTCACGCCTGGTGAGTGGCCGCGATCAGCACCGATGGCCGTGTCGGAGCTGTAACGCGCCGTAGACGTGTGCAGTGTAAATAAGGGGTAAGAGAAATATACTGCTGTATCTTTAATGTTGTGGGCCTATTTTTCTGCCGGAGGTCCTGGACATCGTGTTTAGATACATGGCATCATGGATTCAACAGGCATGTGATCAGCTAGAGACAAAAAAGAAGGAAAATCTGACCACGCCCCACGCCCCAAGCCACACCCACAAGCCACAACCCCAGCACTTATTAAAAATATATATTTTAGAACATTAAAAGATATATCTTATACTGTAAGAATACATACTATTGTCCTGTAAAAAATATAAAGCAGCACTTAATAATCATGATAACATAACTATATATATACTGTATGTGTGTGTGTATATATATATATATATATATATATATATATATATATATATATATATATATATATATATATATATATTTTATAACAAAGTACTATAATATATTATAGTTAAGATTATAGTAAAGTATATAATATATAGAATTATTATTATTAAAGTACCTGCCAAAAGTTTGGAAATATTACAATAAATGACTCTGAAATAAATATCTTCTGCTCATCAAGGCTGAATTTATTTGATTAAAGTAAAAAAAATAAATAAATAAAATTTAAAAAAAAAAAGCAATATTGTGAAATATAATTACAAATTTTAAAAAAAGTTTTCAATTTTAATATTATAAAATGTAATGTTATTTCTGTGATGCAAAGCAGAATTTTCTTTATCATTATTCCAGTTTTCAGTGTCGCATGATCTTTTAGAAATCATTAGAATTTATTTGACTCTCAAGAAACATTTCTGATTATTATCAATGTTGAAAACAATTTTGCTGCTTCATATTTTGTGTGGAAATGGTGATGCACTTTATTTTTCAGGATTTTTCTATAAAAAATAAAGTTTAATGAACAGCATTTATTTGCATTTATCAAATATATTAATTAAATTTGTTAATGCATTTATTAAATGGAAATTAATAATAATCCCTCTCTTTTTTAAATCTTATACAAATGTTTGAGTGGTATCAGTGACTACGTTTACATGGACATCAGTAATCTAATTATTTACCTTATTCTGAATAAGACAATATTATGATTAAGGTGTTTACATGAGTTGCTTTTAGAATAATCCTTTCATGTTCCCGTTTTACATGTTATAGTACATAGATCGATTAATGGTATGCGTCATTACGTCACCACGCGACGCTATCCGACGTCCCCTCCAGAATTTCACGTATAAACATAGTTCGTCTTCGTGATGATGCCACATACAGTTTTGGGTGTTTCGTTTTTTATTTTATGAAAGCTTCAAGTGCAGTTAATTATTTGTACGTGCATACAGACGACGGCGGTGTTGAAGCTCTTTTATTTGCCATCAAACAGTTGATCACTGCTGTGTGTGTGTGTCCTGTCGCAAAATGCGGTGAAAAGTCCTACACGACGGTAATAGTTTGATTAAGGTGTTTACATGTCTGTACTGAACTTCAATAATGTGACTAAAATAGGAATACTCCACGTCTTAATTTGATTTGTGTTTACTTCGATTATGACTTTAGCTGGATTAAGGTAATCAAAAATCTCTACAATCTCAATAAATCTCTAGTTTACATGGTACATTCTTAATCAGAGTATTGTCTTAATCGTATTAAAATCAGAGTATTGTTGTCCATGTAAGCGTACTCATTGTTTCCACAATAATATTAAGCAGCAAAACTGTTTTTAACATTGATAATAATGAGAACTGTTTCTTTTGCAGCAAATCAGCATATTAGAATGATTTCTGAAGGATTATGTGACACTGAAACTTCTCTTTGTAAACAACAACAGATTTATAAATGTTTCTAATGACGATTGTTGCGTTGCTAAATGCAAATTAAAGTGGCTCAAACCAATCACAGCGCAGCTAGCACTAACAGTGAATCGAAACTAAAAACAGGACTGTAACAGCAGACGTAGCGCGTCAGACTAGTGCCTGTTATATAATTACATTACAACCATTGGGAGTTTTATGACAGCACTAGCAATCTCAAATTCTCACCGCCATTCATAGAAAGTTATCGGGTCGAGTAACACGTTTCAGCGCTGATTCTACTCGCAGTTGGCGCTTTGAATCATTTGAACACATTTAACTGTCCTGCAGATGGCGCCGCGAGCTTATGCAGCGCTCTCAGGATCATTCCATGACAAGACAAGAATTGCGATATGGCTGAATGTGACGATTAAACTTCAAAAGGCTATGATTTCATTAAATAAACGAGCGCTGCAAGTTCAAAGTCCGGTGCTGCGCTGCTTTGTGTTCCGTCTTTACCGGGAAAACTGTTATATTTCAGCCAAACGCGACACCTGCTGGCAGAGAATGAATCAGTTAACATAGGTTAAACTAGAGTGAGTGCGATTCAGTCTATTAAAATACATTTAGACTGATCACATAATTTAAGATATGGGGGCAGAAAATGTATAGCCTATATTTATATAATTTCATATAGTTAATATCACAAAGAGTGACATTTTTTTGCAAAAATCGACAAATGTGATATTGATTTTATACAACAGTTAAATAAACAAGAAGTTAATATTAACAGTCTTACGTTTTAGACACCATATTGCCTATTTTTGCTCTATTTTGCCAATAAACATAGCTAATTCCAAACAGAGCCACAGCGCTATTTTGCGTCTCTGATTTGATCCTTCAGTGTATTGTCAACGTGGGAAACAATTGTGCTGCTTAAAGTTTTTCTGTGATATTTTTACAGGATTGATTGATTGAATCCTGGCAGATTATTATTCAAAATATAGAAATTGTACCAATTTAACATTATTGCTGAATAAAAGTTTTTTTTTTTTTTTCAAAAAAAGAAAAGAAAAATAAATGAATAATAAAATAAGTGCTGTTCTTTTATTCTTCAAAGAACCCTAATATATGTTTTAAACGTAAAATAAAGCAAAGAAGAGAGGAGCTTGAAAAACTGAACATTAATCAGGCATATTGTATTCTTCTATATATTTTTCTATTATTTTATTATTATTTTACAGCAACAGTCTCAGATCTAACAGACGATTGCGATCGAAGGGTTGGCCATCACTGATGTGCTGTAGGCTACATTAAAAATGCAAAAGATAAAAACACAATAACCCCCAAATGTAAAAAAAATTCAAAAAGGATTTCATAAAACTAAACAGACATGATACCTATAAGCAACGCAAACTTCACTAAAGGATTCCTTTCGGAGACATTTGTTATTTATATGTTATAGACTTTTTATACATTGTTTACTTTATACTTTTACAAAGAGTGTAATGGAAAAATAAATGTCTAAAAACTGTCTAAATTATTATATTTATATTTAATATGCACATAATGTATATTGTATAAGTCAGCCGGGAAAAAGACAGATGCATTAAAAACTGCAAAAAAAAAAAAAAAGGACAGATGCAGACGTCACGTTATAAGTCAGACGCAGATGTCACGTCCATTGAGAGGAGTGAATGAAGTGCAAGTAAATTGTGCATTGACCCATACACTGCACTGAGCCGTGTGAGCAGCGTGTTATGCTACGTGTTAGCGAAAAAAAAAAAAACAACTTCACTGCTACACGTGAATCACGCGTGACGTCTGGCTCGACACTTCACTGCCACACGTGATTTGCATGACGTCTACGTCACGTCTACGCCTCGTCTGCGTGTTAAATTGAATGGATTAAATAGCCAAAAAAAAAAAAAAAAAAAAAGTTAAGGTGTCAGTGAGACGAGTGCATGTAACAACGTTATATTATTGGTTCCGTCGAAACGCCATAAGACCTGTGCGCATTGCTTGACAGTGTGTGCTTCCACCCGCCGTGTTTTACTTAGATATGCTTTCGTTTATATTGTTTAGAATGCAGTACTATTAGATGCACGAAACTCACGCACTGACAGACTTTCACGTGCGCTTTGTTTGTCCTGAAGCTCGATTGCGGCTGCGGTTAAATGCACTTGCATTTTTGAATACTTTTATACGAAATTGATGTACACACAGTCAGTTATGTTTTCAGAGCAGAACAAAACATCTGATATATCGAATTAGATCTGTGCATTAGTGTGAATGCAGCCTGTTAAAGCTGCCACTGTCTATGATCTCATCAGTAATAATCAAACGGCAATAATGCTGAGGAAAAAAAAGAAAAACCCATAACTATTGTCTGTAAAATTTTGGATACTTAAAGAACACATTTTAAATAAGTAATTGTTTTAAAAAAGTAGCCTGCTTATACAATAAAAAAAATAAGTAAACTTTGCACAAAATAAATTTGATTTAAAATTTATATGAAAATGTAGCAGTGTGCAGTAATATTGAAAACTGAGAATGTGACATCGTGATATTGAGTTGATAATGATAATCGTAATTGAATTGAATTGTGAAACCAAGATTCACACCCCTACTTTTAGGATGGCAGTACTGACATACAGAGATTCCAACTATAAACAAAAAGCATAGAAACTCTAATTTTGGTTAAGATGTAAAGTTGTAAAGATGTATTTGCACAGCAGAAGAATTAATTGGGGGAAAAAAAAAAATGTAGATCATGACTCGTTTTGGAATCGGATCGTGACTCCCAGAATCGGATCGGATCGTGAAGTGCCTGAAGATTCCCACCCCTACTGTCCATGCTAGAAATCTTACAATGGGCCATGGTTGGATCTTCCAAAATGAAAATGATCCAAACAAACATCAAAACCAAAACAAAAATGGGTCACTGAGAACAAACCAAGCTTCTGCCATGGCCATTCCAGTCCTCTGACCTGAACCCTATAGAAAATGAGTGGGGTGAACTGAAGAGAAGCAGCACCAACATGGAGCTGTGAATCTGAAGGGTCTGGAGTGATTCTGGATGAAGGAATGGTCTCTGATCTCTTGTCAGATGTTCTCCAAACTTATCAGGCATTATAGGTGAAGATTCGGAGCTGTTTTCTTGGCAAAAGGAGGTTGCAAAAAATATTGAATAAAGGGTATGATTAATTGTGGCCAATGTATATTAGAGAGAAACATTTATTTCATAATGAGATGTCTCTGCCATTTTAAATTCTTATTCTCCCAAAGGTTATATTTTTGTTTTAAAGTTTTAAAATAACAATCAAAAGAATTAATGATACAGATTTATTTTCACAGCCACCTTTGATCATATTTACCAAGGGTATGAATAATTTTGAGCACAACTGTATACTCGCGCTAGACTGAAGTCAGTTATGATATTCTTTGGTAATGTAATGTTCTTTGCTCGTTTTGAATAACTGAGGAATTGTAACCGTTTGATTAACTGCTCGTCGTAAAACATTTCAAGAACATTCTTCCTCTCCTGAAAGATTTGCGCACGTCTGTCTACTCAGCGCCATCAAAAGCCCCTACTGGCAACTCCTAACCACTTGAGAGACCTCTCGAGCTGTCTTAAATAACTAGAAGAGTAAGAGTGATTCTTAGCTTTAAGAAATTTGATAACTTGCTTTTATACTTAAGTTTGAAAGTAGAAGTAAATTTCATGAATTCTCAGTACTTAAGAATAAAATGGCACTTTGAGAAGCTTGATAAATACGGGCCCAGATTTGTTCATAATTCATGAATTTTGCAACATTGACAGTGTTACTGAACTGAAATGAATCAACACTGAATTCACTCAAGCTGAATAACGACACTTCAGCGATAGGCTGCTCTACTGAAGACTGTACTAACCTTTCATAATGAATTAACTTCACGCAGTTATTAAACTGAAACAACACTGAATAACACTAAATAACAACACTATTGTCTTGACACTAGTGTTGTCATTGGACCAAGACTTTAGTAGTCAGTACCAATAAAGTATCAGTAAAATTCCAATTTCTAGATACCAACTTTGGTACCACAGCAAAAACTACTATAACTTTTTAACTATTTGAAAATATAAATATTGAAGTTAGTTCATTATATGTAATATTATAATTTTTTATCATTATAAATAATGGTTAAACATTAACATGCAGCCTTCAAATGATGTTAAATTATGTGAACATCACATTAAAAAGATCAAATGAAAGTAATAAAATGAAGAAACATTACAGGTTACAGAACAAGAGGCAGGTCTATTGCACATGCACTTAATGTCTGCATAAATGACTGGATTGCTCATAGAATTCTAAACTGCCATCAGTAGGTAAATTCACTGGAAGTCTTCGAGTGGCCATATTAGGCACTTTCGCACCAGAGGAACCTTTTCATAGTTCCTAGAACTATTGGCAGAAGTTCCCGCTTTTTGGCGTGTTCGCACCGAAAGAACTAGGAACGTATTTAGTTCAAAGAACTCCATTTGGGGGAACTAATTTAGCTCCTACTTCAGAGCAGGGTCTAAAACAGTTCTATAGGAACTACCAGGGATGCAAGTGTACGCTGATTGACCAAATGCATTTGAAACACTGGCTACCTGGCATTTTTAAAAAGCCATGTAAAAATATTTACACCACGAACATGGAAAACAGCGGTAATGGCATTTACCTGTTTTCTTCAGCATTGTGTTCTTTTTTCAGCCTCGATGACAACACTACAAGTTGTCATAGGAGATTCAGTCAGATTTTCATGCTCTTTCAAGCACGTAAATTGTGTTTACATTCCATCTCTGTTATCACGAAACCCACGGCACACAACAAAAACAGACAAAAACATCCTCCATTCACCGGTTGTTGACGTTTGTAAATTCCGCGAATAAAGATGTCACTGTCAGCCGCTTCAGAGTTCCTGCTGCCGGTGCGAATGAAACCAGGAAAACGGCCTGAGTGAGAAATTGGTTCTCTAGGAACGACCCTTCTGGCTAGTTCCTAGAACTATGCGGTGCGAAAGCGCCTTTTGATATACCCAACCAACAGTGGGCATCATTGACTGAAAGTCAAAACCTTTACCTAAAATTACCCAATCTGCAACATATCAGTCACACAGGATTAATTTTTAGGATATGTGCATGTAAATTAATTGTTACTTCAGATGTTATCTGTAATGTGTATGGTCTTTTCAGGCAGGATAAGCAAATATTGAAATCATTAGGGTGAAATAGTTATTTTACTTCTTGATTGAGTAACATCTACACTACCAATCAAAAGATTTTGAACACTAAGATTTTTAATGTTTCTTAAATCTCTTCTGCTCACCAAGCCTGCATTAATTTGATCCAAAGTACAGCAAAAACATTAAAATTTTGAAATATTTTTACTATTTCAAAATTACTGTTTTCTATCAGAAAATATTTTAAAATGTAAATTATTCCTGTGATTTCAAAGCTGCATTTTTTTTAGCATCATTACTCGTCACATGATCCTTCAGAAATCATTTTAATATTGTTTTGCTGCTCAAAAAACATTTATTATTATTTTTATTATGTTGAAAACAGCGGAGTAGAATTTTTTTCAGGTTTCTTTGATGAATGGAAAGTTCAGAAGAACAGCATTTATCTGAAATAGAATTTTTTTTGTAACATTATAAATGTCTTTATCATCACTGTTAATCATCCTTGCTAAATAAAAGTATTAATTTCTATAATTTCTTTCCCAAAAAAATTGATGGATGTAGTGTAGTGAATGGTATAGTGTATGTTACAAAAGCCTTGTATTTCAGATAAATGCTGATCTTTCCACCTTTCTATTCAAAGAATCCTGAAAAAAAATTACTCAGTTTTAAATAATAATAATAATAATAATAATAATAATTATTAAATAAATAAATAAATAAATAAATAAAAGTTTCTTGAACAGCAAATCAGCATATTAGAATGATTTCTGAAGGACCATGTGACACTGAAGACTGGAGTAATGCTGAAAATTTAGCTTTGATCACAGGAATAAAATACATTTTAAAATATATTCAAATAGAAAAAGTTATTTTAAACAGTAAAAATTTCAAAATTTTACAGTTTTTGCTGTACTTCGGATCAAATAAATGGAGGCCTGGTGAGCAGAAGAGACGTCTTTAAAAAAAAAAACATTAAAAATCTTACTGTTCAAAAACTTTTGACTGGTAATTTCAGACTCAAGACCACGCAAATTCTATGGCATTTTATCAGCATTACAGTTCCCAAAGGAGTTAAGTGTTTTGTCAAATTATTTATTAATTTAACAAATATTTAAATCATTAACTGCTTCAAAATGCAAGCTGTTAATAAAAATGTTTGAAACATTTGCAGTTAGTCTACCGTACAAATAAATATAATATTACGTAACTACATAGTCACAGTGAATAACTGCAGGTATATGTGCCTACTTTCAAAGAATAAATCTTTATTCTAATTTCACAATGCACACCTTGACATTTGTAATATATGTGTTGAGATGTCTGATCCATCCACCAAACTGATGTTCGCTACTGAAATGAATATAACATCAATAAGCAGGGGAAATTCCTGACATTAAACAAATAACCATTTACAAGTTTAAGGATGTTTGCATTGTAAGAATGTACAGGGAGGCTTCAGATATAAAAACACTGAGTCATCATGTGATGTTTTCACACTAAAATCGTATGATTTCCTATTAACTCAATAGAATTTATGGGAATATTAGGGAATAGCAATATGATGGAATGATGGCTTCACTTTTTAAAGGGGTCATATGACGTTGCTAAAAAGAACATTATTTTGTGTATTTGGTGTAATGCAATGTTTATGCGGTTTAAGGTTCAAAAAACATTTTTCACATACTGTACATTATTGTTGCTCCTCTATGCCCGCCTTTCTGAAACACGCAGATTTTTACAAAGCTCATCGTTCTGAGAAGCAAGGCGTGCTCTGATTGGCCAGCTATCCAGTGCGTTGTGATTGGCCGAATACCTCAAGCGTGAGACGGAAGTGTTACGCCCTTTACCGTATTGTGATACCGTGTCCCGGCGCGACGACACAAAAACAATAAAACCCATTACAAACTAGGCATTTGTTGCATCCAGTGGGGACATAATTACTGATTATAATGACTTATACTGTCTTTTTACACGTCGCGTTGCACAAATATTACCATGTTACCACTTTTTACACGTTGCGTTGCACAAACATTACCATGTCTGCATTTGTGATCGGAGAAACGACAAACAACAAGCACTACTCTACACAGCTCAAAACTCGCGTTTGAATCGTCAGTGGCAAATTCTTTAAATATGAAAACATACTTACAGGCTGTGAGTCAGAAGCGCCAGACTGTCCTTGTAAAGCTGGAATTACCCCACTTTATAGAAACAGTCTTTGAGCATAGCTGGCAGGCTACTCTTCCAGCCCTCTTACTTTGTGTATACATTTGGGCGGTGTTTTGCAAATCTCCCCACACCGTGACGTAGACATGTGGGGGCGTGTTTGAATGAGCCATTTTACGGAGGCGTGGTCGAGTCTTAACTTTTATAAAGAATATCTCTTTGGTTTTGAGACTTTAGTCTTTGCAACTTCAGGGATCTTATCTATGCACAAACAGCTTGTAACACTCCAAAGAGAAAGGAAAACCTGAAATCGCATCATATGACCCCATTAAGATATTCAAGATATTAAGACATTCAAAAGATCAGTGATTCTGACATTCGATTTTTCAGATTCAGCCCTGCATTTTAATATGATCTGTCATAGTGATGGGTCACGATTTTCGAATATTCGATTAGTTGATTTAATTATAGAATATCGAATAGGTTGCACGATTGTGTAAAAAAAATTCCCCATGTTTTCGTTGCTGATGCGGTGGTGACGTGTTCATGTAAGCAGAGGGTAGCACTGCCAGTAACACACCTAAAAGCTGTTAAAGACAATAGAAGAACACATTGTCTCATGCACACACTGTAGACTTGCAACTTGGGATGATGTCAAATAAAAGTTCTGTGTGGACCACAAATGCCCCCACCTGGGTTAGAGGTGTACTGAATCTGTACTTGGAAAGGCACGGAAAATGAATAATGCATTCTACGTAGCCACTAAAGGGACATGGTTAGCCACTTGCGCCTGTTACATTACAATACATAAAATCTCACTTACCAAATAAACAGAGTAAAACCCTGTTCAGACTACACGATTTTAGCCCGATTTTGCCACGATCTGCTTGACGTAGGGTTTCGTGGGGATTCGTAAACGACAATGGGCATCGGGACGCACGATTCAGTCGTTTCATCATCATAGTACACGACACCTCTGCGATGCTTCACGACGTCAACACAGAAAGACTAGCAAGTTAAAAAAAAAATTTCCGTTGTACACAAGTTCCATCACATCTGTGACACTGGCCAATAGGAGCACAGAAGCGCCTTTGTACAAGCTTTCAAACAAGCCGAAACGAAAGAGAGACAACGGTATCAGTCTTGCTAGGTGTAATTTTACAATGGAGGAAATGTTCGTGGCGCTACAGCAACAATAGTCCTGTATTTATGATGAGGGACTACCGCAACAGTGAAAAAAGGTCAAATAAAAACTATTTTACGTCAGTTCTCTTTGACAGTCCATACCATCCTCTTCATGCCATCCAGATTTGTGTCTATTGTCAGGTTCTCTTTCTTTTTTGGGGTTTTTTGATGACAAGACAGGGCAAAACACACTGTTTGCTAGCCATTGTTTGTTTACTCTCATAGCACCTTCTGTCTTGTCCCGCACTGTATCGATGACAGCACACACGTCGTTAATGACAGCATGCGATAAATGCTCGGGTAACATCGTATAGTCTGACATGTTTCTTGTTCACGACAAGATTTTATGAGTCAAAATCGCATAATCTGACACAGTGACTGTCGTAACTGACAAAAAAAACATTGTGTAGTCTGAACGGGGCTTAAGGAGAGATGACTGATAAGAAGATGGAGAATGATTTTAAGATCCTGAGCATACTGACAAACATCTAATCTTGTAAAAATGTGTCGTAAGTACTGCCGAATGCCACACCTTAGTATATACACAGTGCGTGATCGCGAATCTCAAGCATGCATTCAAAAGCGGTTTCAATGCCCCGCATATGGCTCCCAATTAATTATTATATTAATATGTTTCAGCATGTTACAAACATTATATGGCTTGAGTTAAGCCTATCTTCTAATGAATTAAACAGTTTGTTATCATACAGACTGAAAGTGTCAATGCTCTCTCTTCCTCTCTCACTGTTTATCGCTGTGTAGCCTATACATGCAGAGAAGGGGTGCGATTTTCGAATAATAATCGAATAATTCCCAGCGATCTTTGAATATTATTTTTGCTTGAAATGCCCATCCATTGCAATGTGTGCTTAGCAGCATGAAAAATAAAACTCTTATTCTAATTAAGAATGGCAAAGTTTCAAACAAAAATCGTGCAAAGATTACTCCCTATATAATCACTATGCTGATATCACTTCAGTTCACCCGCAGCGCAAACATAAAAAAAAATTAAAAAAAATAAATAAAAAAAAACCTATACTCCACATTGAAGCTCTTATTTACATTAGCCGCGTTTCCACTGTCAGGCCAAAAGCAGGCGTGCTAGTGTGTGCCAGGGCGAGTCGCGTTTCCACTGTCACTTCTGGGGCTTGATCGTGTTTGGACATGTCTGGAGAGCGTCAGCGCCGCGGATCATTTCATAAAATTAACAGCTATAACACAAGCATTAAAGACTTTTAAAATAATTTTAGCTCAAGACTCACTTTCAGACAGCAGCGAGTGTTTACGTCTGTTTGAGATCAGTGGATTGATCACCATACAAGGCAGAAATATTTAAGCGATGCAAAACACTATGCACTCTAGCCATTAACGTTACTATAGTAAACATGGTAAATACGATCGCTTGAAGAAATCAGACGTCAGCTTCTCATTCTCTATCACAATCGTGTATTTATTTACTAACATATTTTATCGGTCATAACTCTGGTCTCGAGACTTTAGCTTTAATATAATAATAGTTTTTGTTCAGGAGCTCCCTCTGCTACTCAGGTCGTATTTTTGATGGAAAAAAATATAGAATTGATCATTATTTCTAAATGTGATGGTATACTGTGACTACAAAAAAACAGAAACAGACTTGAATGAATAAGTAGGCAATGTGTCCTCTTTCTTTTTGTGAAATAACAGTTCATACCGCTTTATTTCTGTGTGACTAATTTTCAGTCCTTATAAATTAATTAATTATGGTCAGTGTATCACTTATTATTGTAAAACATTGATGCTTTTGGATTTAAATCTTTAACAAAACATGCAAACAAAAGGCCGCTTTTACCATGTTCGTTTTGTGATCGTGCAAGTTCCAGTGACTTTCTGATAAATCTTCTCTTTGTTGGTGAAATGATGGGGAGAGGCGTGTAAAGGGCGAGTTTTAGTGAAGCACAGTGGAGCTTCTGGCCCGACGGTGGAAACGCAGCATGATTTTGGGCTCGGTGCTACAGGTCCAAGGCTATTAGCCCTGTCCAGCCCATTTAAAGCACTGGCTCGCACTGGCCCGACAGTGGAAAAGCGGCTATTGTGTTTATAACAGTAGTATATTGAGCGAATTCTGAATTACAAGCCTCTGATTGGCCATAGACTACCCATTTTTTCAGTGGTGCTGGTTCCAGAAGTATTTTTCCTATTCATTTTTAGGGATTTTAAAGCCTTAGTTAAAGAGTAGTACCGGCACTTTTGACGACACTACTTGCCACAGCAGCTTTATAGCAGAACTTTGTATGCGTCTCATTTTTTAAGTTTTCATTGGTTCATGTCGCTTTTCTGTTTAATACTGTGAATCTGCTTTGAAACAATCTCTGATGTATAAAGTGCTAACTATTTGGGGAAACTAAATTATAGGCAAAAAACATAACAGCTACAAATATTTGGTACACCTTTATCATAAACTAAGTGAGCCTTCTCTGAAGCATAATTTGTCAAACTTGTCCAATTTTATCTCAGCATGAATGTTTCTTCAGCTATATTTCATGATCAAAACATGGTAGCATTTTAGAAGAACTTACGGGAAGAACCCCAGGCATTCTCTCTCCATTCTTCACCCAGCAACATCCCTTTACGTCCATCTTTTGCCAATTCATCTGAGTCCCACAATTTTTTTGCAGGAAGTAGCTGCAAAAAAGGTCATTGTGGCAATCACTTTTTGCAAAGTATATGCATACAAACAACAGGAAAAAACTAGTGGAGTTAACATACGTTAAAGTATTACAGGGAACTCAACACTTGTGATACTGGTCAAAAAGGATGCAAAATTATTAGACCCAGAATTATAATAACATGGCTTTTTAAGGACTCTAATAACATACCTCACCCATTCCACGAGACTCCAGAGCCAAGGCTTGGAAGTCATAATTCATCTCATCCACAGTGCGCACCTACACAAAGAGACATTTGACACTTCTTCCAACTTTGAACATACATACACACACATATACATATATACATACACATATATATACACATACATACACACACACACATACAGTGGTGTGAAAAATTGTTTGCCCCCTTCCTGATTTTTTATTTTTTTTTTTGCATGTTTGTCACACTTTAATGTTTCAGATCAAACAAATTTAAATATTAATTAAATATAACACAAGTAAACACAACATGCAGTTTTTAAATGAAGGTTTTTTTATGTAGGGAAAACAAAGTCCAAACCCAAATGGCCCTGTGTGAAAAAGTGCTTTATGTTTATGAAGGACAATGTTCGGCCATCTGTTCGTGACGTCAAGCTGAAGCGAACTTGGGTTCTGCAGCAGGACAATGATCCAAAACACACCATCAAGTCCACCTCTGAATGGCTGAAGAAAAACAAAATGAAGACTTTGGAGTGGCCTAGTCAAAGTCCTGACCTGAATCCTATTGAGATGCTGTGGCATGATCTTAAAAAGGCGGTTCATGCTCGAAAACCCTCCAATGTGGCTGAATTACAACAATTCTGCAAAGATGAGTGGGCCAAAATTCCTCCACAGCGCTGTAACAGACTCATTGCAAGTTATCGCAAACGCTTGATTGCAGTTGTTGCTGCTAAGGGTGGCCCAACCAGTTATTAGGTTTAGGGGGCAAGCACTTTTTCACACAGGGCCATGTGGGTTTGGATTTTGTTTTCCCTTCATAAAAAAAAACTTCATTTAAAAACTGCATGTTGTGTTTACTTGTTATCTTTGATTAATATTTAAATTTGTTTGATGATCTGAAACATTAAAATGTGACAAACATGCAAAAAAAATTAAAAAAAATCAGGAAGGGAGCAAACAATTTTTCACACCACTGTATATATACACAAGTGTGTGTACATTTATACAGACGAAAATTTGTTTTCAAGCATCAAAACAATACTGCTTTAAATTATTTTTTATATATATATATATATATATATATATATATATATATATATACACATTAGAATGTGTCCCGTTTAATTTTATATTTTCTGAAGAAAAAATGACTAAAAAAAAAAAAAAAAAGACTTAAAATAAATAATATCATTTTTTGCCATTTTTACAGAAGACACCCACTAAAATGTCATTAAGTGCAACAATCTTGTCAGGCATATAGAGCAAGAATCATTAGATGTCAACAAAAGACTATTTAAGAATCACAGTGCAGCCCCAAAAAACTAATTAATTGTAATTATAAATCTTACTAAGCTTAGGCTACTATTTGTCAGCAAGTAGTTTTTAGTCATTTAAAATATCTAAAAGATAAGGATGATCACTTTTTTCCCTATATTTTAATAAGTTCAGGTCAAAATAAGTATGTTGCTTCATTTTTACATAAATATATCAGTTACGCTAAATGACAATGAAACATTATTTCACCCATTTTTTTACATTATTTTCACAAAAAGTATTTAAAACATTGAAGTAGACACTTTACCTACATTATATATACTTACATATAAAATCACTTTTGTAAATTTAATTTGGGACCAAAATGGGACTTGTCTTTGACCCCTTTTTTATATATATATATATATATATATATATATCTGTGTGACATTTAATTAAACAGTCCTCTGTCTTTGTTCCCATGTTCCCATTCCTTTGCACTAGGGTTAGACTGAGGTCTTTCTTACCTGGTCAACATGGTTTCCATCACCAGTGGGCCAGCGATGTTTGTTTGCAGTGCAGCCACCCAACTGCTCCCCAGGCTGTCTTTGAAAAAAATAGCCCACAGTGGCATCATCTTGGGAACGACCACTCAGTGGAGGCTGAGGGGTGCCGGGGTTGGGATTTGCCACCCGGTCCATACCTGGCAGAGGGTGAGCTCCTCCAGGTACCTGCCCAGCACCTCCTACTGTGGCTAGAGAACCCCCTGCATGGACTCTGACCCCTCCAGTCTCTGGCGCACCATTTGTGTGCAGCATCCCGCCTCGCGTCTCCTGCCAGGCCACGTCATTCATACCTAAGATGCTGCATGGAATGCTCATTCCACGGAAAAACCTACAGGACCAGGGAAGTTACATGCAATTTAAAAAAGTTTATTTGCCTCCATGGGATTAATGTTCATTTTATTAAACAATAATTGACTAAATTGTTTATCTTTAACTATTTAGAATACAGAATCACTGACAGAATCACTGTGAAATAAAACCAATGTTGAAGAAAATCATATGTGGGTTATGCAAGTAGTTTTACATAAAAAGCCAACCGCTAAATGTAAACAAAGTAGCCGTCTACATTTAGATTAGTACATTTCAATAATAACTAATTATATATATATATATATATATATATATATATATATATATATATATATATATATATATATATATATATATAGTGTGTGTGTGTGTAACTAAGCTATGCAGTCAAATACAAATAAAACTACATAAATTGTCAAGAGAACAAAGCCGCAGAATAATTTCCTGTTATCTCCAAAAATGTGTCCAATAACTAAACTGTGCTTACTCAGTTTTTAAAAGTAGGATATTTTAAAAGCATAAGATTCTAGATCTAGAAAATGCGGTTTAATAAAGACCTGAAATCACGCGTTTCTATGTGAATGTTTTGGGAGTAGAGGGATAGCAGAATGCTAACGGCTAACACACAAATGATAGACGGCGGTGAATGTGGGCTTTATATTAGATGTAAAATTATGCCGTTTTTGCCTTTAAAGCTTCGAGCTCACAACTAAATCCTTAAATATTTGGTCTCAGTAGTGTTTTTATTTAATCGGTTCATCAGTGTCTGTTATATGTTAGCACCGCGGGGCCCGTATCTCCGCCAGCTAGCACCTCGCTAACAGTCAGCGCAAGAGAGGGCTTGTTTTAAAACAAAACCTGATTTATTTCTATTTAAAATTCAACAGCGTCATTAAACTGATATGAGACTTTGCAATTGAATAGCAAATCCAAATGTGTACTAAAAATCCTTGCAAGTCCGACTTCAATGTGTTTGTGTTTCTGCTGGTGCGCGAGACGCTTTGTTGATAAAACAACACAGGCCTCTCACCTCTAAAAGTTCGTTTTACAACGAATGAATGCCTTAAAACCCATTTACAGATAATTATACATCTCTACACGTTGACCTTACTGTTATGAACCAAACAACGAGGATATTTCATAAGAATTCATTAATAAAGCACCATGTCTTTTGGCTGATAAACTCACAACACGGCCCCCTGCTCAAGCCCCTAAACAAAAGGGGCAACAATTGACGTTCGCTCTCCAATATATCCATTACATCTGGTCAAAAATACTCACGCGTGGTGTGTGATGATGTTCAAGCCCGATGTTTCGAGGCTATGATGGACGCGGTGTTGTGTATAAGTTTAGTATCCGTGGAGATAGGGCTTTTGTGTGTGTGTGTGTGTGTGTGTGTGCGTGCGTGCGTGTGTGTGTGTGTGTTTTAATGATTAGGTGTTGCAGGCGCTTGCGTAGGAGTTTGGGAGGATTGGTGCCCTCCTCCCCTGTGTATACACTCTCTCATACACACATCCAACATCAGAACTGCACTCACATTTCAGATAATCACATTTTCACCGATCTTTACGCAAACCACTGTTTTCAGTGTTTTCAATTTTATGATGTTTACAATGACACAGGTTTGTTAAGTGTTTTATGTTATATAAGTATAAGAGTGCTCATATAACTTTAAAGTGTAAAAAAAAAAAAAAAAAAAAATTAGCATTAAATTTCTTTCAGAAATAAATATAAAATATAGCGGCAGGCGGCGAATATCGGGGTCCCAGCACGAACGCCTTGTGTAGAGGAAACAGTTATGGTATTATGGCCATGTCTCTTTTCAAACGGAATACGAGTATTTAAGTGTCTTTCTATGGAAGTTTTATTTTCATGTACTATATTACAATAGATAAATAATATTGTCTCTTCATTTTAACCGGACTGTGATATACAGGTGCCCAGCCAACATGTCCATGTGGGCCACATTTGGGCTATATTAGGCTATATTTATAGTTACAAAAATTTAGTTTTTTGCAATTGGTTTATTTTTATGCAATTATGGGTAACTTAAGTATTGCATGTGTTTTTAAAGGATTATCATAATGTACTGCATATAGGCTACAACAATCCAAGACCATTTACTTTAGGAATAATTTCATTTTATTTATTTATAAGCATCTCCAAAAAAGTAGGCCTACTCAAGTTTTTTTTCCTTATAATCTAAAATCACTTGTGTTATGCAGTCATTGCCATAGACATATAAAATACCTAGACGCCTCATTGGCCGTTTTGAGCCGTTGCTGCGATACGTCAACGCGTTCGCCATGTTTGTGTGGACTTAAAAATAACTCTGCCTCCAGTTATTTATTTAGGCTTGGAAAATTATTAATTTTCGTAAGAAATTGTGAAAGCTCACACTCGTGTTGATTTGGTTGATTTTTTTCTGTTAATAATTCTAATATTAATGTAGTATAACTGTGACATATACATGTAATGTAATTTTAATGTACATTAAATTAAATTAAGTTGTTTCATTGCTTTCTCTGTCTTCAACCCCAACATTTTAGCTTTTCTCGTGCTTCAGGTCAGAACACAGCTCATTCGCTTTGAAATACAGGGAAAAAAATCTAAATAATACATCTTTAAGCACTAATCATTTACCATCATTGAGAAAATTGAATAAAACCAGCGAATACAAATCAAAAAGTGACACACTGGTAATCTGCTTTTTATTTTCATAGCACTCTATACAGATAAACACCACAAACAATAACACATGTAACTGATAATCCTTTATGGATCCAGTAAAACTTACAGTTACAGTGGTAAACTAATATACACTGATACAGTGCACAGTAAAAATATAGTAAAACTGATATGTAATATTAAAAAGTATATGTAGTACAAGTTGTAGTAAAGTGAATAATATAAAAAGTGAGTACAACAGTACAATAATGTAAGTGATATAATAGATTTATAATAGCACAAATTATATGTGTAATACCACAATAAATAAATAACAACAGATGAATAATAGCAAGTAAAATGCAGTCTTGTGATTGACTGAAGAAACTGGTTATTTGTAAATATTTGCCAAAAAAGACAGAAACATTTAATAAGGTAATTATATTAAATGATATTGTTATAAAAATTACCCTTACAAAGGTTAAAAATTGCTCCTGGAGGTCTGTTCCTGGCAGAGAGAGAGAAAGAGAGCGAGAGAGTGGTTTGAATATGATCAGGGTCATTCTGGCCATTCATTCAGGGCTATTCTGGGTTTAAACTAGTACAAATACAACATTAGTCTGTGGACGTTTAGTCTCTTGGAAATGCAGAGAACAGGCTTTCTTCGGATTTCTTTGAGGCTTGTGTTGTCCTGTTTGCAATTGGCTAAAAAGGAAAAAAATATATAATCAGTCCACAGTTTTATGATAAGCTATGAAATCCTTATAATCAAGTGATGATAAACTTACTCTTTGTAAATAAGTAATGTTAGTGAAATTAAAGAGAGATGCTTTAGTCTGACATTGTCTTGTCAGACTCACTGTCAAGTGCTCACTGTACATATTGTGCTCATAACACAATTTACTTTATGACATAAACTACAATATAAGTTAAAACTTAATAAGAATTCATTTAAAATTTGATTTCTTATTAAGTCTCAGCTTTCACAGCTTAGCTATATCGCTAACGTTAGCTATTAATAGTCTGATACTTGTGGCTAATTAAACTGTCAACATAATGCTAAAAAATGACCAAAAAACATCCAGAAACAACTGTTCAGTCTTACCTGTGAAAGATAATACTCCGAGAGCTGTTTTTATTACTGTGGGACGGTCTGAAGATCCTCAAGCTGCCGACAAGTCCGGGATCTTTTCTCATGTCCCGCTATGAGAGTTATGAAGAGTTGCCCACACCAATATGGGGGCGACGTTGACGTGCGGTCGAGCGGCCAATGAGGCGTCTAGGTATTTATTATGTCTATGGTCATTGCGTCATGCGAAGATTGGCGTGCGTGTCTTCCCGCCCTTTCTCATTTAAAAAAAAAAAAAAAAAAAAAAAAAAAAACGGTTTGCCACTCACCACTTAAACACGGGCACCTGGGGGTCGGTGGATAAACTCTAGGCCTAATCTATCAAAGTAAGATTTATATTTAATTTAATATTAGCCGAGTTACTGCTGCTTTTGTCTAATTGGATATTTTTTCAACGCGACGCGGCTGACGGAGAGACTCGTCGTGACGGCGAAGGTCCTAAGAGTGTGTTAAATGGGTAGGTATACATTAAATTGCATGTATACACTTTTCTTCACTGACTTGTATGTATTATTTTAATGTAACTTGCTTACTTTCCCAGTAAAGCGGTGCTAACTAGTATTTTCCTCCCGCAGCGCGCTGGCAGACCGGCGGGAGACTCGTGAAGACGAAAAGCCTTACGAATACTTAAAATAGGTAGGTGAACTTTAAAACACTTGCAGTCGCATCATTTGTGTTATACCAATGCTATTTGCGATGTATAAATACGTTTGAGTTAATAAATGTCTGTAAGAACATCGGATCGGGACATCGGGTGCTCATTTCTCAGTTAAGCCGTGCTAAGCAGCATGTCTCTCCCGCAGCGGCGCTGGCAGAGCGGCCGGACCATCGTGAGACAGGCGGCCATAAAGAAGACCGTTTTAAACATTTTCAGATGGTATGCGTTCTCTGATTGTTGTATGCTTTAACTCTTCAAACTTTTATTCTTATATTTAATACATTTATTTTCCACTGGCACAATGTGTTGTTAACTGTGATTTTACTTTAAGGTTATACACTACCAGTCAAAAGTTTTTGAACAGTAAGATTTTTAATGTTTTTAAAGAATTATCTTCTGCTCACCAAGCCTGCATTTATCTGATCCAAAATACAGCAAAAGCAGTAATATTGTGATATTATTATTATTTTATTTATTTTATTTATTTATTTATTTTTACCATTTAAAGTAACTGCTTTCTATTTGAATATGTTAAAATGTCATTTATTCCTGTGAAAACAGCAGAGTAGAATTTTTGTTCAGGTTTCTTTGATGAATAAAAAGTTAAAGAACAGCATTTATCGGAAATTAAAATCTTTTGTAACATTATAAATGTCTTTATAATCACTTTTGTTCAATTTAAAGCATCCTTAATAAATTAAAGTATTAATTTATATAATTCCCCCACCCCCCCCCCCCCCCCCACCCCCCACAAAAAAAATGACACCAAGCTTTTAAATGGTGCATATTGTTACAAAAGCTTTTTATTTGAGATAAATGCTTATCTTTGAATCTTTCTATTCATCAAAGAATCCTGAAAAAAATTTACTCAACTGTATTAAATATTGATAATATTAATAAAAAAAATGTTTCTTGAACAGCAAATCGGCATATTAGAATGATTTCTGAAGGATCATGTGACACAGAAGACTGGAGTAATGATGCTGAAAATTTAGCTTTGATCACAGAAATAAATTACATTTTAACATGTTCAAATAGAAAGTAGTTATTTTTAAATAGTAAAAATATTTCACAATATTACTGCTTTTGCTGTATTTTGGATCAAATAAATGCAGGCTTGGTGAGCAGAATATCATTCTTTTTTTTTTTTTTCTTGGAAATCTTGCTGTTCAAAAACTTTTGACTGGTATGTTCATGATGAAATATGGTTAATATGCTGGTAATTCTGTGTGATTGAAGTTCAGCTATGAAATATAAAAGATGAATCATGAATAAAGCTGTTGGTGTGAAGCAATAACTTGTGTTATTGAATATATTGTGTTATTGTGTATAACAGTATAACTCTGTAATTCATTTTATAGTGTGCTTAAAACTACTGTACTTTACAGTTTTACAGTGGTATGAAATACAGCAACTACTGGATAATTGTTGCCAGTAAGTTACTTTTAATTTGACAAACATTTTACGGTTATACACTCTTTTGAAATCAAACTGTTGCATTATCATTTAGGCTATTTTACAAAAATAGTTCCTAGCACATAATTAAATTTCTTAACTGAATAGTGTCACCTTTAACTTGTTCATATTACCTTTAGTTATAACTATCCCTTTAAGTGACAGTTTTGTCACATAGGGAAAAGGACTGGCACAGCTTAATTATAACCATGCATGCCTTCAAAATATCTTCCTTTGTGTTCGGGCAGAACAAAGACATTCATACAGGTTTGGAACTATTTGAAGGTGAGTAAATGATGACAGAATTTTCATTTTTGGGTGAACTATCCCTTTAATGCTCTTGTAGATGTTTAGTAGTATTTTCAAATAAATGCCTTTTCTCTGTTTTTTTTCTTTTTTCTTTACTGTTTTTAGGTATGAAGCTGAGGAGTCTGCACAGGCCTAGGAATATTATTTTATCCTGATCTATTCAAGTGTTTTTGTCTATTTTTGTTTAATATTTTGTTTTACTCAATAAAAAATGTGATTTAGAGATTGAGTTGAAGTCATTTTCTTCAGTTGAAATATTTTATCATGTAATTTAAAATGTATTGAGCACCACATGAAATCAACAAATCAGGTCAGGTACAGGTTTCCAAAAAAAAAAAATACATTTTAACTTGAAAGTTGGAGTGGTTTGAAAGATGATTTTGCATATTAGCACATTAACTTTATCCAGAGGAATTAATAAAGAAATATAAATGGGGCCCAGTTCCGACCCACTGTGGTCCCACAAAATCCCCATATATGGGCCATTTGGGCCCCATAAGGGTTCTGTATGTGACCCACCTTGGCCCCAATTATTACGAACCCATTTGGGACCCATGTGGGCCCATATAATGAAAATCTACATGGGCCCCACTTAGAGCCCACTATAGACCCATCATGTGCCCCTATGGGCTAACACACATGGGGCCCAAGTGGAGCCGATGGACAAAATTGTACGGGTCCCATTTGGGTTGCCCATGCAGGGCCCAAGTGGCAGCCCATCAAAAACCCATATGGGGCCCACGTGGAAATGTTGGCTGGGTGCATCTAAAAAAAAATTTGAATATCGTGAAAAAGTTATTTATTTATTTTTATTTTTTTGTAAATTAGCCTATTTCAAAAACTTAAACTTTCATGTATTCTAGATGAATAGTTGTTGTTGTTGTTGTTGTTTTAATTTTGATGATTAGAGCTTACAGCTCATGAAAGTCTCCAGTATCTCAAAATATTAGAATATTTCCTAAGATCAATCAAAAAAAGGATTTGCAAAACAGAAAAGTTCAAGTTCTTTAAAGTATGTTCATTTATGCACTCAATACTTGGTCGGGGCTCCTTTAGCACAAAAATTACAGCATCAGTGAGGTGTGGCATGGAAGCGATCAGCCTGTGGCACTGCTGAGGCACTATTGAGCCTTCAGCTCCTCTGTATTGTTGGATCGACTGTTTTTCATCTTTCTCTTGAAAATATCCCATAGATTCCATATGGAGTTCAGGTCAGGCATGTTGGCTGGTCAATCAAGCACAGTAATATCATGGTCAGCAAACCACTTGGTTTTTGGATTGTGAGCAGGTGCTAAAGTCCTGCTGGAAAAGGAAATCAGCGTCTCCATAAAGCTTGTCAGCAGATGGAAGCATAAAGTGCTCCAAAATCTCCTGTATGACAGCTGCATTGACTTTGAACTTGATAAAACACAATGGACCAACACCAGCAGATGTCACAGCACCCCAAATCATCACAGACTGTGGAAACTTCACACTGGACTTCAAGCAGCTTGGATTCTGTGCCTCTCCAGTCTTCCTCCAGACTCCAGACCTTGATTTCCAAATGAAATGCAAAATTTACTATTATCTGAAAAGAGGACTTTAGACCACTGAGCAACAGTCCAGTTCTTTTTCTCCTTAGCCCAGGTAAGATGCTTCTGACGTTGTTTCTGTTTCAGAAGTGGCTTGGTAGCCCTTTTCCTGAAGACGTCTGAGCGTGGTGATTCTTGATGCACTGACTCCAGCTTCAGTCCACTCCTTGCGAAGCTCTCCCAAGTGTTTGAATTGGCTTTCATCAGGGCCGTTTCTAGCCATTTTGACGCCCTAGGCGAAATCCCTATTAACCCCTATTATCCCTATTATGTTGAGCGTTCCAAATCCAAATGCAAACTTTGCATGCAACAATCAGAGGCAGCAACTGACAGCGCTCTGATCCAATGGCATACAGGCATCGTCAGAATGACAGTACTCTAGCCCAATGATGTTGGGGGATCCAGTGGGGGCGGCAATCATATTTAAGGGTGTCCATGCCACTCTTGATCACAACCCTGATAAAATATAGTGGCAGTACGTGCGCTCATTGGCACCCCCTCCAGCTGGTGGCACTCTAGGCAACCGCCTAGCTTGCCTATGCCTAGAAACGGTACTGCTTGAGATTATTCTCAAGCTTGCGGTCATCCCTGTTGCTTGTGCACCTTTTCCTACAATTTCTTCCATTTATTCCATTTTCTATTTAATATGCTTTGATACAACACTCTATGAACAGCCACCCCTTTCAGTAATGACCTTCTGTGACTTACCCTCTTTGTGAAGGGTGTCAATGATTGTCTTCACCATTGCCAAGTCAGCAGTCTTCCCCATTATTGTGGTTTCAAAGAACAAGAGATACCTGGAATTTATACTGTAGTGATGGTCATTTAATGAAACTTAAATATAGATGTTCTAATATTTTGAGATACTGGATTTTTGATTTTCATGAGCTGTAAGCTGTAATCATCAAAATTAAAGCAAAAAAAAAAAAAACTTTTGAAATGTTTTACTTTACGTTTAATGAATCTAGAATATATGAAAGTTTCACTTTTTGAAATAATTGACAAAAAAATGAACTTTTTCACGATATTCTAATTTTTTGAGATGCACATGTACAGTCATGTCTGACAACTTGACACGTTTTCTGAATTTAGGATATATAAATATGAAGGTATTTTGGAGAGCACAGATTAGACTGAGATTGTTTAAGCCTTTATTTAACTTTATGAAACTATAATGAATTTTATGCATAGTTAATCTGCTGAACAATTTACACAGATTTTAAACTATACGATCTAAAATAATTTGTTGTCTTGTGTCCTACAAAATTAGTATTACAGCCTTCATCTCTCATTTCCATTGATATAAATGGCTGACATTTTATGAATTGCCTTTAGCACCCAGAGCATCAGAAATTCATGAAAGTTGGCATGTTTACTGGTTGGCATGAGCACTTGAAGGCAGCAATATGCAGGCTACTACAATAAAAAGAGTCAACTTCTCATTTTAACGGGACAGTAATAAATAAAGTCATGTCATGTAGCTTGACAAATGTTTTTAATATCATTTGGATATATTAAAATGAAGGTAACATTTAATGATCTTTAAGTGTTTTGAAGATCACATTTCTTTGCAAACAAATAAAGTTTATTCATCGATATGAAACTGTAACGAATTTTTGTTACAAGTCATTATTCGGAACCATTTACACTGATTTCAATTCATGTGTCATTTACATTGATATTAACAGTTCCCTGAGAAATTGCTGAAACCCTCAAAAAAAAAAAAAAAAAAAAAATCTGCTTACACTATGTCAATTGGTAAATTTAAATGTAAAGTTTAAATTTAATATATAATATATACAAAAATATACCTAAGGATATGAAGCACAGGGTTTTTTGTTTTTGGAGGTTCCGTGGACTGTGAATGGTTGGACTGATGTCTTTCATAAATGTTACACATTTAAATGTATCTGCTGACACACTGATTATCATTTACACTGACATTCTATGTTGCTCTGTTTTACACGGATAAATAAATTCACTTAATAATTGGCTGTGGTGGGTGGTGACTCCCTTATTTGTTGCGATTCAGAAAAGAGATCATAACAAGAGTGTTGTTATTCACCTGTGCTATTCATCTGAACATGTGCATGGCTGGTGTACTTATTTTATTTGCTTATTTGTAGACAATGCTGAGACCCAAAACACAAATGTAGGAAACATAGATTATGTAGGAAACATAGATTTCCAAATAAGCACTGCTCGTGATTATTCAGAAATTTATGACCCCTGAATGACACAACTGACCAATCAGAATAAAGTGTTCCAAGCAACTTAACATTTCACAGTGCATTAGAACAAGCATGGCTTGGATTTACCATTGGGCTTGACTGGGCCGAGTTTTGCCTGCTCCCATTTATTTGTGATCACATGGCTACTTTAAACAACTCAATTAAGGCTAGTAGCTGAAGTGCATATTTAGAAAAATATTGGAAAAATTGGTTAGAGCCAAACTTTGCTGGACATTGGCCCTGCATGACCAGGATTGTACACCCCTGCACTAAATAATGTGATCTGAAGATGTGAGCGCTCTTTATACTGGGGCAGAAATGTCATCAAAATGATTAATAATTGGCTATGTAATGACTTTCTGTTTTTTATATTTATAACATTAGTTATGCACAGGCAAGAATGCTGTTTTTCCGAACATTGCAAATGTGACATTGATTTTATACAATAGTTCAATAAATAATCCAGCTTCACAGAAATAAACAGGAAATAGCACAAGCAATTATGGAGACATGGATCGCTCAGATTCTGAAAGCAGCTCTAAAAGTCAGGTTATATAAATAATGTGTACTTGATCGATCAGCTATAGGCAGTTTACAATAGGCAGCAATGTTGTTATTCAGCTGGAGTCAGTTTAATTCAGTTCATTTTAATACTAGTGCCGATGTTACAAGGTGTGATTCAGTGATGAGATTTATGAGTTTTTCCTCAAAGAATCAGTGTATTTGAACAAAATGTGTTAAAATGTGTATGTAAATCCCTATTTTTTTTTTTTTTCAAGATGCACGAATGTGCCCATAGACACCCGTCGCACTTTGGACACACACACACTGCATGTGAATTTTCAAGTCAGTCGGACTAACAGATACGTAGAGCATTTTTATGTTTTTGTCCTATTATAGTGGCCAAACTCCACAATTTTTGTCATGTAACCTCAGATTGAGGTCTTATATATGCGTATCAAGTTTAGTGTAAATATCTTATTTCGTTGAAAAGTTATAGCCTTTTTAAGAAAAGTGTCCCCATCTCTTTCGAGCATTTAGGCATTCCTTTGCGACAGTGAGTCAAAAACTCTACTTTTGTTGATAATAATTGATATTCACTCTCCAGAGAAATGTTCTGCACTGGGTTGGTTCTGATTGGACGAAAACACTTGGACTAGTTCACAAAAGTAGGTATTCCAAAAAAAAAAAAAAATCCAAAATTTGGCTGGCAAAAATTTTATTTGTCTTGAGCCAAGGATTCCAATGATATAAGACACTTGAGTCTGCGACGAGCAGTTTAGGAGTTATGAGATATTTCGTACTTTTGAATGCTGTAGTACCCCCGTCAGGTCAATCGGGCGAACCTTGGCGACATTGTACATTCTTAAAAAAAACGTTTTTAAATGGTTCTTTGGCAGGGTTTATGGTTCCATGAAGAACCTTTAATATCCAAAGAACCTTTCCATTGCAGAAAAGGTTTTTTGTTGCACAGAAAGGTTCTTTGTAGCACAGAAAGGTTCTTTAGACTATTTAATGGTTCTTCACACTCATCATGTTGTAAATATTTTTGTTTCTGGAAAGTGAGATCCAGTGAGCTAAATTGTCCTGTCTGGTCCAGAACTCATTCCAGACTCATTTTCTATTAGTTGCATTCAATTATAGTGTAATAAAAATTATTAATTTTGAGTTATATAAATAGTGTTGTGGTGTTTATTAATTAAAAAAGACCAGTAGATCTTTTTATATCTATTATCTATTTTAATGCTGTTTTGCATGACAAAAAAAATAAATAAATAAAAATAAAAAAAAAAAAAATATTTGGCTAGTTATTTAAGTTTAGTATAAAAAATACTGCAGTCATGTTTTTAAACGAAATAAAAAGGCTGAGTGATACAAAATCTTAAAATATAAAAGTGCCACTTTGTCCCACTATCCATTTTGCACTTATGAATTGGTCGTAAAACTACAAAATGAGTTTCAAATTTGTGATTTAATAAAGATTTAATGTGATTTTAAGTTATGTTGTGTTCTAATTCTAGAGGTTTATTTATGCAAATGCTGCATGACTGTGACGTGTTTTAATTGGCGTGCGCGCTGAATTCTGAGAGGGAGTTGCCATGGAAATGGGGCGACCACACCAACAAATGACAAACCGTAAATCTCCATCTCTACTGCTTTCAGGTGAGTTTAGTCCCTAAAGTCACACAAATATAACATACAACTGTACAACTGTTCCAGACACTTTCTTACATGTAACTGACACGCTTCTGTTGAATATTTACTTCACAGAAAACTTTGAAAGAGTCCATTAGCATCTCAACTGTTTTCAGGCGACGTAAGCTAACTCTATAGCTTGAGCTTGTTTAAGAGAGTTTGGCCTTTTAATCACATCTTTATGTATAGATGAGAGGTTTTGATAGCTTTGTAAAGGGTTTGCTGTCAGATTGTCAATGGTTTATTGAAAGTTGTCTAACATATTTAGCCTAAAATATGCGCTGTACTGTTAATCGGTGACATCACTTACAAGGAGCGCGAATTAACTGAATCTAACATTAGTTCAAACGTGTTTGTATCTTTCATGGTAAACAAATATTGATAAAAATTGTTCTGTGGTTTCAGGAGTGATAATCTAATCTCTTTACAACAGAAGAGAAGCTCCTAAACGTTTCTGAAGGGAGCTGCTGACAGAAATGCAGGAAACACAGGTGAGCTGAGAAAGCTCTTTAAATACATTCATATGCATAATCTCATAACATATTTTCTTATATCACCATGCATCTGTTATATTACAGTTATTTTAGGAAGGTTTTGACATCCAAACCTGAGTGACACAAACCTAAAAACATTAACGTTAATTCTGTTATTTTAAGAAACTGGTTTGTGTTTATATTTACTGTATATACACTCATATATATATATATATATATATATATATATATATATATATATATATAATATAAAATAAAATATTTTTATTTAATTTTATGCATTCACTTCTGCTCTAGCTTGCTTCCTTTAAATAAACCTGCCTGTATACTAAATATTGTTGGCTCTGTGATAAATGGCATATTATGTTTCTAGATTCTTCTATGCTGATGGCCGTGCAGTTGGAGCAGACCTCCTGTCGGACAACATCTCTAAGGCGCTATGAACCATATGACTAGTAAGTACATCCTCAAACATACACTACTGTTCAAAAGTTAGAGATTAGTATATTTTTTTAATGTTTTTTTAACCTTTTTTTAAATGTAAGTCTTCTGCTCACTGCATTTAATTAAAAATACAGTAAAAACAGAAATATTGTAAAATATTATTACAATTTAAAATACCTCTTTTCTGTGTGAATATACTTTAAAATGTAATTGATTGCTTTAATCAAAGCTGAATTTTCAGCATCATTACTCTAGTCTTCAGTGTCACACAATCCTTCAGAAATCATTCTAATATGCTGATTTGCAGCTCAAGAAACATTTCTGATTATTACCAATGTTGAAAACAGTTTTTTGCTGCTTAACATTTTTATGGAAACGATACCATTCAAACATTTGTGGTAAGAAAAGAAAGAAACTTAATACATTTGTGGTAAAAAAAAAAAATAAAAAAATAGAGAAATTAATACTTTTATTAATCAAGGGTGCATTACATTTATCAGAAGTAACAGTGAAGACATTTATAATGCTGGAAAAGATTTCTATTTACTAAATTGTTTAATAAAATTAATAAATGTTGTTCATTGTTCTTTCTATCCATCAATGAATCCTGATAAGGGTATCACCATTTCCACAATAAATGTTAAAAAGCAAAAAATGTTTTCAACTGTTTTAAGAATAAGAAATGTAAAATTCTTTTAAAAGAAAAAAAAAAGCAAATCAGCATATTAAAATAATTTCTGAAGGATCATGTGACACTGAAGACTGGAATAATGATGCTGAAAATTTAGCTTTTTATCACAGGAATAAATTACAATTTACAGTATATTAAAATAGACAACAGTTCTTTTAATTTGTAATGATATTTTACAATATTACTATTTTCTCTGTATTCTTGATTAAAGAAATGCAGACTTAGTGAGCAGTAGAGATTTTATTTTTATTTATTTTTTTAAACCATTGTAATGTTTCCAAAATTTTGACAGGTACTGTATAACATTGTCACCTAGTCCTTATATTGCTTAAATACCATTAATTGGATGCATTTGTGACCCAAGATGCTGGGATAGGCTTCAGCCCCCACGACCCTAGAGAGGAGAAGTGGTTTGGAGAGTGAATAGATGGATGGATGAACTTCCAAAATTCTTTTACTTGCTTTGATTTTGTTTATATTCTTACTGCTGTTCAGCTTAAAAATACCTTTCCATTATCTTTGTTTGCCATTTTGCATCATTATACCTGTGCTAAACCTATGAAAATTAAGAAACTAACGAAAGTGTCTTTTTTTTTTTTTTTTTTTTGTTACAGGATCCTATGTACCCAGCCTCAACTATTCATCAAAAGCACTGTGAAAGCGGGAACTCTTTGAACCACCAGCGGCAGTTTCCACGGGATGAAAAAGGGCATACTAGTGGATGATGGGGGTACTGACATTAACCTGCTGTATTCACTGTATTACACATTTTTGTCAGTTTTTCATTTCAAGTACTGGTGGTTTTGATTTTGTCTGGATGGCATGCTGTCCTAATACTAACTAGTCAGAGCTCAGGTACCACCCAAAATGCTGCCATAACCAATCAGAAAAAGAGAAATATATAAACTCAGGTGAGTACTCAGACTTGACAGTGATGAGTGATCATGTAAACAATGATTGCAGTGACTTTAAAAAATGATCAATCATTGTCAAGTCTGAGTACTCTAGTACTTGTGCACATCCCTATCAAACACATATACACAGTATTGAGGTATGATGTATACTGCATTGATGTATACTGTAAATATACTGGATTTTCTTCTTTTTTTTTCAAAATTATTTTATGAACAATCCTATTAAAGAATTTATAGTATGATAAATGTAAGGATACTGATCTGGAAGAAATGGGGCCATAAATAACCTATTTATCAGTGGTTCTTTGAAGAACCTTTAAAAAGGGTTCTTTGTAGTACCAGAAAAGGTGCTTTATGGCACCAAGTAAAACACCGGTTCTTTAAAGAACCTTTCACAAAATGGTTCTTCAGGGAACCAAAAATGGTTCCTCTATGGCATTGCCGCGAAACCCCCTTTTTGGTTCTTCCTGGCACCTTTTTTTTTTTAAGAGTGTAGATGGGGTGGGAACTACCATCCCTCAAAGGGAGTCCTAGCTTCTGGCAGTCTCTAGGCCTTAACTTAGGCTAAACTTACAGTTTGGTCTGCCCAAACACGTTTAGGTCAAAATGGTCATTTTTGAAAATCTTTAAGTGCTACGCACTTGAACCCCTAAAAAACACAGATAACAAAAAACAACAGGTATGATTCGCACTGGAGAGTGGCCACTTCCATTGGTGACAGCGATGTCTGCCTGTTTGATCACTGCCCTAATCACTAAATACAGGGAACAAGCATGAGAAAGGAGAGGCACGGTAGCAATCACTGGCTCTCACCTCATCACCGCATCACCTCACATATGTAGGCTACTTTAAAGTTAATCCCTATCAGAGTGTAAATTAATGGAGCAACAGGATAAGTAGGCTATGTATTAAATTTAAATTAAAAACAAAATGGTTAAAATGTAAGTTTGCTTATTTTGAACAAAGTTTAAAGTTTTGTGTTTACTATTTTAAAAGTTTAATTCATCTAGATAGCTTTTCCATTATTGGTGCAACCCACCTTTAGTGTCCAACTGATCAGATTTATGAGTAGTGATAGCCACCAGCAAATGCCAGAATGATTAATGGCTTTGACCTTTCGTGACCTCATAATATTATTATTATTATTATTAATAATATCCATATGTGACCTTTGATCTCAGAACGAGTTTCAGATGCGGAAATCGGGCAAGCGTGAAACTCCCATGTCATCCGGGGACGAGATATATTGTTATCCGGTGGAAAACCAATGTTTTGAAGATTTTTATGGTGTGTTTTTGAATTTTCCTCATAGGAGCATCTGTGGCGCGCGTCCCCCTCCCATCTGAGGTGCGAGTGTCAGGTTGCGTTCCAAGGCGCGCTCCCTTTCTCTCTTTCCCTCTCTCCCTCTCTTTCTCTATGGGAATGTGAGAAAAACAATAATGATCAAGCAATATTAAAAAGTAAAGGCAATTAAGAGATCAGTTTTAAGACACACAGCTGCACTCGCGCATATATTCTGTTGGTTGTATAAAAAGAATTTAAATAAAATAGGTAACATGACGACTATCAATGAGAAGGGGTAAAAAATGTTTAGCTTAACGAATAAAATGGTTAAAAAATATACACTGACTTACATTCTTCGCGGGGAATAGAGAATACGCGTCTTCGTGCTATTCTAGTTGGTCTCAAATGAAAAGTTTACAAAATGGTCATGTTTAAACTATTTCTGTCTTTGTCTCTCTCTGTCTCACACGCACACACAAACACACGCGCGCGCGCACACACACACACACACACACGTTTGCTTAGACATCTAAAATGGTGATAGTACACAGAATCCTGATGTTTTTATCTACAGATACATGTTACAACCCATCACAGAAGGCTTTAGATCTTAGAAAATAAATAATAATTCATGCGCTTTATAAGTAATTTACTCATGGGCTCAATAAAATGTTCCCTCTCTCTCTCTCTGAGAGGACGCTTGCCCCCACACCGTAGGTTAAACAAGCACACAGACACACATTCAATCGTCAGAGTCTTATTCTCGTCTTTTAAACGAATTGAATATAAATAAATGATGCGCTCACACATGATATAAAACAAAGCAAAACACTGACACTAGTTTTAGGTAACAAAAATTTTGTAATGAGGAACCAGCAACGTCGAAATAAGTAAAGGGAGGAAAAATAAATATTTTAACAGGCAAACGGTGAGGGATATTGTGGGCCCAACATGTCCGGGCAAGCCATTGTCATGTTTGAAGGCCATAAACATTATTTATCAATGTTTTATGGCCATAGACATATTTAAATTCAATTCACGTTTATTTGTATAACTTTTTCACAAAACAAATTGTTGCAAAGGAGTTTCACAGAAAAGTAAAGTTTCTACATCATATTTACAAACTTTAACATATTCATATTTACATTATTTTAATGAATTTTATACTGTATCATCCCCCTAAACCTACCCATCACAGTAAACTTTCTGCATTTTATATTTTCATAGACATCATTTCATATAATGTAAAAAGCTGTTATAATCATGGGACAATTATTTGGAGTATTACTACACATCGGGTTTGTGACCCCTAAACCTCCCCATCACAGTAAATTTTCTACAATTTTTTTTAATATATATTTTCACGAGCATCATTTAGTATATTTCAAAAAGCAGTTATGCTCAGGTCAAACATTTGAAGTATTACTACGCATTTGGTTTGTGGGGACACTCCATAGACATAATGATTTTTTAAATGTATTTATTTATTTATTTACTGTACAAACTGCACACCTACCCATCACACAAAAAATTCTGCCTATACATCCATTTTTGATAAAATATTGATTGCAAGCTATCTTAATTATGAGGACTCAAGAAATTTCATCATAAACCACATTTGCATTGTTATATCAGTGTAATACCCATGCCATTATACAAATTTGTGTTCTGATAAATCATATAAACAATCACACGCAAACATTTAAAGCAAAAGAGAGACTTATTTCTATTTTAAAGAATATGGAAATATATAATTATATGACAGCATGTTACTACCATGTTACTAAAGCAAATCATTCATCATTCATTTTAATCAAGTATTCAACATTTAAGTTTATTGAACTTATAAAACACATCATAGTAACAAACACGTTACTAAAGCAAAGTAAATCATTTATCATACATTTTAATCATATATTTCAACAATTAAGTTCACTGAACTTATAAAACACATAACATGCTTACATTTTTAAATTAAATATTGTTTTTAAGCAATCTGAATTATGACGACTCAAGCAATTTCATCATAAACCACATCTACATTGTTATATCAGTGTAATACCTATGTCACTATACAAATTTGTGTTCTGATAAATCATATAAACAAGCACGCACATACATAAACATTTCAAGCTAAAGAGAGACTTATCTCTATTTTAAAGCATATGGTAATAAATAATTATATATGCCATAGTAACAAACATGTTACTAAAGCAAAACATTTATCATACATTTAAACATGTATTCAACAATTATTTATTGACCTTATAAAACACATCATTCTTTTCTTTTAGAGAAGATGGTAGCAAATAAAACTGTGATTATATATATAACGCTGTATAAAATAAACATCTACTATAGTTTTAGATGACAATATAAAAACGCCTTACACTTTTCAGAGTGCTTAGAGGTATGCTGGATCTTTATGCAATGATGTCACGAATGAAATGTTTCCAATAAAATAAATAAATAAATAATAAAATAAAAATGTTTAAGTTATAAACATTATTAAATATAAACAAAACTCGCAGATCCTCTTTGTGGTAATCTCCAATGTGAAACTGAGGGTCTGCTTCAAACCTTCACAGACAAGGGAGGGTGAGGGTCGAGTTACAGGCCAGATGATCTGAGATGTTATTCTGTTAACCCTTTTCAGAGTGTGCGTCTCCATCTTATAAATGCATTAATAAGCATAATCTTAAGAGTGTAAATAAGATCTTTCAAAAGATTGTGTAGATGAAATCTTAAAGGCTTTAAATAAAATATTTTACTTATCTGTTTGCAAATTTAACCCAAATTATGATTTATATTCGGCAGTACCTGTTCAAATCTTAGTTTATCATTTTAAAGGAAACTTGTACTTAGTTTATTTTATCAGCCTTTTCTGAACCAAACTTTATCAGCAGAGTGAAACGGGGAGTGGAGATTACACCCCCAAACAGTAAAGCTGATCTAGAGTCTCTTTGGCGAAGCAGAGATCGACCTTTTTGCGTCGGAAGAGAACGCCCACTGCCCGCTATACTTCTCGCTGACGAATGCTACCCTGAAAGGGGATGCGCTGTCGAGCCGCTGGCCTACCGGTCGGAAATATGCATTCCCCCCAGTCAAAATATTGCCGCTGGTGCTGCAGAAGATCAGAGAGGAGAGGGATGCTGTGCTTCTGGTAGCGCCGAAATGGCCCAACCAACCATGGTTTCCAGAGTTGGTAAACCTGTCGTCGGTCCCCCCGTGGCAGATTCCGCTGAGAAGGGATTTATTGTCCCAGGCAAGGGGCGCCATATGGCACCCCAGGCCGGAATTATGGGATCTGCATGTGTGGCGAGTCAGTATGGAGTGAATCAGTTAACCGTCTCACAACGTGTATTGCGCACAATAACAGAAGCGAGAGCACCTTCTACGAGGCACCTGTATAATTTGAAATGGAGAGTGTTTGCGAACTGGTGCGTTAGCAGGCATGAAGACCCTATAAGCTGTGATATCCCGGCTGTTTTGACCTTCCTGCAGGAACGTCTGGATGCTGGCAGTTCTCCCTCGACACTGAAAGTTTATGTGGCCGCTATCGCTGCCTCTCATAATATGCTGGAGGGCCGCTCGATCGGTAAGAACCCCCTAATATCGTGCTTTCTTCGTGGGGCGAGGCGGCTCAATCCTTCTCGTCCACGCCAAATGCCAGTATGGGATTTATCATTGGTGCTCAGAGCGCTGTCTGACCCACCGTTCGAACCAGCTGAGTCTAGCGACATGAAAGTGCTCTCTTTTAAGACGGCGCTGCTGCTCGCGCTAGCGTCTGGGAAGCGAGTGGGAGATTTACATGCTCTATCAATCAATAGTGTTTGTATGCAGTTTGGCCCAAATGATTGCATGGTCAGACTCACGCCTAAATTCGGCTACACACCTAAAGTGCTCTCAACCCCGTTCAGGGCGCAGGTTATCACTATACAAGCGTTCCGCTCCCCCGAGCCGAACGCCGATTCAATGTCACAGAAGCACACTCTGTGCCCCGTGCGTGCGCTGCGTGCTTATGTGGACAGAACTAGCCAGTTTTGAACTTCGGAACAGCTTTTCATCTGTTTCGTGGGCACTAAAAAGGGTAGCCCGCTGTCGAAGCAGAGGCTGTCTCACTGGATTGTGGAAGCCATACGCCTAGCTTATGATTCCCAAGGACTCGACTGCCCGTTAGGAGTGCGTGCCCACTCCACTAGGAGCCTGGCATCCTCATGGTCCTCGGCCAAGGGAATGTGTATTCAAGACATTTGCTTGGCGGCGGGCTGGTCATCTCACAACACTTTTGCGAAATTTTATAACTTGGATATTCCCTCGTTTGCACCACACGTTCTGTCAGTGCAGGAGGAGAAGGCTGAACAGCCATTGGACGACTGAGTCGCCTAGGACACGCCCCAGCCTGGCGCGTGCTTCAGTCCATGGTTTCAACTAGGTCGTCTAGGCGAGACGGTTCAGAATCATACTTATTCTTTGTGTCCGTAAGTCATTTACCAAGTAAAACAAGCACATATCCAGAAGTGTCCCCATTATATATGCCCGCTTATTCAGGCCGGCAGTGTATTTTCAAGCACCAACATGTTTACTGCTTTATTTCTACCCCTTATATCACACCAGTTCAGTGCTGTTTGAAGGTGTGCAGGGAGGCGCTGACAGCGCCGGCGCAGTGTTGGCTGAATGTTTCAACTAGGTCCGATACCCCACCTAGAGGGGGAGGGGCGAGCGGTGAGCGCTCTTAATTATCTTACTACTGCCTCAGCGCCTTGTCCTCTGCATCGGCTATGTGCGAGCTGGCCAGCACAGTTTTTCACACGGCGGGGTTTTATACGTTCCCCATACGTAATGTCGAGAGACCGACTCGATAAGGGAACATCTCCGGTTACTCACGTAACCTGGGTTCCCTGAGAGGAGGGAACGAGACATTACGTAGACGGCCGTGTAGAGAAAAAAAAAATTAAAAAAACCTCCTTACAGTCAATAGCTTTCTCTCAGTCGAAAGATTCTGAGATATTCTGGCGCCGACATTGCTTATATAGCGGCTAAACCAGCCAATCAGGCGAATGCTCGGACGCCATTGGCTATTGCAAAGCGATTCAATCAGAGTGATTCAATCAGGCTTCAGCATTTCGAGGAAAAGGAGTTTCCCCATATGTAATGTCTCCTTCCCTCCTCTCAGGGAACCCAGGTTACGTGAGTAACTGGAGACCTTTTGTTGAAAGCAGCTATTATCCACATAGGTCTTTGATATGAATGAATATTTTTTGGTAATTCATTATATATCGCTGGCTAAAAAGTAAATTGTAACTAGTACTCTGAGTAGTTTTTGAGAAGAGTACTTTGTACTTTTACTTAAGTACTGTTTTGGCACCAGTACTTTTACTTGTAATTGAGTATTATTTCAGCAATGTAACAGTACTTGTACTTAAGTACAAATTTTCAGTACTCTTTCCACCACTGCGTCTTGGGCGTTGGCTGACGAATGATGGAGAGTCAGTGGGCTGGTTGAAGTTTTGAGGTGGGCCCAGTCAGAGTTGGACTCAGAGACACGGCTTTGCGGCAAAACTTAACTCAGAACGCAAAACTCTCAACGGAAAAGAAAAGAAACTAAAGTAAAATATATATTGTGTGTTTGGTATTTTGTACTTTGCCCATTTGTATATTTGCATATTATTCTTTTATTATCTGTGTCCTGTCATGTAGCTGTCTTTCTGTTGCACTGTGGAGCTTCTGTCACTATAACAAATTCCTCGTGTGTGTGTAAACATACCTGGCCATTAAAGCTCACTCTGATTCTGAATCTCTGATTCTAAAAGAAAGTGAGGAAGAGTGTGACAAGACTAGATGGCGTTTCTCCTCATGGTTTTAGAGGAGCAGCTGGCACGTAAACACGCTCAAAGAGCGCTAAAAAGCAGCATCAAAATGCTGTGGCAAAAAGGCAAGAAAAAGCATGGCAAAAAGCCGTGGCCAAAAAGCAAAATTTGTTGGTCCTGAGTTTTTAAACTCGGCTGTTGGACACAGCCCAAATGGTGTCTTGACCAATTAAACATTGTCTTAGCTCGGGGTGTTGCTATGTCTCTCCTCCCAATAAATAAATCAAATGATATCTAATTAGTCACATGGTCTGAATTTTCCCACTCTTGCAGAGTATAATTTGAACACAATTTCTATAACAAGAATATAATACATTTTACAAAGAACTGATAGATAGAAAAGTTTTAAGAAAGGATATTCAAACACATGCATACCAAACACGACTATAAACTATTAAATAATATTAAAACTATTAAAAACTATTCAAAATGACATACACAATGAGTGATTAGGACATGATAGTGAAATGTGTGGGTTACATACATGATATAGAGTTATGTATATGTAGCGGGACTAGGCAGTGTTTGTCTATCAGCTAGTAGTATTTTCTATTTAAAGGCTGACTGGCTGTTACCTGAGATGCGTCACGTCCGGTTTCCCCCTTTTTGCCTGTGTTGACGGTGGCTGTAGTGCGTTTTTCTGCGGTGGTGCTGCTTAGTGGACTTGACTGTTTGCCTTTCAGTCATGATTTCCTGTACCCCATTGTGCTATCGGTGGGCATGACTCTGACAAACCCGCGCCTGTAAAGTGTTCTAGCTACGCGATATCTAAACGGAAACTCCCTCTCGTTCTATATCCGATTGTTTGCTGCTGTCCCACTCTTCGCGCCGCTAGTGCTGCTGTTTAAACTGCCGTGAAGACGCTATCATCACCATTAATAAAAGGGGACTTCTTGTCTGTTTCTTATCGTGCCGTTTTAGTGCCCTGCTTCACATTTCTGACCTATTATGGGAGGCTTGACCATCTCTTTTGGTCAAGAGGGGGGTTCTTTTCTTTTCTTTTACTTTAACTTTGTGGAAGTAAAGTTTGTTTGGCTTGTTTGAACTGATTTGATTTCTTTTCTTTACTCCTGTCGTTAATTGTTTTTGTATTTATAGTTTTAGTTGCATGTGATCAATCATCTATTATTGCAACTGGACTTGTATGTGATCATTTACACCTGACTTCAAATTGTTTTGTAATAATCTCAGGTGACTATTTGATCCTTCTAATGTTTTATTTCTGTCTGTTATTGATACCCACTTTTGTGAGGAGTTGTTTTAAATGGTGTCCATATTGCATTGTGCCTCAAGTCCATTTTTTATAGTTTATTAATTTCTTTTTGATTTATTGCAGGATTTTTAGCTACAGGTGGACTGATCTTCCTCCTTGTGGTGGTGGTGGTTCTTCTTTATCGTGTGCTGTTACACTTTGAGTGTTTGATAGTGTGATCAGAGTGCACGGTGGTGTGTGTGTGTGGAAGTGTGCCCTTGTAAAACCAAACTCGACATTGTTTCCTGCCGTTGGGAGCCTAATTGTTATATGTATAAAGTTGGTCTGTATTATTACCTTTTTTTCTTTTGTAATTTGTTTTTTGTTTGAAGTGGGGTTTCCAGTTTCTCTTGTTGATATTAGTGTCTAGCATTTTAAACCATTTTTGTATTAATAAACATTTGTATTTTTACACTTTACTCACATCTCCTGCCTAATTCTATGAGGGAACTGAACCGGAGTGCTTTATTACCTAATTTTTGAGTGGTTTGAGTATTTTCCCTGGGGTTAATTCCTAGGGTGGCATAGTCGGATTTTCTTGCTAGTAAAAACTCGGACTTGTGTCTCAAAATTGCACTGCCCTGCCACATATAGAAATGATTTGCTCATAAGTCCTTTTAACATCATTTTGGTCCATATATATGCTTAAAGGCACTCTCTGTGCCATTCTGTGAACGTGAGGATGTGTTCTGTGAGGCACAAAGGTCAAAAGGGTTTAGAAGGAATCTCAGTCTGGTCCTTGTCTACTGGGGGAAGTCAATCCGAGGAAGTCTTTAGCTCATGGTTTCCATCATGGATTTACGTGATGGTCTCTTTGGCCATTAATCTTGGTTACTTGCCCCAAAATAGACAATCTCCTTCCTGAGTTGGGATTATCAATGTGTTCATTTGTGTTAATGTTGCAAGCTGTTCAAAGCTGTGAAAGAGTTGGTTGGTTAGGCTTGCTTCAGCCTGGCTGGTGCTAGGATCTGATTTATGATCATCCATGTTGTTTTGGGCCTCTTTGTGGAATTTGGCTCTTTGGGTTGTTTTAACACTGGTCTGATCAAATCTTAAATTGTATGATTCGCACTGATATGCTACAACAAATTACAGTTATTCACTTTTTTCTAGAGAGAAATTACTATTTTTATACAGTATTTTTCTGTTTTCTTAAATTAGATACAAATGTACATAAAATTGCAAAAAATAATCTGTAATTAATACAATAACAAAACCGTTAGATGATAAAATGGTCAAATGACTGGCAGCAACAGCTGCCAAACAAAAAACATAACATTAAAGTAAAATCTCCTTTTTTAAATTAGCTGAAAACACTGCTATTTTACTGGTTTTCTTGAATTATTATGATCAAACACTATACTGTTTTATTGAAAATAATAAAGTTTGAAGTAACCATTGTAGAGATAAGCGTTTGCTTTAGTTGGGCTCTTGACCCTTGACTTTTTGTCATTAGTTTTTCCTCTAGCTCCTGTAATACACTTTTGTTATAACAAAAATTGAGAAAGAAACTCTAGTTAAATGAACTTGGTTGCTTACTGATGATAGTTCAGTCATCATATAGTGGGTTTAGACCGTCGTGAGACAGGTTAGTTTTACCGTACTGATACACTGTCGTTGCAATAGTAATCCTGCTCAGTACGAGAGGAACCGCAGGTTCAGACATTTGGTTTGTGCGCTTGGCTGAGGAGCCAATGGCGCGAAGCTACCATCTGTGGGATTATGACTGAACGCCTCTAAATCAGAATCCCGCCTAGAAGTGACGATACCGCAGCGCCGCGGGGCTTTGATGGGCCTGGGATAGCCGGTCGACCCTCTGGGGCCGGCCGGTGCGGAGAGCCTACCTTGACTGGACCGGGGAGCGGCCGAACGAGCGCCGCCCCTCTCCTGAGACGCACCTCAAGTTTGTGGAGAACCCAGTGCTAAATGACTCGTAGACGACCTGAAGGAATTTTGAGACACAAGCCCGAGTTTTTACTAGAAAGAAAATCCGACTACGCCACCCTAGGAATTAACCCCAGGGAAAATACTCAAACCACTCAAAAATTAGGTAATAAAGCACTCAGGTTCAGTTCCCTCATAGAATTAGGCAGGAGATGTGAGTAAAGTGTAAAAATACAAATGTTTATTAATACAAAAATGGTTTAAAATGTTTTTGTGTTGCATATTGCTTTATTTAAAGGCAGCAACTGTGTAGTTGCTGATGTAGTGATTACATTATCTCATGCTGTTGTTAGGTAATGGTTAACTGTAACATTTTACAGAGTGTTTCACAATATTAATAATACAAAAATTGCTTGTAATTTGTTTTTTTTTTTTGTTTTTTTTGTTTTTTTGTGAAATGTTCAACAATTTTGTTCCTGTTTTTTTTTTTTATCTTGATTGGTACTTGAGGTTTTTTTTTTGTTGTTTTTTTTCCGCTTTTTAGTGTCAGGTCTTGTCCCTTACATGGATGTTTTGTTTGGATGCTCAGTTTGTCTTCCGTGTCTCTTGCATGTTATTTTGTTATTATTGCTAATTGGTTAAATGTAATTTGATTCTGCTGTCCTTCAAGTTTCAGTTCACCCCAACATTACAGTTGGCTCTTAAGAGAAAAGTAAGGGTATAAAGTAGGGGTGCACGATAAATATCGGGCGTTAATTAATGCGCATCTTGTCAGTAAAGCCGGTTCTCTAATCGGCGGTAAATTCCAATACGTGCGTGATTTCACATTGAGCATTGTTAACTGACAAGTTGCGCAAATCCATGTTTATTATCAGCGTAGTTTTGCGCAGCTTGTCAGTGAACAACGGCTCTGTGTAGTAAATGCTGCTCAATGTGAAATCACGCACGTGTTGGAATTTACCGCTGATTAGAGAATCGGCTTATCGCCTGATATTTATCGTGCATCCCTAGATAAAGATACTGAGAGACAAAAGTGTATTTGTATTGTTAATTTTTCTGTGTTTACATTCAGTCTGCAATGTCGAAATTCACTGTTTTCGTTGTCATTCCTAAATCAAACCATTAACTGTAAACATGTTTTCCCTTGATTTTTAAAATTGAACACAATTTATATTTTTTGTAGTATTTTATTATTTCTTTATCAGATTGAGTTTATGGCCACCCTATGGCATATAAAATGATTATGTAAATACCAAAGATTTGATGAAGAAAACAATAACTGTATATAAAAATGTAATGCAAGTGTCTAAAATATAAACAGAGATCAATAGATGATTGTATACAACAAATAGCACCTTATGCAGTAAAAAAATTTTTGTATTATTTTTTTTTTTTATTATTATTATTTTGGCACTTTACTGTCATTGCTTATTAAATGCAATAATAAGATAGATCGTAACATTCAACTTTTTCTTTAAAGAACACTACTCTAAATTAGTTACTTACAAAACAAAAAGAGAGAACCACAGCAGCTTGGGCAAATATTTTGTGGGCATAACACTAATAATCTTGATCATTTCTCTTGGCAAAGTTTAGCTACTTAGTGTCTTGATACAAGGATGTGAAATCATTCTACTGAAGAAATCCCTTATGAATGGAATAGGAATGTCAATATTGATTTCTGTGTCATTGAATCTCACATAGGACTGAATATTCTTGGCATCCTTGAGGGTCTCAATAATTTGGTTCATGAGAACTTCCAGACGGGTCATAGTAGATTCAATCCAAGCCTGGGTGTCTTCAATCAGCTGCTCAAGAGTCATCTCAGCACAAATGTCCTGGGCCTTGGCTTTGACAGTTTTATAGTAGTCTTCAATAATTCTTCTGCTCTTCTCAGCCTGCTCAGCTATTTCATTCAGGATGTTGGAGTTGACAGCATCAGAGAAAACTTTACTGATCCAGGATGAGAACTTGTCCAGATCTTGAAATTTGATTGAGCTGATGAGCTCCTCTGCTTTCTCCACACTTATTTTCAGGATTTCAGGAAGTTCTTTCAGACAGTGCTCAATTGTTCTTTCTAGTGTCTCGTACTTCTTGCTGATGTCATCGTAAAGTGCAGTGATGAGATATGTCATTGTGTCTTTCAAATCCTTTAATGAAGCAACTTTCTTCTTCAGCCACAAAAGAATTTGACTAGGGAGCTCCTTGTTCCACTGTGTCTGGAAGCTCAGTCTGTTTGAGTCCTTTATTGCAATGTCAACCTTCAGAATATCCATGTAATCCTCAGACTGTAATAAAAAATACAAATGTCATTATCATGTCTACTTGTATACTGAACGTTCAAATTATTAAGATATTAATTGATATGTAAGATACACTAAATGTATAATTTGTTAATTAAAAAAAAAAAAAAAAATCTTACTGGGTTTGCACCAAAAAGTCTTCCTGTATGGTGGGATAAGCTGTTGCTCTGCAGCTGAAGACCAAGGAGTCCAGCAGATGGAGAAGATACAGAGACAGTAAAACCTTCTTCTGTATTTCCAGTTAAATTGTGGTAAAGCATAAATTTCACATCTGGAAGTTTTACTTTGGCAAAATTTGAAATAACAGCCTTTGAAACTTCTTTGTTGGTCTCAATAACTCCATTATAGTTGTTTTCAAAATATTTATGCTCCACATCTAGATTGGTAAACAATTTCATCCCTGAATTTATGTTGAAGATGGCAGAGCCAGTGGTTTTACCATTGAGTACATCAAACTCAGAGCTAACCTGAGTTTCAAACCGGGTGGCAATTTCATCCTGATTAAGGATCTCAGCCTTGGTATTCATAATGATTATAGCTGTTTTCACAGAGAAGTCATAGGTCATGTTTCCCATGACAGGGATTATAATTGATTCCTTAATATTGGGAATAGTGAACTTGGCAAAATAAGGGCAATCATATGTATCAGATGTTGATTTGTCAGTTGCAAAAATGGGTATTTTAATTTTCCTGATGATAGAATTGAGGACTGGTTGCATGTTGAACATCTCAGGGTTCTTCACATACTTAAGTTTTGCATCCATATCAAAGGTCTGCTGAGGTGTGATCAAGATTGTTTTAAGGCCTGCGTCCTCCCATAAAGAAAATTTCTCTGTATACGGTGTTTCTTTGTTAATGAATGGGACAGTCAGTTTAGGAATGTTAATCGGCAAGGTCAGCACATTAAAATCAGCCTCACCATTGACTGATGCAGAGAACTGAATTTCCTTCTCACCATTAGCCATACTAATATAATGAGAATATTTATATTGATTGAACCTAGCAAGACTGGTCCAGCTGGCCTGCTGTACAGAGGGATTCAGAGTTAAAACCATATCGTTCTGCAAATCAGCTTTACCGAACAACCTAAAGGGAAGCATTATTTTAGTGTTTTCCTTGTTCTTGGTGTCAAAGATAATTTCAAAAGGCACAGCCTTGAAGTTAACTGAGTTGGTAATGGTGCCTTCAACTTTGCCAATCAGTTCAGCATCATGAGACCCACTCAGCTCCACCATGGGTTCCTTCAAACGAATCTGCCCTTTCACTGCTGCAATGCTTCTCTTGATGAAAGGAGTTTCTGTTTCTGCATGCACATTAAACTTGATCTGAGTCAAACCTCTAGTCTCAGCATCAACTTTCTGCTTCATCTTGAGAAGACTGCTGTCAGTGTCACCGTCAAAAGTCAGTTTTATGAACTCCATGCTCATCAGAATCTCCAAGTTACTCTTGTGGGTTCCTTCATCAGAATAATCAAAGACAGACCATTTTCCTTTGCCATTATTTCCAAGGGTCAGGGTAATTAAGCCAGATTCCAGCTGAGCAGCAGCTTTTTGGGTCATTGTGGCATCACTGAAGATGTTGGCCACTGGCATGTTCACACTGTGGATGTAAGAGGTCTCCAAAGTACCCGAGAAGCCATTCTCTGTACTCAGAAATGCATTGTTCACTAAGTCAGCCCTGTATGGTTTTGTTGTTGCCTTAGCTGTGGTCTTGGAAGATACCTGGGCAATAGGGCCATTGATGGACATAAATCCCTCGTGATCAAGAGAGAAAGCCATGTGATTTGCTTTTACTGTCTCAGTCAGAGATAGCTCTTTCATTCTGGGGATGCTAATGTGAGCAGTGGCATCAAAGCTATACGCCAAGAGATCAATAGGAGTCTGGAACTGAGAATTCAAGTTAGCAGTGAACTTGTTGGTTGAGTTATTAAGTTCAGCACTGGTCTTCAGATTGTGCTCCGAGGATTTGATTTCAATCTCACCATGCAGCTTTCCAAAGCAGGGGACCCTAATGAGGTCAGTGACAATCTGCTTTACTTCATCAGCCAAGGTGTCAAAATCATAAGCCATCATTTCATTGACTTTGGTATTTAGTAGTTTTGTCAGCTCATTCATTTGTTCAAAGATTCTTTCAAATACTGGTTTTATGTCAAGAGAGTTTAAGTAACTTGCAGCTGATTGCATAGTTTCCCTTAGCTTATATTGTTTCATTAAATCCACAGCATCATCAATGATTTTCTCAACCATTGCTTCAATCTCATATTCTGCCAAAACCTCATCAATTTTGTTGACAATTTCATTTATCTTGGGGATAATGCCAATTTTTTGGCCCAAATTGTCAATCAAGTCCCTGATGGGTTGCAGGATTTTGCCCATTTCCATTACTAAAGCTTTCATATCAGAAGCATCATCCAAGAACATGTCCACATCAAAATTTACAATTACTTGTGAAAGTTCATTTCCTTTGCTTTTAAAAGTGGCTGTAATGTCATATTTAGTATCAATGCCATAAAGCAGGTCAATGCTGCGATCTTTCATGGTGAGCATTGCAGTTTTGAGCTCCTCTATGAGAAGAGGCAGCTTATCAATGAAAGGCAGGTAAATAACATGACTATCACTGCTCTTCTCATATTTCAGAGCACTTGTGATGTCAAATTCTTGATTGTCATTGGCTTTGTTCAAGAGGTTGGTGGACATGATGCCTTTCAGTGCAATACCCATGTTATTTGGAGTGTTGAAGATTTCCAGGGAGTGGTCAAAGGCATGGTCATTCAGCGTAGACTCCATATCAACGTTAAACATTTGCTGCTGAGGGGTGATAGCGCTGGTCATTTTATGCTGGAAGTTAGTATTAATGGAGTTTCCATTGTTCAACTGGTGAGAGGTTGAGGCCTTCCATTCATGCTTGTATGAGTAAGACTTAGGTTCAGCTTGAAGGAGCAGCATGCTTTTCACCTGGCTACTGTGTTTTCCATACATGTTAAGTGTTCCATCAGAGTTGAAGGAGCTCTCAACATTCACACTGAAAGGCTCTGCTTTTGTTAGGATGTTGCTTTCCAGTCGGAGAGAGGGAGAGTTGAAGCGCACTTCATTGCTGAACTTTGTGGAAAACCCAATGAACTCTAACTCAGAGCTTTGAGTCATTTGACTGCCCAAGAGTTTTCCATTGGTGCTGCACTTTGCAGTGGCTGTCTGGTCAACATACGTGATCTCATATGTATGTCTCAGTTCCTCTTCACCAAATATCCCCTTCAGAATTCCAGTTACTTCCATCTTGTAGGGCTCTGCCTTCATCTGGGCCTCATTGCTGAAATGGATGCCAATTATTTTAAGATCATTTTCAGCCTTTAAAGATGCTGTAAAATCATGTATGTCCACTGCAACGTTGTGCTTGAAGAAGTTGTTCTCATTCAGGAAGCTGTCAGATTTAGAACGCATCGCCAGGGATTTGAGGGTAAGTATCAGTGAGTCTGTGTTTTCTATTTTAATCTCATGAAGTGATGCAGTCAATTTGTTGGAGAGATTCAGACCATCTTCACTCAGTTTGAAAGTGATCATGTTTCTAGTGTTGGCATTGAAAATGTCACCCTTGTACATGCTGTTTAAGTACACCTCTGAACTTGCAAGTCTTCCTTCAACTTTGAGTTCAGCGCTGTTCTCATTGACTGTTCCCTTGCTGGAGACAGACACTGTAGCACCTGTAGTTGTAATTCCACTATGGAAAATGTTTTCAAAGGTCACAGAGCTGATCTGAGCACTGGTGGTACAGCTAGTGGTCAGACCATCTTTGGTGAATGACAGTGTGCCTTTGTTAGAGGCATGGTTGGCAGCGAAGTTGATCGTGGCATCACTATTGAGCTCCAGTCCCTGGGTGCTTATGGACCCAGTAAGCTGGGAGAAAGCTCGGTTTGTGTTGTCATCAGCCTGGGACTCAATCCTGATAGTGACCTCCTTCATAGTTGCAGAGAAATCTGCCTGGTTTTGAAGTTTGGTCTCATAAGTTCTGGTGACAGAATCAGACTTAATGGTAAACTTAGCCTCCTTGAGTTCAGTGTTGAACTTGGTGGTGTGGTGGACTGGATCACTCTCTATGTCAGTGTTCAACTCAAATGAAAGTTCTCCACTGGCTGCTGTAGCTTTCATCTTGTTTAGTATTTGCAAAATGGGACAGTTTAAACTGAAAGTGGATTCAGCTCTTGCCTCTCTGGTTTTGGGTTGAAGTACAAAGGTTTGTGTGGCAGTAGTTCTAGCAGATATTGATCCTACTTTTAGTGATCCATCTAAACTACCATCCCCTGTGATTTTAGAAGAAGCTGAAGCCTGGGTTGTGTATACCAGTGACATCTGCATACCCAGAGGGCTGAAGGCCTCAATCTTGTAATTTCCTGTTGCTTTCACTTCATCTGTGATTTTGGCTGTTTCCATTAGACTGAAGCGTGCATCTATGAGCTTATGCTTCAGGGAAGAAATGATGTCGAACTTCGCAATGTCCTCTGTATTGTCAGCAATTTGGGCAGATCCTGCATGTAACAAATATGGTCATTAATTCTAGAAACGACAAAAAAAATAATAAAAATCCCACCCAAAGACCCATATCAGTTAATAAATCTAAAATCATGTATACTGCATGTATGCATATGTTTACCTTCCACAGTAAAAGCAAGAAGTTCCACAGGACTGTTAGCAACAACTTTGTAGCTTGTAATGTAGCTGGTCTCATTGACAGTGTTGTTGCCGCCAGAGAAAACTGCCTCTATGTCATAAAAGTTAGTGTTCACTTTTGCTGATACCTCTACCATTCCTAGAAGAGGCATTGGGAGGTCATAGCTAGAAGGAATGGAGAAGGTTGGTAGACTGAACTGTTTAGAGGGCAGCATTACACCAATTTGTGGCATTACTAGGTCTGGGGTGGCCATGGTAGGAGGGATTCTCAGGTCCTCAGATGTTTTTCCACCAAGAGGCAAAGGAATGGTGAAAGTGACACGATCTTTGTTGAACTTGTATTTGAACATGCTCTCTCTGCAAATAGAATAAAATTAACTTGCAGTCGAATGGATAAGCACATTTGTAATTTATATTTAAAGCATTAGCATTAATCTTACGTGTTCATGAACACCCTCTCAGGCAAAGATGGAATAACCAGCTCTGGAATGCTCTCTCTTAGTGTCTGAAGGTAGGGCACATCAGAAGCAATCTTGTCCATCCAAATGAGGTAAGCCTATCATATCAATGAACATATTGGTTATGGCCCAAATATTTTTCATGTCTATACTAAAAACTGTTTTAAATTTTATACAATCATACCTCCCAGAATTTTGCGTAAATGTGACGGAGTTTCATGTCAGTCTTGACAACTTTATGTTCCATGATGTTATCAAAGGCCTGATATAGGCGACTCTGAAGAGGTGCTGCATTAGGCATCAGCTTCTGGATCTCTGAATCTATGTCAGACTTCATCTCAATCTTCATCTCATCTTTAGCTGTTTTAAAAGCAAATTATTATTTGTTATATGTGATATAAGACCCAAAATAATTATTTACTTATTTATGACTGACTTAAAGATTTTATAATAAAAAGTGTGCAAACAGTGAGAGAAAAAGTATCCAGTACCATATTGTAAGGTAATCTTCTGCACAGAGTTGGTCTCTGGGAGCTTGATGTTACTCTCAAGTTCCAGAGTCAAATCTTCAGCACAGTTCATGGTGGCAGTAAGAGTGGCCTCAGAGTTAAGTGAGGGCACAATCAACTGAGTTTCCAGCAAGCCGTCTTTCATGGCCTCAAGCCTGTTATTAGCAGAAACATGTCTTTTAGATGAAAGAACTTGCCAATTGGCAAGTGTTTCAAAAAGTTATTTAGATCTCTACTTACTTTGCACGACCAATGAAAGAAAACTGGTTAATATTTTTGTTGGAGATATCAAGAGTGATCTTCTTTCCTTTTGCACGGCTGTCAGTGACACCAACTTTGATTCCGGCCTCAATATCATAGTCAGGAATTTCAATGCTGGTCATAAGAATATTCTTGTTCCTGTTGTACTTAATAGTGGCAGTTGCCTCTGTGGCCTTAGCACCTTGTGTTAAGAAAAGTGGGGAAAAAAGTGTTTCCTAAAACCCGCAACATCAAACACTGTAGGAATGTGGTTACATTATAACAGAGTGGTCATCATTTCAAATTCACTGTTGTTAAGTATACATGCCTTCTGCTTTCAAAGTCATTTTCAGAGAATCAACCTTCTGGCGACCTTCCTTGCCCTCATTCAAGAGTTCATAAGCAAAGGCTGCAGTGTACTCAGTGATTTCTCCAGTGGGTTGGATACCCAAAACAAAACTGTGGGCACATAATAATTTGAGTACAACATGTATAAAAAAATATTTAGTGTTTTTTTTTTTTTTTTTTTAAGTTTGATTCTTACCTGGACTCTCCATTGAGAGGAAAGTATGGAGAATTTCTCTCAGTTTTACAGTTGAGAATGGTAGTGCAGTAATTGATTCCAGAAATAAGGGGGCTGCAGTTCACTATGGGAGTTCTGTCGGCTGTCTCAGGAACAAGTGTGACCGGGGTTTTGGACACCATTACTAACTTGTTGCTGTTCGTGAAAAATGACGAAAGGTTTCCCATTATGTCTCTATTAAACAGCTGACGGGACTACATTTGTTGAAAGCTTCTTTCTGTACATTTTCTATAATTTTATGAAGAATATACATTTAAAGTAAACCATTTCAGACATATACAACAAAAGCTACCTGACTCTGAAGAGTTCGATAGTGCTCTTGGGTGGCAGGATAGACAGCTTTATTTGGCCATCGCCCCGAGTGATCTTGGCATTGAAAGAACTCTCATGGAACATATTAGTGTGCATTTCCACGGCAGAGACAACAAATCTGGGGATGTGGACTCCCATACGGGTAACAAATTCTACTGCCATGGAGGGTGAAAAAGACAGTTTGCCCTGTGAAAAGAAATAGGGATACATTAGTAATGCTAATAAACATGACAATAAAAAGATGAAATCAAAATAATTTGTTATACATTTTTTCTACATAAACCATCTGGATACTGAACAAAAAGAAATCAAGGGCAATATTCAATACCCTGCCAGGTTCCATACGCAGACCACCCTCAACACCAGGTGCAAAGGTCCCAGACAAAGCAAACTTAAGGGGAAATCCAGAGGCAGTTGGAAGGGAGAACTCATTATCCATAAAGATGTAGTGAGCAAAGATGCTCTGATCGCCAGACATCAAGGCCTTTGTAATCTATTAAAACAGGAATATGTAGAATTTTTGCATTTATAGTGCAAGAAAAACAACTTGTCTTATAGCAAGATAGCAAATCTTGAAAATACCATATAAATGAATCCAGTGTTGTCTGATTTATGATAAAGCTAATATAGATCTATTTTATTATGTAAAACGCAGCATGTTGTATATACATACCCAAGCAGGTGAGTACTTGAGGGCCTGAATATATGTGGACATCCTGTCAACAATAGCTAACAGGTCATTGATGCTCTTGATGTATCCCAACTCATTCCCCATGATCCTTAAGTAAGCAATAGCCTCTGGGGAGTCCTGGTTGTATAGATCCTTTGCAAGCTTGTTGAAGTTCCGCACCATTTCCCTTACAATATTTTCAGGAACCTGTCAAAGTGAAGATTCTGATATTATCTAGACTTGATAGATGCATGAAAACTTAGATCCTGTAAATAATCACATTGTTATGTTTGGAATAAACAATTGATATCAGTACCTGTCTTTTAGTTTTTTCTGTTCTCAGGGGTCCAACCCATTCTTGCAGAACTTCATTGATTTTGTTTGGCATTTTGTCCCCAACCCAGTACATTGCCTTGGAAATCGAATCAGGGAAGAAGCCATTGCTTCCAAAGAGAGTCTCAACAGTTGGCTCAAATCCTTTCCCATCCATGCCAAACTTGGTGACCACAAAATAAATTTAAAAATAAATAAATTTTAAAAGTCATCCATAAAGTCCATAAAAATTAAGGGTAAGTACATGCAATAAGTAATTATTGAATCATATAACAATTGAGTTTTACAACTAATTAAATACAAATACATAACACATTAAGATTCCTACCTCAATGAAGTCAAGGTTGTAACCGAAGGCTTTCAGGGTTGTCTCAAGCATAACCTCTCTGGGCAACTGGCTGCTGGGATCAAAGATGATGCTTCCCTGCATATTGGAGCCCATGACATCCTTGCCTGGCATAAATACATCCATCTTATAGTTACGAGAGAGCTGAGTGTAGTTTGAGTGGGTAAGCACCTCATCATCCTGCATGACCTTGACTATTGTTTTGCCCAACCTTGGAAGAAAAAAGTTACAGTGTTTATAGTGTTATAGTGAATACTGAGCAAAATAAATACTAGACAGCAGTTGATGTTCTTTGCATACAGTCTAGAGAAAACTGACAAACTGAGTAACATACTCTTTCATTTCAGGATCCCTGGAATGAATAATGTTGTAGACATGAGAAGCCACGAAGGACTTGACTTGCACATTCTGGTCCTGGGTAAGGATCTTCCTTACAACCTCCAGGTCACTTGCTTCTGGCTTTTTCATCAAGATAAGATATGCAGCCAGTCTCTTCTGAACAGCACCTTTGGCATAAAGCGCCACTCTCTGAATGTTGGAACGGACCTGAACATTAAAAAAAAAAAGATTGGAGTGTGAAATTGGTTTTCTTAGTAGGATAATTCCATGCATAAGACACATTTGATTATGAAGAAACGGAAATTGTTCAACAAATATTGCAACACTTACATCAGGAGTCACAGACATTCGTCTGAAAGCCTGGATAGCAGACATCTGGACTGACAAGGTGGTGGCAGGCTGTCTCATACACTTAAGCAGAGTGGTCTTTATGTTGGGATCAGCTGCTTCCATGGCCTCGCCCATGTTTCCAATCACCTAACAAGGGCAGATTATAATAAAGTAAGTTGTTTTCCCAGTGTGAAAATGTATAGAAATATAAATGTTAACATACCCTTAAGGTCAAGTAGGTCAGATCTTTCTCGCCAGCACAGTCAGCACCAAGAATGGAGGTAATAAAGTTAGACACCTCAAGAATCTCAGAGGTGAGCTGAACCTCAGCTTGGAAGTGCCTAAAGAGATATATTATACATGCTCAGCTACAGTGGAGATATACTGACAAATACTTTAGCTAAATGAAGATAGCATAGCTGATCACCAGCTACTGTATGTTGTGCTTTGGATTCTGGTGTGCTGATTTCTTACAAAGCACAATTAATTTGGTGGACCATCTTCACTAGAAAGACCATATTAGCCATACAGTCTTCACCAACCATGTTTTGCATCTGACACCATGGTGATGCAGGCAGCACTTAAATAATATGAACCAGCCTGGACAAGCTTGAAAATTCATGCTGTTCTATGCTGGTCTTTTCAGAGGGGAAATGAAAGGACTTAAGCAGTCTAGAAATGGAAAAGAATTTATGTACCTCCTTACAACATTGCTGAGAGCATACATTATTGGCTTGTTCTTCTTGGTCTGTGCAATCTCCAGTATGTCTTTCACCAAGAGACCAGTAGGTCTGAGCATCATTCCTAGAGCATAGACAGCAGCATCTACCTCAATGGCATCAGTATCAAAGGTCTTCAGAATACTGAACATGGCGCTGCCACACTCTGGGGTGCCACACTGAATCAGAGCCTGCCAGGTCAAAAACTTGTCCTCCTCCACCATCTGAGTGATGGTCTGCTGCAGAACCTCATGCTCGAGTCCACGGAGTTCAGACACTAAACTTTGGAAAGTGCTGGCTCTCAGCTGCCGATCTGTTTTTTCATTCATGGATTTCAGCTCCCTGAAGATGAACAGCAGAGCCTCAGATGTCTGGGCTGGGGTTTTATCCTCCATTGCCTCTAAAGCCAAGTGTTTGGGGTTAGTTGAACCTGTATTTTAGAGAACGGGATGATATGTCAGTGAAAAGCTACATAGTCACAACCGAAGAAAAATGAAATCAGCATATTCCCAACAGTTCTATCATTTTTAACAAGACAAACCAAATCCAAAATTATCAAATCTATTTGAGACATAACAGTAAAACTGGAAACACTCACGATAATCAAAAACTCTGTCATTAATCTTGCTGGTTCCCTCAAGAGTTAGGATTTGTTTAACAAGAGAAGAGATACCATACGTATTCCTGCAAAGAAAATTAAATACATACAAAGGAATTAGAATATGATGTTCCATTTATGCACACATCATTAGGAAATGTAGCAAGTGATATGATGTCAGTGTCACTCACTGGTAAGAGAAAGGAAGGAATATATGCTTCTCTGTGCATGTGGCAGAGGTCATGTGCTTCTTCTGGTTGTCGAACTTATAGTTGCACGTCTGGGTACTGCCAATCAGCATGGACAGAGGGTATTGCTGTTGACAAACAATATATATTTAAGTACATTATCTTTTTCTTGAAAATTATTTTTTACCTGTAGTTGGCTCAGTCTGTATGAGACCATGCTTTTGTCAGTATTGGTTAGTGTTTACTTGCCTAATCATTACCTGTTTATTTAAACATTTGGTAATTAGTAAATTCCACAGAGAACAGAATGGAATTAATGATTAATGGAACAGAATTGAATTGAATTTTAAAGTAAAAATAATCTAAGAAGCAATGATTTCAAGCTTCAACCATCAGAGGGTAATATATATATTAAAAAAAAAAAAAAAAAGTGGTTGTCTCACCAAACCAGTGACGATGGCAAGAGGGCTGGTGTGGCTTCTTTGGGTTTTGAAAGTATCACATCCTGACAGTTCCCTAGTGAGGGTGACATCAGTGGCAATATCTTCCTTGCTGTTGACCTTGATATCAGTGGCACAGATTCCATGGACAGTAACCTAGATTAAATAAGGTTATCAAATCAATGCAAATAAATGTTTGTGTACAGCAGTGATTGCCCACTGTTTGTCACACAGGTACTGTCCTTCATTTCAGAAGTAGTGCATGCTTGCAGAAGATTAGATTTAGATTTAACTTTAGTTGTGTTGCACTACACATGTCCGCTGTGGACATGGTAAAAATTAAACAACTGCAGGTGTTTTTCATTGCAGGTTTTTCAATTAAAAATATCTTTCAAAGAATTTTTAGTGAAATTATTTGTTAGTCTGAGGTGGGGTGGGTTATAGGATCCCTACTTATTTCCAGTCAGTGGATTTGTACAAAATGCAGACAACATTTTCTGGCAGCATGTACTCACATATATACAGAAAAAAATAATAATAATAATCTACTGACAGCTCAATGTTTTAGCCGTAAGTGGCCAAAGTTGTGTGGCCAAATATAATATTTTAATTATCAATTACAATAAGTTTATTACTACTAATAAATACATACAAACTACTTTAAGGTAATGTAATGGTGTAGTGACGATTGGGGGCTCTGTTGAAGCAATCTCTGTTTTGGATATTGATTATTCATTGCTTTGTATGTATAAAAAAATAACATTAATACAAAGCAAAAATGCAAAAACTGGCCTCAATATTTTTCAGGAAATCCTGAGATTACTGAAATAATTGTTTCAAACCTATCATGAGGTTTATGAGGATGTAGAGGCAGAATCATGAATATCATGAAATAGTCTCCTATCAGCTGACTACCTGGGTCAAGATTACCTTGTACCTTGATTGGAATTTATTATTCCAGATACGAAGATTCAGATCTTATCTGCTTAGTTAAGTGGGTGTCCATAACAGCATTGCTTAAATTAATTTAATCTAACAAGTTCAGCATACAATAAAGTGCAATTCATATCTTTACAGATTAAGGCCTTAAGGAAGAAGTAAACATGTTTATGTACCATGTCTTTGCTCTGCTCCTTTTCCATGACAGGAACAATCAGAGTAGAGATGATACCCCTCTTGAAGTTCAGAATGTTGGTTTCATCTCCCTCAGGATAGAGTGTCACACCCGTCTCACCCTCAACAACAAACTTCAATACATTCCTGTAAAAAGAGAAGGAATAGCTGTTGAACCACTTGTTAAAAAGTTTCTGATAAATTTTAAAATCAGTTTATTATATACTGTAGACCAGTCTTACAATGTATAGTTTTAGAGGTAGTTTTTATTTTCCATTGGCTGTTGGTATATTTTAGCAATATTGTTTGTGCTCATTTTAAATATTTGCAGACCTAAGATTATCTTCTCTAAAGGGAAGGGAAACATACTTTTCTATGGCTGCTTGAAAGGCTTGGGCCTCAGCAGCAGGTGCATAGATGGGTGCCTCATTTGCATCTGTTCCGACCACCTCAGTTAGAGAGCACTCACTAGTACGGAGCTCAAAGCTGCATGCCACAGGCACATCAATTTCGACCTATGGATCGAAATTGTTAATGACTTAATGACCAGGAAAGACATATTGAAAAATGAATTGTTACATGATTTTTCAAATGTACCTTGCAGGAGATTTTAGGACCATTCATGAAAGGGGAGGTCCCAGTTACCCTGTTCTGGATCTCAGCTTCATACCGATATGTATATTTTTTGTAGATCTTAAATCTTTTAGATACTGGAAATGAAATAAAGACTAGGTCAATTTAAAAATGATATAAATAATCACAGAATAATCACAAACTGTGAAAAAAAAATCTCAGTTTATCATAATGTATATATATATATATATATATATATATATATATATTATACTTAGTCATTTAGCAGACGCTTTTATCCAAAGCGACTTGTGAGGACAATAGAAGCAATCAAAACCAACAAAAGAGCAACAACATGCAAGCGCTATGACAAGTCTCGGTTAGCCTAACGCAGTATACGTAGCAAGGTTTTTTTTTTTTGTTTTTGTTTTTGTTTTTTTTAAGAATACAAGTAGATAGAATATAGAAAAGAAAGATAGTGTTAGTTTTTCAAGAAAAGCTTGCAGTTAGAGAATAATTATGCAATTGATAGAGGGTCAAGTGTGTGTGTATGTGTGTGTGTGTGTGTGTGTGTGTGTGTGTGTATTTATTTTTATTTTTTTCAATAAAAAGAAGGCAGATAGATAAAATAGAATTAGAAAAGAGAATGTTAGAGTTAGAGGGTCAAATAAATAAAGATGGAAGAGATGGGTTGAAGATGGCTAAGGATTCAGCTGCTCGGATTGAGTTGGGCAGGTCATTCCACCCAGTACCGTTTCTAGGCATAGGCAAGCTAGGCGGTCGCCTAGAGCGCCACCAGCTGGAGGGGGCACCAATGAGCTCACGTACTGCCACTACATTTTAACAGGGTTGTGATCAAGAGTGACACGGACACCCTGAAATATGATTGCCGCCCCCACTGGATCCCCCAACATCATTGGGCTAGAGTACTGTCATTCCGACGATGCCTGCATGCCATTGGATCAGAGCGCTGTCAGTTGCTGCCTCTGATTGTTGCATGCAAAGTCTGCATTTGGATTTGGAGCGCTCAACAATGCCATTAGATCAATGGGTTCTTTCAGTGTTTTGGAAAGGTAAGGCTTTTTTTTTTGTCATACAAGTTTAAAGGCCAATTTAAAATATTGGGACATAAAAAGTGCACGAAATCAGTATTTTGTTTAGGCAGTATTTGTGGCAGTCGAGAAATCATGTTTCATGTGAAACTGGTCTAAATGGTGTGCGTTTTTGCGCCAATGCATTGTTAAAGGTTCAGTGTGTCGTGTAATATTCCATATAAAACTTTTATAGCCAATTAAAAAATATTGGTGTAGTAAACTTCACTAATTCACAAGCTCAATATATACTTTATTAAACTGCTTTGTCAAATTTAACTCATCCTTACGGAAGTGTCGAAATGCTGAATCAATTAATTCGCTTCCAAAAAAAAAAAATTAATTCGCTTCAGCGTCATACATATAGATTGCAGAGCGTCATGTTATTTAAAGGGGAAGTTCACGCATCAATGAGTAATAAAAGAACAAGTAGTTGCATTCTGATTACTTTTATGTCACTGATCAAACTTTTATAGTCCTATGTAGTTTGGGGTAACAAAGGGTTTTATAGGTTTGACTGAAATAATAATGCAATAACTGACACAACAAAAACAAAACAATTGAACAAAAAAACAGATAAAGTCAAAAAGTATCTAAATGTATTCAAATCCAAATGTAATAAAATTAATTTATGTGTGATGACAATTTCTCAGCAACTAGGGATTGTTACATAGAGCTATTCAGGCATCCAGTGGCTATAATGGTATCACAGATAATAAACTGTGCAAAATGTTTTATCTTAACAGTCAATTTACAAATAGGCCTAATACGTTCAAATTTGTGGAACTCACAATGCGCTGAATTTCCAAAAATTAGTGACGTTACTATGACAACCAATTTGAATGTGACAAGAAACTGATGTCTGAAAAAGAAATTTTATATATATATATATATAGATATAGATATATGATAGGGATTTCGCCTAGGGCGTCAAAATGGCTAGAAGCGGCCCTGATTCCACCAGATGGGAACAGTTAATGAAAAAGTCTGTGAAAGTGATTTTGTACCTCTTTGGGATGGCACAATAATGCGGCATTCACTTGCAGAACGCAAGTTTCTAGAGGGCACATAGGTCTGAAGTATTGAATTTAGGTAAAGGGGTGCAGAGCCAAAGGTGGTTTTGTAGGCAAACATTAATGCCTTGAATTTTATGCGAGCAGCTATTGGTACCCAGTGCAAATTGATGAACAGAGGTGTGACATGCGTTCTTTTCTGCTCATTAAAGATTAATTTTGCAGCGGCATTTTGGATTAATTGTAGAGGTTTGATGGAATTGGCTGGAAGACCTGCCAAGAGAGCATTGCAATAGTCAAGTCTGGACAGAACAAGAGCTTGAACAAGGAGTTGTGTTGCATGTTCCGAAAGAAAGGGCCTGATCTTCCTAATATTGTATAAAGCAAATCTGCAGGACCGGGCATATATATATATACACAGTGCACAGCATAAATGAGTACACCCCTCTGAATAAATATAAAGATGTATTTTCTTAATGATCACTAATATAATTTATGGAAAAATGGCAAAATTGAAATGTATTAAACATATACTTAATAAAAACAACTAAATAAATGCCAATATTTTATGTAAGAAGAGTAAATTAGCCAATTTTCTTTAAATGAAGGATTGCAGAAATGAGTACACCCTAGATTTAATTCAGCAAATGTATAATATTCTAGTATTTAGTATGTCCTCCAGAACTTTAACTATACTGCTCTGACCCTCTTGGCACTGAGTGTACAAGTTCATGACAAATTTTCACATCTGTCCTGTTTAACTCCTGGAGGACGACCTCCTCAAATGCTCTGGTCTTTAATGGGGAGTTTTGCTCAGCTCGTCTCTGCAGAATCCCCCACAGCTGCACAAGAGCGTTAAGATTAGTGAAATACATGTCCACTGAAGGATTTTCATCTTGGGAGAATGAATATCTTCGTTGCCATGCTGAAAAAATGCCCAACAATGCAGGAAATGAGGGGAGGGTAGCATGTTTTGTTTCAAGTTTTTGTATTACATCACACAGTAGTGTGTGAATTCATGACAGTGCTGATAAAGCACAACTACCTCACACCTTCAGCACTCACTCATCCCTATATAAGAGCTTTACTACCACTGAACGTCACTGTGGGTACCAAGCAGTTCTCACTGTACTCCTCCTTTAGCAACACCAGAACATTTTGGATGCTTTTGGATCCGAAATGATTGACTAAAACGCAAACTGCAAGGGATTCACTTCATCCTAAGATAAAGAACAGTTTATGTTGATAGCCATTGACTGTTAACACGACAGTTCACGAAAGCAGGCCTATTAACATATTATGGTATGAATAAGTGATAGTTCAACAGTTTCCTATCATGTTTGGACTCTTTTTGCTCCTCATTATGCTGATAACAGTTTGAAAGAGGTTTGGCAAGGAAATATTGCATGAGTGAAATGTTAAAGACACGGTTTAACTTTGTACTCCACTGTATGCAAATGAGTTCCACACTAGGGCGGGCAACACCATGGCCACCTCGGACACAAGTGGCCAGTCACATTCCTGGAATGGAGAGGCACCAGATTCCAATCTCCTCCTCATCAGAAAGAGATAAAGGTACCTTCCCAAAAGACACTCCTTGTTCTGAGTCTGAGTCCTGTTACCGGGAAGGCAGCAATAGGAACACTCCCCGGTTCTGAGTCTTTCGTCTAGAGAGACACTAACAGAAACACCAAAGTCTGAGTCTCCGGTACATCCAGAGAGACAGTAGCCGATACAGCGTTCTGAGTTTCTGGCCTGACGAGGAAGAGACTTCAAGACCTCTAAGGTTCAACTCAGCTCCTGAGTAAACCTTCCTTATCGCATTTGGCTGCCCTTCAGTTGCCAAGGACCCAGCAGTGACGGACCCTGTCTGACTCTTGCCGCTCTGAAAGCAGCGCAGCCCAGTCCGTAAAGGACCTCCGCAGTGGCAGACACTGCCTGAAACACACAGCTCCTCAACGACGCAGCCAGGCTGCAAAGGACCCCGTGAAGACCCATCTGACCCAGCTGCCCGGTCCATGCGCTAAGGACCCACTGTGGAACAACAGAAGTTCAGCATCCTCCAGGTCATCGCATCGACAGCTACCGGAACGCAACTCTGTGCCCTCCCCACTGCACGCAGTCTGCATCACCAGTGGAAGACGTCTCTACCGCCGGACTGATCACCCGCCCGTGGAACGTAATTATAAACTTACCAAACCTCTTTCCTAAAGACCTTGGCTTAGTTTATACCTGCAGCGTATGTTTTTCTAACCTGTTTAGATAACATTTACTTGGGGTCAGCATTACAAATAATAGTTATATTATTTGTTCAGAGATAAATAAGCAGTTATTTATCGTTAATTCCACCAGAGCCATTACGTGGTTCCCATAAGCAACATTTCCATAGAAATCTCTTCCATTGCTACATTTAGCTCAACAGCATTGCATTCTGCCATTCTGTGTTCCTCCATATTTAGTTGTCTATTATTATCTATTAGCAGTGCATATTCATTTATTGGTATCATCACTAGTTGTTGTATTTACTCTTGCATATCTATTGTTAATAAATTTCATTAATCTTATTACAATTGTATCTTCTTTGTGTTGATGATCCAAGGCTCTCCTATCTAGCTAAACCACCAACCTTGTGTGAAATTCAAATTGTTGACCAGCTTGTGGGAAACGCCCACATTGCCAAATTAACAGTCTTTGACTGGTGCACTAAACTAAGCAAGGGGTGAATTGGTCATCTGATATACTCATAACCACACCTTGAGTGACGTGTGATACAAAAATCACAACGTCCTTGGTGGCATGAGTCTCACTTACTACACATGTTATTTCTCCTGCTCTTTTTCTAGCAAAAATTCACTCATCACTAAATGAAAACTTAAAGTGAAGACCTGTTTATTTCAGGAGCCTTGTCACAAGTTTTTGAATGTCGGTGCTACTTCTGCTATATTTTCACACTTAAAACAATAATTTGGTATTCCTCTTGTACCATTGTCCTCTTTTATGCTAAGAAATAAGTCACCTGGCAGTTCTCTCTCAAGTGGTTCCACTGCTGCCAGCATTAAGTCTGAGTATGATTCAGTGGGCTATATAACACTTTTAATTGTCAGGAAATTACTTGTCTTTAAAAGTTTTGGTTCAAGATACTTACCTGTTGATAAAACCTTAAACCTATACACTTTTTTTTTCTTTTTTTTTTTAGTTTTATTTAGTAACTTTCAGGAGGGTGTACTCATTTTTGCAACACAGCATTTTATCACTTTGATAAGAAAATCTTATTTTGCTGAATAATTTTGACATTCTTCTTTGGTAATTGATCAAGCAGGCTTGATGGAACATTATATCTCCAAAGAACCCTAAAATGTCATCTAAGTAAAGAGTAATTGCTGAATTTGTTAAGTTTTAGAAGGGGTGTACTCATTTATGCTGTGCACTGTATATCTTTTTTTTTTAATATTACTTTGTTTGATTTTCGTTACATTATATTGTTTTATCTAATCAAGACAAGCAATAAGAAATCTGGACTCTGACGTCCTGACTCAAGCACTGTCTGTTGATAAAGAGTACATGGCCACTTTACAACGGTGATGTTATTTATTGAGGGTTCAAAGTAAGTGACAACAACAATAGGTACAGCGAGTCCAATAGGTAAAAGATAAGGATAAATTAAATGGATTCTTTAACATGTATGAGTCCTGGACACCTCCATTACAAATAACATTTCATCAAAGGATAAGAAATAAATAAAGAAAAACACTTACAGTGACATTCTGGATGAGAATTGGACTCAGTTTCTTGCTCTGGTGAGAAAATCATTATGCAATTATGCTTATGAACAAAACTAATAATACATAAATATATTAAAAGATAAATCAAAGATTAAATTTAAAATTCAAATTTTAGGTGAATTTAACTTTTCACACAAATTAATAGCCTTGACAATATAAAATGCTAAAAATAGGATATATAAAATGAAGTAAAATAAATAAAATATGCACTAAAGAAATAGCATTAATCCACCAGAATGCAAAGGAACATTATACTCACGGGCCATGGCATACGTGCCAAGTAGCAGCAATAGGCAGAGCTTCATATTCCCCATGCTGGGTCAGAAGAAGCTCAGAAGCCCTGAGACTACAGCGAGTCTTCCTTTGAATGGAGACTGGCGGTGATCATCTGGCTCGCATCTTTTATACTCAGATCTATTGAGTTCACTTGGGGGGTTAAACAAGGGTTGCAACAGGTCCAAAGTTCCATTAGCCAGTGTGGCAGGCCAAAGGCAAAAGCTATTTCATAAACACCACCCAAGACTTGCCCGTCAGCAATGGAATTGATGGAACACACTGATTGCATCAGCCAACAGCAACCACAGTTTTTAGACTACCTTGATTGATTTTCTTTTCTTTCGTGTGAAATCTTACATAGGCCAAAGGTTGTTGTTGAGGAGAAAGATCATACTAGTACCACAATGTTCAATGTAATGTTAAGTAAAAATTGTAAAATGTAAAATTGTAATAAAAGGGCTAATGGGTGTTGAAGGGCCTTCAACTTCTTTGGCTGTCATTAGGTATTCATAATATTACTTACAGTTAAAATACAAAACTACTTACATACTAAAATACATACTAAAATATTTTGGACATAAACTTTCAACAAAATATTATTATGTTATAGGCAAATTCATTACAAATGCCACAAATGCCATTATTCCACTGGACAATGTAGTTCCTGATTCGTAAACTAAGGTTGTTAGCCTTTATATGGCCCATCAGTGAGGTAAGATGATCAGGTCATAAGCATCATAGCTGTTACTATATATTGTCATTTAGCATGGTAATCATTTGACCTATCATTTAACTTCCAGGACTGGGAATACAACTTTTTTGAAAAAAATCATTATACTATTTAAAGAGGAGAAACCCTGGCTTAAATCAGATGCCAGTAGTTACTACCAATTGCCATTTTCTCTGACATATGTGAGTCATGTCCTAATCAGAGTTATTTTCAAGCAACATGCCCTCCCCCAATTTACAACCCTTATCTTAAAACCAAGTCAGTGTGCAGAAGTTCAGAGAACATTTCAACTGTTCGATGCCTAATGGACTGTGTTCGGTATTATCTACTCTAATTTATCTACAGTATAATTAGCACAGGACCTGGATCTTATGAAAAGCAAAGAAACAACACGTGTCTCTACATGAGTCTGAAATCTTACATTTTAATTTTGTTTTATTTTATCATTCTAAACTTTTCCTCTAGGCGGATCAGAGTAAGAATGCTGTCACCCGGGGCCGTCGCTAGGAATCCTGGGCCCTGTGTACTGAATTCGCTATGGGGCCCCCTCAGAATGAGGGCTGCAATAGCGTTAAAATAATGTTCCCACAAATTCCCCCTTGAATGTTTTGATGGGTCCGAGGGCCTTCAATTGGAGTAAATGAATAAATAAAACAGGACAGAAACGATAGATATTACTGATTCCACAACAAATGCAACAAACTTAATAATGCATTTTTGTCACATAGAAAAGCACTTGACGGTAAAGCATTGATTTTGAGATAGACTGCTGGCAAGTTACTGCTAATAAATTCTGTCATCATTTCCTCACCCTCATGTCGTTCAAAACAATGTTCTTCTATTGAACACATAAGAAGATTTTGTAGAATATTACCAAACCATTTTGGTTATCCTTAATTTCTACTGTATGGACAAAAATTCTTGAATTTATCAAATTATGTTCCACAGAAGAAAGAAATTCATTCAGGTTTGGAATGACATGATGTTGAGTAAATGATGACAATTTTCATTTTTGGGTGAATCTCCCTTTAAGAACTTTATTATTTGAAAATAATAAGCACCTAATTTATAGGACACTGATATTTCTCTTTAATCAGGCCCTTATTGAATTAACATTTTACTTCAATTAAAATTCATTAGAACTAAACATCTAAAAAGAAAGAAGTTCTTGCTTAGAATCCAGAGTTTAGCTGACTAGTTGGATGGTGGTCACAAGTAAAACCATTGTCCTCTCATTACCATGGTTATGTGGTTTAAAAATAAATAAGTAATAATAAACCATAAAATTTGTAGTAAAAAAAACTAAACTAAACATGAAGAAAAACAACTTCTATGAAATTAAAATATTCCCCAATATGTAATAACAGTAACATTTATAATAAATACATTTCTGCCAACACATAGGCTATTTGTAGTGTTAATATTGTGTTAAAAGCTAAGTGTTAAAATTGACAAGCCTATTGGCGTTTTCCAATATACCTCATTGTCGTGGCTGCTTTCAGCCAGTATCACTACAGACCCTTTAATGTTCTCACACAACTGTATAACAATTCAGTGTCACATCTGAATGGCTCAAGCGACTCGCGCTGTTTATCACTTGTAAATCGTGGCAGAAGCGCGGCGCTGTGCGGGAGACTGATCTCGCTCTTTGACGCGCGGCTGGCGGATGCATCGGGTCGCCCTGCTTCGCGCTTTTGGAGTATTTGCTTTATGCGGTTTCGCATGCGTTGTAATTTAAAAACAGCGTTTTTGAAGCTCAAACGAGGTCTCCCTCGTTTCGTCGATCGGCCCACTACTTGAATGGAATGTCCCGGTGCTCCCGATGGCCAGTAGGCGATCGCGGGTCCCCCAGACCTCTGGACCCTATGCACTCTGTCACCTTTTCCCCCCTACTAGCGACGCCCATAATTCAGATCGCTGACAGCTTCGCATTTGTGTGTGCGTTGCTAAGGCTGCGCTCACTGAGACAGACTGCTTTCACAGACGAAAGCGCGAGCTTGTCCCGCGTGTTTCACTCTCACAGTGAGTGCGCCACTCGCCTGGGTCACGCCCACGCCCACGCTGAGGCTGCGCTCACTGAGACCAGAGCCGTAGAGAGACAGGCTCTGACTGAGACAGATCGTGAGAGTGTGTGTCTCGCTCGAGCGGCAACCTCCCGCTCTCTCTCGTGAAACCAACACGGAAGTGACTAAAACTGCAATTCATCGACTGGCTGCTAGAGGCTGGCTCCAAAAGGGACCCATAGACTCCCCATGTTAAAATGCCCAACTTTACAGCAGAAAAAAAAAACGTTTACAGCCTGGTACAAAAAGTGGTTTTGGTCTATATAACTAATTTTGCCCTTCATGACAACTGTGAGGGGGGTGAAGTTTTTTTAATAAGTCATCTGTTTAAATTATATTAAGCCTTAAAGTTCTGCATAATTAAGGGCGTGGCCACTTGAATGACAGGTGGATTGCCGCTGCTGTCAGCACCGTCGAGCTAAGTGGACGTGGTTTCAGCAACCAACTACCGCCTCTTTGCCCATTTTCAATTATCCGGGAGTGATGCGCGGTGACGCGCTGCCAATATGGCGACGGCCGACTCCGCCCACTTTGAGCTTCAAAAACGCTCTTCATAAACCTACGGGTGACGTCACGGACGCTACGTCCATGTTTTTATACAGTCTATGGTCTTGCTCTGCTGTGCTCGCGATTTGCCTTCTTCAATGAAGGCGGTCACGCTCTCACGTTCTCTCCTCCCATTTGCCTCGGAGGATAAAACAATAAAGTCACGGGGCTGAGCAAAGATCACACCCCAGCACAGCTCCCGCGCGACCCACTCTTTCCGCAATGCTTTGATCCGCCAGTGTGTTTTACCCGTGAGGATTAACCCTTTGTTGCTCGAGTGGTTTTATCCTTAAAGGCGGATTAAAAGAAAATACTGACAACTTCAGATTAGACGCATCTGGACCACGCCCACTCTGACGTTGCGCTCACCTGTCTGATTGCTTGTCAGCGTTGCTCCGGCAACCTCGGTGCTGACAGCTAATCAGCGCGGCTGCACCTGTAGTGCATTATGCGCTGCCTTTATCTGTCTCGCGTTTGCTGTGCATGTTGTCAGATTGTTGTTTTGTTCATGCCTGTCATTCTCGCCAGTGTATCTGTTTCCTGGTTGCGTCCTGCCTCGGATTACCTACCGTTGTGGATACTCTACCGAGCAGTTGTTGGATTTCTCTTGCTGTGTTGGATCGGGTCAGTGCTTCGCAGTCTCCATGCCTCTGAGACCTGCTCATCTGCATGATTACTTCTGACCACTCGCCTTGCTTTATTTTCACTGTTGTTGTAAATAAACTGCACTTCACTTGCAACTGGATTCTGAGTTCTCATTCCCTGACACACACATGCAAATCAATACACAAATGCAGGCAACAAATACACACTTGTTTAAACAAATCCAAATGAGTGTTTGTTACTCAGTTTAAAACTGAGGATGCAGTTCTTTCAGAAATGTTTTGCTAATGAATATAACCTATGTGCTGTTTGTGAAAGTAGAGCTTTCAATATTTGTTGTACATTAAATGATTCAATGAATGAGAAAAATGCATTTGCATGTTAGACAGTCAGTTAGACATAGCAGGTGAATGACAATTTGCACAGAGAATGTGTTTTGCTTTGAGTTACCAAAACAGTGTAGTCAGTGTTTAAAGAACATTCAGTGATTAAGAATATTTTACATCTTGTAAAACTTAAGCTATGTGGTAAGTTAACACTTGGCTTTCAATTAGTGAACACTGAACATGTTGAACATGTTTAGAAGAAAATGTTTTGAATGTGGGCTATGTGTTTTGCATAGTAGCGCATTTAAAGCAATAGAGTGTGATAAAATGCATGAGAAATTGTCTTTTGCATTTAGTTGCAAAGCATTGGTCTTTCAGACCATGGAAAATGAAAGCACTTAAACGAGTGCATTAAATTAATGCAAAAAATGTCTGTCGATATACTGTGCATAAAACCGAGCTCTCATGCTATATATTGTCAAAGGATAGTGAGTGAGGTAACACATTTGCAAGTTACTTCTGTTGTGACACAACAACATGCACAAACTGAGAGTGTTTTAGTGGTAAACATTTTTACATTAAAAGTTACTCATTTCAGACAAGCAACAAACAAAAGCATGCACAAATTGTTAGAAGTATGCTCATTAGGTACAAACTATACTACTGTTAAAAAAAAAAAAAAAAAAAAAAAAAAGTCAGTTAAGGTTTGAGAACTCTGTAGCCAGAAGTAAGTTCAGTAGGTGAAATCTATACTACTGGATGGCTGATCATTAGCAGTCGTCTGTCAGTATGTATTGCAAGTCAGCATTAGTGGACTCTTTGGAAAGAAGTATGTTCAGTTGATAAAAAATTGATTACTGTCTAGTTGACATATCATCTGGAGTACAGTCAGCTTTGAGGACTCTGTAGCCATATTTTTTTTTTTTTTTTTTTTTTTTTTTTTGGAGAAATATATACAATACAGATAGTCTTGGCAAAAATCAAAAGATCCTCCATATTTTCCTTATGCATACAAAGTTAAACAAAATAGTTATCTTCCTTCTGCAGTTATTAAGTATATACAGATACATATGAAGACACATGTGAATATATGAATACAGTTGGTTTTAGTCCAACTATACAAGCACATACCACCTATACGTACAAACATGTAAACGTGCCTATATTCCAACATATAAAATATTCCTAATACACAACTAGAACAACTCTCCACCCACCCACCACTTCCATCTGCTTGATACGTACCGCATGGGGAAACTGCTAAAAACAGTCAATAGGGAATTGGCACTAGAACTCACTCAGATTGAGTCAACATCCCCTTCCTCTGAGTCTCTTTTGCTTCCCCCCTCTAAATACCTTATAAATGGTTCCCATGTTTTGTCAAACTGATGTCTCTTATTCCGTAAATGGAACCATATACATTCTAGGTGAAGTGTCTTTGTGAGCTTGTTGAGCCAAAGCTGGAAAGGGGGAGGCGATTTCTTTTTCCAAAAAGTTAAAAAGTTTTTGGCGATTAAAATTCCATGAAAGGAATTGTTGTTGAGACTTGGAAAAACCAATTAGAAACTCATGAGATTCAATAGGTTGATTAGTGATTTCAGAGATAACACTGAAAAGGACTGGAGGGTGTTGTATATGCAGGAAATAATTTTCTCCTTATCAAAAAGAAGGATTTATTGTTGTGAACTTTTTTAAGTAGGATTGTACATAGTTCCTGACTTGCAGAAACCTATATTTTTCCTGAATTTTTTCAAAGAGGCAAAAGTACCATCTTGATAAAGATCACCTACTGTGTGAATTCCAACATCTCTCCATTTGTAAAAACCTTTATCTACACTCTAAAAAATGCTGGGTTGTTTCAACCCAATTTTGGGTCAAATATGGACTAACCCAACTTTTGGGTTAAAAATTTAATGTAAAAATTTAACCCAACAGCTGGGTTAGTCCATATTTGACCCAAAATTGGGTTGAAACAACCCAGCATTTTTTAGAGTGTAGTATGGAAGGATTAAAAGAGGGATTATCAGCTATGGGAATTGATAAAGGTAATGACTCCACCCCAAAATGAGTTCTAATTTGTTTCCAAGTACGAATAGCACTGCTAATGACAGGGCTGCTTCTGTAGATTTCTTTTTTACATCTTATTGGTGAAAGAATCACAGCGCCAAGATCGTATGGGAGAAGAATGTTTATTAGGTGAAAACTACAATAGCGTATGGCTTATCTAACATAAGGAGTAGTCTTTGAGTAATATTATTAGTGTTAGAGGACTTTACAGAAGGAAACATGTTCAGTAAGTTAAAAATGTGCTACTTTTTTCCTGCTGTAACATAAGTAGTTTATGAGTATGTATAGTCTGGTTAAGGCACAAGGACACTGTTTATAGGGCATACAGAGGAGCTGAAGTGATAGGGCTGTACTCACCAACCAACCAAGTACACCTCCTGTCAATAATGTATGCTATTATCGTGTATTAAAGAAATATATAAGCTGTTGCTTGGACAATAAATCTGTGAAGAAGCTTGAACATAAAAGATTGTCTACATTGTCTACATCTTTCTAGACTGAAGTGGCTGAGAGTATTTCACTGCATTGACAGATATAATGAAATGATGCAATTTTTTAGACATTATATTAATTTATTACACAAAGCTTTATCACTTCTTCTCAAGCTGAGAATTAATTTATTGCATGTTATGGGGTTTATAAATCAAAACCTGCCCAAACCCTTGCGGCTTAAATTGTGTTGTAATATGTCCAAAAATAAATGGCAATGAAAACTATATACACAAAAAGAAAAAAAGAAAAACGTTATTTTCAGGTGTGGCATTACTTTGCTACACAGAAGGTGGTCATATGCCTCTCTTCGCTTCTAATAGATAGCATTATAAGAGAAAAAAAAGGCACAAAGGTCTTGTGTCATATGTGTCATTTTGTGTGCCAATCGCATTGTTTTTTTGTTTTGTTTTTTTATTGAGTTTTTTTTCCCATCTTCTAAATGGGAGAAAGATTTTGAGTGTATTTTTGAACTAGATACCTGAGAATCTGTTTGTGAAAAAAATTGTTTTTCATGTAACAGCAGATATAAATTAATTCAATCTAACATTATGCATAAGGCATATTACACCAGAGAGATAACACAAGATAAGTGGTTCCTACTTATAATGTTGCCCTAGATTTAACAAGGTTGACACATTATTACATATGTTCTGGGCATGTGTAAAACTTCAATCCTACTGGGAAAATATACTGCATACTATAATAAAATTACTTAAGTCAAACTGAGTAAAGCTCTCTACAAACTTGACGTACTCACTGACATAAATGCGCAAGAAACACGGTCAAACACACATGCTCATTCATTCATTCATTCATTCATTCATTCCTGTTGGTCATCCTTTACGTTTGTCTATGGGTTTTTTATTTAAACAATGAAAAGTATTAAAAACAGCTTGTAACTAAACCTAACTCAAGCTTGAATGAAGTGCAAATTATCCTTATTTGATCTTTTATCCTTCAATTCTTTGCACAACCACCCCAGCAGACTGTGGATGGTATGGGATGTTGAAATGCCATATAAAACTCTTTGGCTAGCAATTGTGTTTGAGGTAAACAGTGTTCCGTTATCATTTTCTCTTTTGATACTTGAGGCACCATGATAATGTCCACCCAATGATTCAAGTCAGGCTGTGTGGAGATAGCTTGTAATACTCTAGATCTAGGTTAGCTAAGAATGCATCACAGCCCCTTCTGTGCCCACTTTGTCTACATATATACTTAGTACCACCTCTTTAGCTACCCATTTAGCTACCTAAAAAGAAAAAAAAAAGAAAAAAAAAAACAATTTTGGCAGTTCAACTTAGAAAATGTACTTCATGTGGTAACATCTACAATAATGAAATAAAGGATTTAAGATTACTTATTATAACTGAATTCAACCAACCTGAAAAACAAGTCTGATTTCTCTAGCAAGGTAAAATTACTTAAAGGGGTCCTATTGTGCTTTTTCACTTTTTGAATTTTAGTCAGTGTGTAGTGTGTATGTTTGGGCATAAAAAAGATCTACAAAGTTACAAATCTCAAAGTCCACTCCAAAGGGGGATATTTAGTATCTCCCTTTTCAAGAACTACAACGAACGGCTCGTTTGGACTACAAAATTGTTTTCCTGTATTTGTGACATCACACATACTGCTCATTAGAATATCATTAAAATAAATCCCACCTCCGGAAATTCATGCACGTTTCAAACTCGAAACCCGGTGCGGGTGTTTTTATATCACTGTATTTCTGAAGGAAACCAACTCTCTTCATGTCATTTTCATTTCATCTTGCATGTAATGTCTGATAAAGCACTGTTTGTGAGCGGAGCTCTGCTTTGTGTACAGCGTTACCGGGGGAAACCTCGCTCTCTACTGCTCCAACAGCGCCTCCCGCTGGCAGAGAATGAATTTGCTTTTAGTCATTCTGCCTAGCTGTTCGCCAATCACAACGCACTGGGACAGCTAACCAATCACAACACATTTCGTTTTTCGGAAGGCGGGCCTTCATCAAACCCGGAAATAATCGAGCTGTCTGTGCCAGTCTGGGGATAATGGTATTGTAATAATGTAAATTATGTGAAAAATAATGCGTTTTTCGAACCACCAAACATGAGAACATGTTCTAGTACACCCCTAAAATGAAATCAAGACTTTGTAAAAGAGCATAATAGTACCCCTTTAATAGGCTTGATATAACTTCTTTTTTTTTTCTTTTTTTTTGCTGAAAGTCCTTTTCCACCTTGATGTGAACATGCAAACATAAAAAATAATTCATTACCCTTAGTTAAGTTAATTGAAGAAATTTTACACCGCATAATGTAGTTTATTCGAAATAAATCAATTTAGTTGGATCAACTGCATCATTCATCATTAAGCACAATGTATAATGAACCACTTAGAAAAGACTGTTGTCAGAATTGACAGCATAAAACACTGAGTGTCTACACCCTAAGCACAAGCACTACTATTAAGCACAACGGTAACCACAAAATTCAGTATCAGAAACTCCTCTAAATGTCCAACATAACTGAACATTAAACTTTAACATATACTACCAACATCTTTCCCTTTACTGAAAAACAGGAAATAACACTTAGTCTGTCGAATCAGATCCCTACCCGCCTAATGTGTTATTCCCTGATCGATCCTCTACCAGAAACTTTACGAACCAGTCAGATAGCATAAAAATTGATTTTAGTGATTTTTTAGTTCAAGGAGTGCAACGAGACTGGAGTAAAGAGATCAAGAAGCAGAAGAAGAAGGAACGTCGCAGGTGTGCCCAGGAGAGAGCTGGGGGATCCAAAGATCATCTTCAAGATGAAAGCAATGCTGAAGCTGATACGGAAAGAAGAAACGATGAATAAAAGGGTTGCAAAATTAATAAAAGAAGTGATGGAATTACAGGGTTTTTCAAAAGAATTACAAATGTTAATGAGTGATTTAGAGAAAATGGATTTTCAAACTTCAAAAGGGTAAATGTCAGAAAAATGTTTGAGGTTATGTTTTATTTTAGAAGCACAGATATTGAGTGCTTTGTGGTTTATATCTGCTATGTAGTTGCTTTGCTTATTTTGTAAAACAGCGGTGAAGAGCAAGGGGATGCATTTTGCAACGTGTGCGAGATGGAACTTCTAGCTGAACCGTTACTTAGAATCAGATAACACTTGCTAGAGGTGTTACATTGTGGTTTATGGTATAGGTGCTTAAGCAGGGCTCATAGAAGATGTCACTATTTTCCCTATATCTGAAAATAGAACTAGACATGCTTGCTATTCAGAAGTGATGTTTTTTTAATTTGTATTTTCTTTCCATTTGAACTTTTGATACTTGTGTGATTCAGACTCTGTGACAAAGGTCATGCATCCTGCTTTCAAGGAGGAGGCAGTCGTAGGCAGTAGCAGAAGGAGGGTTTTATTATGCAAGGTTATAAAATGCCTGGGAGACCATTGTCCAGGGCCGACAATTCGTGGTGAAGACTTTACTCGTTGTTATTTTTGTGTTATGTACTTATGAGTTATTGTTTTTAATAAAACGAAACCAGTGTATTGGTGATTCGTTAAACTTTTAAAACAAGTCTCTGAGTACTTCATTAATAATAACCAGTTATCTGAACCTGAATTCTACCCCATCGAGCTTCAAGTGGTTTGAACTTGACTGAGCTAGGACGGACACCGAAGAACAGGACCTAAGATTTCCAATCATATCCATCCAGACACGAGGTAACTATACAGCGGTTGATTGTGAACTGTTTATGGATATTAGGATTGTGAATTATATGTTTTAGGCCTTTAGTATGGTGTACAAGCAAAACAAGTCCCTAAACCGAATCTCCTCATACAGTCCCTTGCAAAGCACCCTCTGCCATATAAATCCTCAAAAATTGCAGAATTAAGTGTGTCAAACAAGAGCTTGTCAGTTGGCAAAAGCAGTGGGTCCCTAGGACAGGGATTGAAAACCAGTGCATTAACAGTAGGTCATGACCAAGGTATTACTTCACCTCAGCCCCAAGATTTGAATTTGTTAAGCCCAACTTTGCCAAATAGGAAGGAAGGGAAAGGATGTGATGTGTGGCCAAGTATGGTGTCCCCTACTCAGAATTTGTGCTCTTCATTTAACCCATACAAGCGCACGCACACACACACACACAGTGAACACACACCCAGAGCAGTGGGCAGCCATTTTAGTTGCAGAGCCTGGGGATCAGTTGGGGGTTCAGGCCTTGCTTAAGGGTCTCACCTCAGCCATGGTATTGAGGGTGGAAGAGAGCACTGATCATCCCTGCTCTCACAGGCAATCCCTGCCAGTACCGAGGCTCAAACCCACGACCTTCGGGTTACAAGTCAGACTCTCTAACCATTAGGCCACAGCTGCCAGCACGATAACATCGATGTGTGGAGAAATCCCGGGACAAGCTGCATAAACTGCTAGATTTGTTTTCCTTGTCTGTCAATGCATGTGAAAAACAGCCCCTTCAGTCTAGAAATGTAGACAATGTTTTATGTTCAAGCTTCTTCACAGATTTATTGTCTAAGCAAAAGCTTATTTAATTCTTTAATACATGATAATTGCACGTAGTGTAATAACCATCAAATGAGAAAAAAATCATTTTTAAAAAAATCAACAGATGTTACCAGGCTCTCTGCTTCACATCCTGTTTTCATTCTTAAGCAGACATGTAGTTTATTTAATTCTCCACACCACAAACTGTCAAACACATCTTACCAGCAAACATTCACGTCCTCCTCTCCACTCTCAGAGGCAGAAACTCTCATTTCCTTCAAGCCATTTCTCCTTCAGCTGTACCTTCACTCACTCACATCGTTAATAATTCCCTTCACAATAGTGTCTTTCCCTCAGCATTTAAACAGGCTCAGATAACCCCACTTAAGAAACCCACTATTAACCCAGCACTTTTAGAAAACTACAGACCCTTCTTCCCTTCTTCCATTCATGAATGTTCACTTGAACAAGTTGTGTTCAACCAAGCCTACCTTTCTTACAACCTCCTGGACAGCAACCAGTCCAAGTCATAACATCTAGTTACTGGGGTGCCTCAGGGCTCAGCTCTTTGACCACTTCTCTTCTGAATCTACATCACTAGGTTCTGTCACTCAGAAACATGGCTTTTCATATCACTGCTATGCTGAAAACACTCAACTCTACCTTTCATTCCATCCTGATGATCTGATGATAGCTGATCACATCTCAGCATGTCTAACAGATATTTCTTCTTGGATGAAGAGCCATAACCTTAAACTCAACCTTGCCAAGACAGAACTGCTTGTGGTTGTGCAACGCAACACTTCATCACAATGTCTCCAGCCAGCTAGTTGCATCACCCATTACACCTTACAGGACAGTGTGGAGGACATTTAAAAAAAAAAAAATCATTTTAAAATAATCATAACTAACATTCCTTTTCTTGCAGGCTTAATATTTGTCTGTCCTTTGCGAGCCTAACATTTGTATGTATTTTTGAGAACAGAATGTTCCAACACTTTGCAATAATGGATGCATATGGACAAGATGGCTAGACATCCATCTAAAATTAAAAATACTCATAAGGACTCATGACTTGGGCAACAAGCTGAGGTAATCAAAATACAAATTTGCCTTGCCAGTAACAGAGAGGGGCTGCTGATTTGCCATATATTGAAACAATTAAATTAAAGGAGAATAATGTAACGTGTAATGATGTAATGTGACACGATTTTACCTTCGCTATGCACCTCTGTATCCTTTTTGCTGGAGGGATTCTCTTTTTGAGGTCCCCCCGGACATGAGTAAAGCATATTCAGAGGCATCGTCTGGAGTATGTGTGGTTACTGCTGTGCAGCAGGTGTAGTGTGTTGTGGAAACAAATGATGGTCTTCTCAAATTTGTCAATAAAGCTCAAGAAGCAGAGTTCCAGATGTCAAAATAAGACTTTATTGAATACAGCAACAAAGCCGAGATGACAGCCGCTGCATCTGAGTCTTTGTCTGTCCGGGCACCCATACTTATACCCATCTTTCTAACCAAAATTGGTAGTTCTGGTTTTTAATTTTTTATCTGGTTTGCCACAATTTCTTATCAGCCCACCTGGCCAATTAATGGTGGAATTTGGCCAGATCAGCCACCTTTGTTCCGCCGCCAATAAGGTGGTCACATGAGACATACATCATACTCTGGAAATCACCCAAAGTTCATAGGGTTATTTAAGTTCACTAATACAATCCAATGGAAACCACCAGTACTACTCAATGGATGGCCCTTTAAGACTCACAATCTGTATTAAGACATCCAGTATTGAAATAATTCAGCATATTGATTAGTCTATTGATTACTTTCATGACCACACATATTTTTGAGTAAGATAATACCATATTGAGTAAATAGCATAACATAAAGTAAAATAACACAATATATTACCCCCTCTGAGACTTTACCAAGTCTCACCACTAAACCCTTTGGCCAGAGTGCAATACCATAAATCCACCTATCCTTCTATCCATCTATGAACCAATAATGGTCTTCCATTACCTCTTAACAATTGGCTACTTTATGATGCTGCACTCCAGACGAAGTCAGATCCAAACATCTTTCCTGACGATTGACTAGAGAAGAGTAAAAGAATAAGCTTCCCTACCTATACATTCTTGGTGGTCAATAAACAATGAGTCAAAACAAATCAGTATTAAAGCATTTGCATGAGATGTCTTAGCCTTGCCCAAGGTTGTCATAGTTATGTAGAGTACATGAATGATGTGTCAAATGATTAAAATTATCAAAAAATCTGAATTAATAAAAACAAAGTAATGCAATAAATGATATTTAGGGTTTATCCCTCGCTGCCAGAGGAACTCCAGACATTTTCGGTAGCCTGGAGCGCTATCTGGTGATGCTATCCTTCGTTGCCAGAGGAGCTTTTAGGCAAATCTCATTGCCATCCAGCACTGTCTTCTTTCGCGCAGGAGCACTGACAAAGTGTCACTGTTCATAGAAACGCTAAATTAAGCTGTCTAGGCATAGTACACATAACTTTACTTGCGGAGCAGAAAACATCTAAAACATTAAAGAAATGCTTTTCTGCATTGCAAATTAGACTTTATTCCATTTGAAACGAAACATCTTTCATATTGGCAAGCTCTGGTCTTAACATTGCAGAATCTGTCTTTCTCTTACAGGGACAGATGATTTTCAGCATCTGTGGATAGGCGATGTGTTCATTCGCAAATTAGCCCTAATACAGTGTCTCAGATCATAGAAACGCTAAACTAAGCTGTCTGGGCATAGTAGCTCTAACTTTACTTGAGATGCAAAAAACATCTAAAACATTAAAGACACGTTTTTACGCAAATTAGACTTTATTTCATTTGAAAGTAACATCTTTCAAATTGGAAAGGCTTGTTCTTAACATTGCAGTATCTGTCTTTCTCTTTCAGGCAAAGAATCTTTTACCTTCTGCAGATCTGCGATCTCTTCTCATGCTCAAGAGGACTGACGCAGTTACACTGTTAATAGAAATGCTAAACTCAGCTGTTTGGGCACATAGTAGCTCTTTACCTTACTTGCTGTAAAGAAAACATCTAACACATCAAAAAATCGCATTTCTGCGTTGCAAATAAGACTTTATTTCTTTTGAAATTAATATTTTCATATTAGAAAGCTTTGGTCTTTTCATTGCATAATCTGTAACAACATTACTGTTCACAGAAACGCTAAGATAGGCTTGGTCTTAACATTGCATTATGTGACTTTTTCTTACAGAGAAAGAAGATTTTCAACGTCTGAGAACCCGTGTTCTCTTGTTTCACACAGGATCTATGACACATTGACACTTTTCATAGAAACGCTAAACTACATGCTGAATAGAAAACATCTAACACATCAAAGAAATGCTTTTCTGCATTGCAAATAAGACTTTATTTCTTTTGAAAATAATATCTTTCATATTAGGAAGCTTTGGTCTTTACATTGCATAATCTGAGACAGTATCACTGTTCACAGAAACGCTAAACTAGGCTTTCTGTGCATAGTACCTTTGTCTTTACTCGCTGAGCATGAAATATCTGCCACATCAAATAAAGCCTCTCTGCATTATAAATAATACTTTATTTCATTTGAAAAGAACATCTTTCATACTGGCAAGCCGTCGTCCTAAAATTGCATGATCTGACTTTCTCTTACAGGGAAAGAAGAGTTTCAGCATCTGAGAATTCGTGTTCTCTACTTTCGCACAATAGCCCTGACACAGTGTCACTGTTCGTAGAAGCGCAAAACTAAGTTGTTTAGGCATAGTACACATAACTTTACTTGCGGAGCAGAAAACATCTAAAACATTAAAGAAAGGCTTTTCTGCATTGCAAAGAACATTTATTTCATTTGAAAAGAACATCTTTCATACTGGCAAGCTTTGGTCTTAACATTGCAGAATCTGTATTTCTCGTAAAGGGAAAGAAGCTTTTCAGCATCGGTGGTCCCGCGTTCTGATTGACACAGTATCACTGTTTGTAGAAACGTTAAACTAAGCTGTCTATTCATAGTAGCTCTAAGTCTACTTGTAGAGCAGGAAATATCTAACACATTAAAGAAACCCATTTCTGCATTGCAAAGAAAATTTTATTTCATTTGAAAAGAACATCTTTCTTTTTGGCAAGCTTTGGTCTTAACATTGCAGAATCTGTCTTTCTCTTACAGGGAAAGAAGCTTTTCAGCATCTGTGGTCCCGCGTTCTGACTGACACAACGTCTGAGCACTGTTCATAGAAACGCTAAACTAAGGTGTCTGGGCTCTAACTTTACTTGAGGTGCAAAAAACATCTAACACATTAAAGAAACATTTTTCTTGATTGCAAATAAGACTTTATTTCATTTGAAAAGAACTTCTTTCATATTGGCAAGGCTTGGTCTTAACATTGCATTTTGTGACTTTTTCTTACAGAGAAAGAAGATTTTCAACGTCTGAGCACCCGTGTTCTCTTGTTTCACACAGGATCTATGACACATTGACACTGTTCATAGAAACGTTAAACTAAGCTGTCTGTTCATAGAAGCTCTAATTTACTTGTACAGCAGAATATATCTAACACTTTAAAGAAACACATTTCTGCATTGCAAATAATACTTTATTTCATTTGAAAAGAACATCTATCATACTGGCAAGCCTTCTTCTTAAAATTGCATGAACTGACTTTCTCTTACAGGGAAAGAAGCTTTTCAGCATCTGTGGTCCCGCGTTCTGCCTGACACAGTATCAGTGTTTGTAAAAACGCCAAACTAAGCAGTCTGTTCATAGTAAGCTCTAACTGTACTTGTAGAGCAGAAAATATCTAAGACATTAATAAAAAGGCATTTCTGAATTGCAAAGAAGAGTTTGTGTCATTTGAAAAGAACATCTATCATACTGGCAAGCCTTCTTCTTAAAATTGCATGAACTGACTTTCTCTTACAGGGAAAGAAGAGTTTCAGCATCTGAGAACTCGTGTTCTCTACTTTCGCACAGGAGCCCTAACACAGTGTCACTGTTCGTAGAAGCACAAAACTAAGCTGTTTAGGCATAGTACACATAACTTTACTTGCGGAGCAGAAAACATCTAAAACATTAAAGAAAGGCTTTTCTACATTGCAAATAATGCTTTATTTCATTTGAAAAGAACATCTTTCATACTGGCAAGCTTTGGTCGTAATATTGCAGAATCTGTCTTTCTCTTACAGGGAAAGAGGAGTTTCAGCATCTGTGGTCCCGCGTTCTGACTGACACAACGTCTGAGCACTGTTCATAGAAACGCTAAACTAAGGTGTCTGGGCTTAGTCGCTCTAACTTTACTTGAGGTGCAAAAAACATCTAACACTTTAAAGAAACATTTTTCTTGATTGCAAATAAGACTTTATTTCATTTGAAAAGAACATCTTTCATATTGGCAAGGCTTGGTCTTAACATTGCATTATGTGACTTTTTCTTACAGAGAAAGAAGATTTTCAACGTCTGAGAACCCGTGTTCTCTTGTTTCACACAGGATCTATGACACATTGACACTTTTCATAGAAACGTTAAACTAACCTGTCTGTTCATAGAAGCTCTAATTTACTTGTACAGCAGAATATATCTAACACTTTAAAGAAACGCATTTCTGCATTGCAAATAATACTTTATTTCATTTGAAAAGAACATCTTTCATACTGGCAAGCGTTGGTCTTAACATCGCAGAATCTGTCTTTCTCTTACAGGGAAAGAAGAGTTTCAGCATCTGAGAACTCGTGTTCTCTACTATCGCACAGGAGCCCTACCACTGTGTCACTGTTCATAGAAGCGCTAAACTAAGCTGTTTAGGCATAGTACACATAGCTTTACTTGCGGAGCAGAAAACATCTAAAACATTAAAGAAACCCATTTCTGCATTGCAAAGAAGATTTTATTTCATTTGAAAAGAACATCTTTCTTTTTGGCAAGCTTTGGTCTTAACATTGCAGAATCTGTCTTTCTCTTACAGGGAAAGAAGCTTTTCAGAATGTGTGGTCCCGCGTTCTGACTGACACAGTGTCGCTGTCTGTAGAAACTCTAAACTAAGCTGTCTGTTCATAGTGGCTCTATCTTTACTTGTAGAGCAGAAAATATCTAACACATTAAAGGAAGGCTTTTCTGTATTGCACATAAGATTTTATTTCACTTGAAATGAACATCTTTCATATTTGCAAGCTTTGGTCTTAACATCGCAGCATCTGTCTTTCTCTTACAGAGAAAGAAGCTTTTCAGCATCGGTGGTCCCGCGTTCTGATTGACACAGTATCACTTGTTCATAGAAACGCTAAACTACGCTGTCTGGGCTTAGTCGCTCTAACTTTACTTGAGGTGCAAAAAACATCTAACACATTAAAGAAACATTTTTCTGCATTGCAAGTAATACTTTATTTCATTTGAAATTAACATCTTTCATACTGGCAAGCCTTCGTCTTTAAATTGCATGAACTGACTTTCTCTTACAGAGAAAGAAGCTTTTCAGCGTCTGAGCACCCGTGTTCTCTTTTTTCACACAGGAGCTATGACACATTGTCATTGTTCATAGAAACGCTAAACTACATGCTGAATAGAAAACATCTAACACATCAAAGAAATGCCTTTCTGCATTGCAAATAAGACTTTATTTCTTTTGAAAATAATATCTGTCATATTAGGAAGCTTTAGTCTTTACATTGCATAATCTGAAACAGTATCACTGTTCACAGAAACGCTAAACTAGGCTTTCTGTGCATAGTACCTTTATCTTTACTCGCTGAGCATGAAATATCTGCCACATCAAATAAAGCCTCTCTGCATTGTAAATAATACTTTATTTCATTTGAAAAGAACATCTTTCATACTGGCAAGCTTTGGTCGTAATATTGCAGAATCTGTCTTTCTCTTACAGGGAAAGAGGAGTTTCAGCATCTGAGAACTCCTGTTCTCTACTATCGCACAGGAGCCCTACCGCAGTGTCACTGTTCATAGAAACGCTAAACTAAGCTGTTTAGGTACACATAGTACACATAGCTTTACTTGCGGAGTAGAAAACATCTAAAACATTGAAGAAACCCATTTCTGCATTGCAAATAAGATTTTTTTTCATTGGAAAAGAACATCTTTCCTACTGGCAAGCTTTGGTCTTAACATCGCAGAATCTGTCTTTCTCTTACAGGTAAAGAAGCTTTTCAGCATCTGTGGTCCCGCGTTCTGACTGACACAACGTCTGAGCACTGTTCATAGAAACGCTAAACTAAGGTGTCTGGGCTTAGTCGCTCTAACTTTACTTGAGGTGCAAAAAACATCTAACACATTAAAGAAACATTTTTCTTGATTGCAAATAAGACTTTATTTCATTTGAAAAGAACATCTTTCATATTGGCAAGGCTTGGTCTTAACATTGCATTTTGTGACTTTTTCTTACAGAGAAAGAAGATTTTCAACATCTGAGCACCCGTGTTCTCTTGTTTCACACAGGATCTATGACACATTGACGCTGTTCATAGAAACGTTAAACTAAGCTGTCTGTTCATAGAAGCTCTAATTTACTTGTACAGCAGAATATATCTAACACTTTAAAGAAACGCATTTCTGCATTGCAAATAATACTTTATTTCATTTGAAAAGAACATCTTTCATACTGGCAAGCGTTGGTCTTAACATCGCAGAATCTGTCTTTCTCTTACAGGGAAAGAAGAGTTTCAGCATCTGAGAACTCGTGTTCTCTACTATCGCACAGGAGCCCTACCACTGAGTCACTGTTAATAGAAGCGCTAAACTAAGCTGTTTAGGCATAGTACACATAGCTTTACTTGCGGAGCAGAAAACATCTAAAACATTTAAGAAACCCATTTCTGCATTGCAAAGAAGATTTTATTTCATTTGAAAAGAACATCTTTCATATTGGCAAGGCTTGGTCTTAACATTGCATTATGTGACTTTTTCTTACAGAGAAAGAAGATTTTCAACGTCTGAGAACCCGTGTTCGCTTGTTTCACACAGGATCTATGACACATTGACACTTTTCATAGAAACGTTAAACTAAGCTGTTTGTTCATAGAAGCTCTATCTTTACTTGTAGAGCAGAAAATATCTAACACATTAAAGAAAGGCTTTTCTGTATTGCACATAAGATTTTATTTCACTTGAAACGAACATCTTTCATATTTGCAAGCTTTGGTCTTAACATCGCAGCATCTGTCTTTCTCTTACAGAGAAAGAAGCTTTTCAGCATCTGTGGTCCCGCGTTCTGATTGACACATTATCACTTTTTCATAGAAACGCTAAACTACGCTGTCTGGGCTTAGTCGCTCTAACTTTACTTGAGGTGCAAAAAACATCTAACACATTAAAGAAACATTTTTCTGCATTGCAAATAATACTTTATTTCATTTGAAATTAACATCTTTCATACTGGCAAGCCTTCGTCTTTAAATTGCATGAATTGACTTTCTCTTACAGGGAAAGAGGAGTTTCAGCATCTGAGAACTCGTGTTCTCTACTTTCGCACAGGAGCCCTAACACAGTGTCACTGTTCGTAGAAGCGCAAAACTAAGCTGTTTAGGCATAGTACACATAAATTTACTTGCGGAGCAGAAAACATCTAAAACATTAAAGAAAGGCTTTTCTACATTGCAAATAATACTTTATTTCATTTGAAAAGAATATCTTTCATACTGGCAAGCTTTGGTCGTAATATTGCAGAATCTGTCTTTCTCTTACAGGGAAAGAGGAGTTTCAGCATCTGAGAACTCCTGTTCTCTACTATCGCATAGGAGCCCTACCGCAGTGTCACTGTTCATAGAAACGCTAAACTAAGCTGTTTAGGTACACATAGTACACATAGCTTTACTTGCGGAGTAGAAAACATCTAAAACATTGAAGAAACCCATTTCTGCATTGCAAATAAGATTTTTTTTCATTGGAAAAGAACATCTTTCCTACTGGCAAGCTTTAGTCTTAACATCGCAGAATCTGTCTTTCTCTTACAGGTAAAGAAGCTTTTCAGCATCTGTGGTCCCGCGTTCTGACTGACACAACGTCTGAGCACTGTTCATAGAAACGCTAAACTAAGGTGTCTGGACTTAGTCGCTCTAACTTTACTTGAGGTGCAAAAAATATCTAACACATTAAAGAAACATTTTTCTTGATTGCAAATAAGACTTTATTTCATTTGAAAAGAACATCTTTCATATTGGCAAGGCTTGGTCTTAACATTGCATTTTGTGACTTTTTCTTACAGAGAAAGAAGATTTTCAACGTCTGAGCACCCGTGTTCTCTTGTTTCACACAGGATCTATGACACATTGACGCTGTTCATAGAAACGTTAAACTAAGCTGTCTGTTCATAGAAGCTCTAAGTACAGCAGAATATATCTAACACTTTAAAGAAACGCTTTTCTGCATTGCAAATAATACTTTATTTCATTTGAAAAGAACATCTTTCATACTGGCAAGCGTTGGTCTTAACATCGCAGAATCTGTCTTTCTCTTACAGGGAAAGAAGAGTTTCAGCATCTGAGAACTCGTGTTCTCTACTATCGCACAGGAGCCCTACCACTGAGTCACTGTTCATAGAAGCGCTAAACTAAGCTATTTAGGCATAGTACACATAGCTTTACTTGCGGAGCAGAAAACATCTAAAACATTAAAGAAACCCAGTTCTGCATTGCAAAGAAGATTTTATTTCATTTGAAAAGAACATCTTTCATATTGGCAAGGCTTGGTCTTAACATTGCATTTTGTGACTTTTTCTTACAGAGAAAGAAGATTTTCAACGTCTGAGCACCCGTGTTCTCTTGTTTCACACAGGATCTATGACACATTGACACTGTTCATAGACACGTTAAACTAAGCTGTCTGTTCATAGAAGCTCTAATTTACTTGTACAGCAGAATATATCTAACACTTTAAAGAAACGCATTTCTGCATTGCAAATAATACTTTATTTCATTTGAAAAGAACATCTATCATACTGGCAAGCCTTCTTCTTAAAATTGCATGAACTGACTTTTTCTTACAGGGAAAGAAGCTTTTCAGCATCTGTGGTCCCGCGTTCTGCCTGACACAATATCAGTGTTTGTAAAAACGCCAAACTAAGCTGTCTGTTCATAGTAAGCTCCAACTGTACTTGTAGAGCAGAAAATATCTAAAACATTAATAAAAAGGCATTTCTGAATTGCAAAGAAGAGTTTGTGTTATTTGAAAAGAACATCTTTCTTATTGGCAAGCTATGGTCGTAACATAGCAGAATCTGTCTTTCTCTTACAGGGAAAGATGATTTTCATTATCTGTGGATAGGCATTCGCAAATAAGCCATAATACAGTGTCACTGATCATAAAAACGCTAAACTACGCTGTCTGGGCATAGTACCTTTAACGTTACTCACTGAGCATGAAATATCTACCACATCAAATAAACGCCTCTCTGCATTGCAAATAAGATTTTATTTCACTTGAAACGAACATCTTTCATATTTGCAAGCTTTGGTCTTAACAACGCAGCATCTCTCTTTCTCTTACAGAGAAAGAAGCTTTTCAGCATCTGTGGTCCCGCGTTCTGATTGACACAGTATCACTTGTTCATAGAAACGCTAAACTACGCTGTCTGGGCTTAGTCGCTCTAACTTTACTTGAGGTGCAAAAAACATCTAACACATTAAAGAAACATTTTTCTGCATTGCAAATAATACTTTATTTCATTTGAAATTAACATCTTTCATACTGGCAAGCCTTCGTCTTTAAATTGCATGAACTGACTTTCTCTTACAGAGAAAGAAGCTTTTCAGCGTCTGAGCACCCGTGTTCTCTTTTTTCACACAGGAGCTATGACACATTGTCATTGTTCATAGAAACGCTAAACTACATGCTGAATAGAAAACATCTAACACATCAAAGAAATGCCTTTCTGCATTGCAAATAAGACTTTATTTCTTTTGAAAATAATATCTGTCATATTAGGAAACTTTGGTCTTTGCATAATCTGAAACAGTATCACTGTTCACAGAAACGCTAAACTAGGCTGTCTGTGCATAGTACCTTTATCTTTACTCGCTGAGCATGAAATATCTGCCACATCAAATAAAGCCTCTCTGCATTGTAAATAATACTTTATTTTATTTGAAAAGAACATCTTTCATACTGGCAAGCTTTGGTCGTAATATTGCAGAATCTGTCTTTCTCTTACTGTGAAAGAGTTTCAGCATCTGAGAACTCGTGTTCTCTACTTTCGCACAGGAGCCCTAACACAGTGTCACTGATCGTAGAAGCGCAAAACTAAGCTGTTTAGGCATAGTACACATAACTTTACTTGCGGAGCAGAAAACATCTAAAACATTAAAGAAAGGCTTTTCTGCATTGCAAAGAACATTTATTTCATTTGAAAAGAACATCTTTCCTACTGGCAAGCGTTGGTCTTAACATCGCAGAATCTGTCTTTCTCTTACAGGGAAATAAGCTTTTCAGCATCTGTGGTCCCGCGTTCTGACTGACACAACGTCTGAGCACTGTTCATAGAAACGCTAAACTAAGGTGTCTGGGCTTAGTCGCTCTAACTTTACTTGAGGTGCAAAAAACATCTAACACTTTAAAGAAACATTTTTCTTGATTGCAAATAAGACATTATTTCATTTGAAAAGAACATCTTTCATATTGGCAAGGCTTGGTCTTAACATTGCATTATGTGACTTTTTCTTACAGAGAAAGAAGATTTTCAACGTCTGAGAACCCGTGTTCTATTGTTTCACACAGGATCTATGACACATTGACACTTTTCATAGAAACGTTAAACTAAGCTGTCTGTTCATAGAAGCTCTAATTTACTTGTATAGCAGAATATATCTAACACTTTAAAGAAACGCATTTCTGCATTGCAAATAATACTTTATTTCATTTGAAAAGAACATCTTTCATACTGGCAAGCGTTGGTCTTAACATCGCAGAATCTGTCTTTCTCTTACAGGGAAAGAAGAGTTTCAGCATCTGAGAACTCGTGTTCTCTACTATCGCACAGGAGCCCTACCACTGTGTCACTGTTCATAGAAGCGCTAAACTAAGCTGTTTAGGCATAGTGCACATAGCTTTACTTGCGGAGCAGAAAACATCTAAAACATTAAAGAAACCCATTTCTGCATTGCAAAGAAGATTTTATTTCATTTGAAAAGAACATCTTTCTTTTTGGCAAGCTTTGGTCTTAACATTGCAGAATCTGTCTTTCTCTTACAGGGAAAGAAGCTTTTCAGAATGTGTGGTCCCGCGTTCTGACTGACACAGTGTCGCTGTCTGTAGAAACTCTAAACTAAGCTGTCTGTTCATAGTGGCTCTATCTTTACTTGTAGAGCAGAAAATATCTAACACATTAAAGGAAGGCTTTTCTGTATTGCACATAAGAGTTTATTTCACTTGAAACGAACATCTTTCATATTTGCAAGCTTTGGTCTTAACATCGAAGCATCTGTCTTTCTCTTACAGAGAAAGAAGCTTTTCAGCATCTGTGGTCCCGCGTTCTGATTGACACAGTATCACTTGTTCATAGAAACGCTAAACTACGCTGTCTGGGCTTAGTCGCTCTAACTTTACTTGAGGTGCAAAAAACATCTAACACATTAAAGAAACATTTTTCTGCATTGCAAATAATACTTTATTTCATTTGAAATTAACATCTTTCATACTGGCAAGCCTTCGACTTTAAATTGCATGAACTGACTTTCTCTGTAAGAGAAAGAAGCTTTTCAGCGTCTGAGCACCCGTGTTCTCTTTTTTCACACAGGAGCTATGACACATTGTCATTGTTCATAGAAACGCTAAACTACATGCTGAATAGAAAACATCTAACACATCAAAGAAATGCCTTTCTGCATTGCAAATAAGACTTTATTTCTTTTGAAAATAATATCTGTCATATTAGGAAACTTTGGTCTTTGCATAATCTGAAACAGTATCACTGTTCACAGAAACGCTAAACTAGGCTTTCTGTGCATAGTACCTTTATCTTTACTCGCTGAGCATGAAATATCTGCCACATCAAATAAAGCCTCTCTGCATTGTAAATAATACTTTATTTCATTTGAAAAGAACATCTTTCATACTGGCAAGCTTTGGTCGTAATATTGCAGAATCTGTCTTTCTCTTACAGGGAAAGAGGAGTTTCAGAATCTGAGAACTCGTGTTCTCTACTATCGCACAGGAGCCCTACCACTGTGTCACTGTTCATAGAAGCGCTAAACTAAGCTGTCTGTTCATAGAAGCTCTAATTTACTTGTACAGCAGAATATATCTAACACTTTAAAGAAACGCATTTCTGCATTGCAAATAATACTTTATTTCATTTGAAAAGAACATCTTTCATACTGGCAAGCGTTGGTCTTAACATCGCAGAATCTGTCTTTCTCTTACAGGGAAAGAAGAGTTTCAGTATCTGAGAACTCCTGTTCTCTACTATCGCACAGGAGCCCTACCGCAGTGTCACTGTTCGTAGAAGCGCAAAACTAAGCTGTTTAGGCATAGTACACATAAATTTACTTGCGGAGCAGAAAACATCTAAAACATTAAAGAAAGGCTTTTCTACATTGCAAATAATACTTTATTTCATTTGAAAAGAATATCTTTCATACTGGCAAGCTTTGGTCGTAATATTGCAGAATCTGTCTTTCTCTTACAGGGAAAGAGGAGTTTCAGCATCTGAGAACTCCTGTTCTCTACTATCGCATAGGAGCCCTACCGCAGTGTCACTGTTCATAGAAACGCTAAACTAAGGTGTCTGGGCTTAGTCGCTCTAACTTTACTTGAGGTGCAAAAAACATCTAACACTTTAAAGAAACATTTTTCTTGATTGCAAATAAGACTTTGTTTCATTTGAAAAGAACATCTTTCATATTGGCAAGGCTTGGTCTTAACATTGCATTATGTGACTTTTTCTTACAGAGAAAGAAGATTTTCAACGTCTGAGAACCCGTGTTCTCTTGTTTCACACAGGATCTATGACACATTGACACTTTTCATAGAAACGTTAAACTAACCTGTCTGTTCATAGAAGCTCTAATTTAGTTGTACAGCAGAATATATCTAACACTTTAAAGAAACGCATTTCTGCATTGCAAATAATACTTTATTTCATTTGAAAAGAACATCTTTCATACTGGCAAGCGTTGGTCTTAACATCGCAGAATCTGTCTTTCTCTTACAGGGAAAGAAGAGTTTCAGCATCTGAGAACTCGTGTTCTCTACTATCGCACAGGAGCCCTACCACTGTGTCACTGTTCATAGAAGTGCTAAACTAAGCTGTTTAGGCATAGTACACATAGCTTTACTTGCGGAGCAGAAAACATCTAAAACATTAAAGAAACCCATTTCTGCATTGCAAAGAAGATTTTATTTCATTTGAAAAGAACATCTTTCTTTTTGGCAAGCTTTGGTCTTAACATTGCAGAATCTGTCTTTCTCTTACAGAGAAAGAAGCTTTTCAGAATGTGTGGTCCCGCGTTCTGACTGACACAGTGTCGCTGTCTGTAGAAACTCTAAACTAAGCTGTCTGTTCATAGTGGCTCTATCTTTACTTGTAGAGCAGAAAATATCTAACACATTAAAGGAAGGCTTTTCTGTATTGCACATAAGATTTTATTTCACTTGAAACGAACATCTTTCATATTTGCAAGCTTTGGTCTTAACATCGCAGCATCTGTCTTTCTCTTACAGAGAAAGAAGCTTTTCAGCATCTGTAGTCCCGCGTTCTGATTGACACAGTATCACTTGTTCATAGAAACGCTAAACTACGCTGTCTGGGCTTAGTCGCTCTAACTTTACTTGAGGTGCAAAAAACATCTAACACATTAAAGAAACATTTTTCTGCATTGCAAATAATACTTTATTTCATTTGAAATTAACATCTTTCATACTGGCAAGCCTTCGTCTTTAAATTGCATGAACTGACTTTCTCTTACAGAGAAAGAAGCTTTTCAGCGTCTGAGCACCCGTGTTCTCTTTTTTCACACAGGAGCTATGACACATTGTCATTGTTCATAGAAACGCTAAACTACATGCTGAATAGAAAACATCTAAAACATCAAAGAAATGCCTTTCTGCATTGCAAATAAGACTTTATTTCTTTTGAAAATAATATCTGTCATATTAGGAAGCTTTGGTCTTTACATTGCATAATCTGAAACAGTATCACTGTTCACAGAAACGCTAAACTAGGCTTTCTGTGCATATTACCTTTATCTTTACTCGCTGAGCATGAAATATCTGCCACATCAAATAAAGCCTCTCTGCATTATAAATAATACTTTATTTCATTTGAAAAGAACATCTTTCATACTGGCAAGCTTTGGTCGTAATATTGCAGAATCTGTCTTTCTCTTTACAGGGAAAGAGGAGTTTCAGCATCTGAGAACTCCTGTTCTCTACTATCGCACAGGAGCCCTACCGCAGTGTCACTGTTCGTAGAAGCGCAAAACTAAGCTGTTTAGGCATAGTACACATAAATTTACTTGCGTAGCAGAAAACATCTAAAACATTAAAGAAAGGCTTTTCTACATTGCAAATAATACTTTATTTAATTTGAAAAGAATATCTTTCATACTGGCAAGCTTTGGTCGTAATATTGCAGAATCTGTCTTTCTCTTACAGGGAAAGAGGAGTTTCAGCATCTGAGAACTCCTGTTCTCTACTATCGCATAGGAGCCCTACCGCAGTGTCACTGTTCATAGAAACGCTAAACTAAGGTGTCTGGGCTTAGTCGCTCTAACTTTACTTGAGGTGCAAAAAACATCTAACACTTTAAAGAAACATTTTTCTTGATTGCAAATAAGACTTTATTTCATTTGAAAAGAACATCTTTCATATTGGCAAGGCTTGGTCTTAACATTGCATTATGTGACTTTTTCTTACAGAGAAAGAAGATTTTCAACGTCTGAGAACCCGTGTTCTCTTGTTTCACACAGGATCTATGAAACATTGACACTTTTCATAGAAACGTTAAACTAACCTGTCTGTTCATAGAAGCTCTAATTTACTTGTACAGCAGAATATATCTAACACTTTAAAGAAACGCATTTCTGCATTGCAAATAATACTTTATTTCATTTGAAAAGAACATCTTTCATACTGGCAAGCGTTGGTCTTAACATCGCAGAATCTGTCTTTCTCTTACAGGGAAAGAAGAGTTTCAGCGTCTGAGAACTCGTGTTCTCTACTATCGCACAGGAGCCCTACCACTGTGTCACTGTTCATAGAAGCGCTAAACTAAGCTGTTTAGGCATAGTACACATAGCTTTACTTGCGGAGCAGAAAACATCTAAAACATTAAAGAAACCCATTTCTGCATTGCAAAGAAGATTTTATTTCATTTGAAAAGAACATCTTTCTTTTTGGCAAGCTTTGGTCTTAACATTGCAGAATCTGTCTTTCTCTTACAGGGAAAGAAGCTTTTCAGAATGTGTGGTCCCGCGTTCTGACTGACACAGTGTCGCTGTCTGTAGAAACTCTAAACTAAGCTGTCTGTTCATAGTGGCTCTATCTTTACTTGTAGAGCAGAAAATATCTAACACATTAAAGGAAGGCTTTTCTGTATTGCACATAAGATTTTATTTCACTTGAAACGAACATCTTTCATATTTGCAAGCTTTGGTCTTAACATCGAAGCATCTGTCTTTCTCTTACAGAGAAAGAAGCTTTTCAGCATCTGTAGTCCCGCGTTCTGATTGACACAGTATCACTTGTTCATAGAAACGCTAAACTACGCTGTCTGGGCTTAGTCGCTCTAACTTTACTTGAGGTGCAAAAAACATCTAACACATTAAAGAAACATTTTTCTGCATTGCAAATAATACTTTATTTCATTTGAAATTAACATCTTTCATACTGGCAAGCCTTCGTCTTTAAATTGCATGAACTGACTTTCTCTTACAGAGAAAGAAGCTTTTCAACGTCTGAGCACGCGTGTTCTCTTTTTTCACACAGGAGCTATGACACATTGTCATTGTTCATAGAAACGCTAAACTACATGCTGAATAGAAAACATCTAACACATCAAAGAAATGCCTTTCTGCATTGCAAATAAGACTTTATTTCTTTTGAAAATAATATCTGTCATATTAGGAAGCTTTCGTCTTTACATTGCATAATCTGAAACAGTATCACTGTTCACAGAAACGCTAAACTAGGCTTTCTGTGCATAGTACCTTTATCTTTACTCGCTGAGCATGAAATATCTGCCACATCAAATAAAGCCTCTCTGCATTGTAAATAATACTTTATTTCATTTGAAAAGAACATCTTTCATACTGGCAAGCCTTCGTCTTAAAATTGCATGATCTGTCTTTCTCTTAAAGGGAAAGAGGAGTTTCAGCATCTGAGAACTCCTGTTCTCTACTATCGCATAGGAGCCCTACCGCAGTGTCACTGTTCATAGAAACGCTAAACTAAGGTGTCTGGGCTTAGTCGCTCTAACTTTACTTGAGGTGCAAAAAACATCTAACACTTTAAAGAAACATTTTTCTTGATTGCAAATAAGACTTTATTTCATTTGAAAAGAACATCTTTCATATTGGCAAGGCTTGGTCTTAACATTGCATTATGTGACTTTTTCTTACACAGAAAGAAGATTTTCAACGTCTGAGAACCCGTGTTCTCTTGTTTCACACAGGATCTATGAAACATTGACACTTTTCATAGAAACGTTAAACTAACCTGTCTGTTCATAGAAGCTCTAATTTACTTGTACAGCAAAATATATCTAACACTTTAAAGAAACGCATTTCTGCATTGTAAATAATACTTTATTTCATTTGAAAAGAACATCTTTCATACTGGCAAGCTTTGGTCGTAATATTGCAAAATCTGTCTTTCTCTTACAGGGAAAGAGGAGTTTCAGCATCTGAGAACTCGTGTTCTCTACTATCGCACAGGAGCCCTACCACTGTGTCACTGTTCATAGAAGCGCTAAACTAAGCTGTCTGTTCATAGAAGCTCTAATTTACTTGTACAGCAGAATATATCTAACACTTTAAAGAAACGCATTTCTGCATTGCAAATAATACTTTATTTCATTTGAAAAGAACATCTTTCATACTGGCAAGCGTTGGTCTTAACATTGCAGAATCTGTCTTTCTCTTACAGGGAAAGAAGCTTTACAGCATCTGTGGTCCCGCGTTCTCACTGACACAGTGTCGCTGTCTGTAGAAACTCTAAACTAAGCTGTCTGTTCATAGTAGCTCTATCTTTACTTGTAGAGCAGAAAATATCTAACACATTAAAGGAAGGCTTTTCTGTATTGCACATATTTTATTTCACTTGAAACGAACATCTTTCATATTTGCAAGCTTTGGTCTTAACATCGCAGCATCTGTCTTTCTCTTACAGAGAAAGAAGCTTTTCAGCATCTGTGGTCCCGCGTTCTGATTTACACAGTATCACTTGTTCATAGAAACGCTAAACTACATGCTGAATAGAAAACATCTAACACATCAAAGAAATGCCTTTCGGCATTGCAAATAAGACTTTGTTTCTTTTGAAAATAATATCTGTCATATTAGGAAGCTTTGGTCTTTACATTGCATAATCTGAGACAGTATCACTGTTCACAGAAACGCTAAACTAGGCTTTCTGTGCATAGTACCTTTATCTTTACTCGCTGAGCATGAAATATCTGCCACATCCAATAAAGCCTCTCTGCATTGTAAATAATACTTTATTTCATTTGAAAAGAACATCTTTCATACTGGCAAGCCTTCGTCTTAAAATTGCATGATCTGACTTTCTCTTACAGTGAAAGAGTTTCAGCATCTGAGAACTCGTATCTCTACTTTCGCACAGGAGCCCTAACAAAGTGTCACTGTTCGTAGAAGCGCAAAACTAAGCTGTTTAGGCATAGTACACATAAATTTACTTGCGGAGCAGAAAACATCTAAAACATTAAAGAAAGGCTTTTCTACATTGCAAATAATACTTATTTCATTTGAAAAGAATATCTTTCATACTGGCAAGCTTTGGTCGTAATATTGCAGAATCTGTCTTTCTCTTACAGGGAAAGAGGAGTTTCAGCATCTGATAACTCCTGTTCTCTACTATCGCATAGGAGCCCTACCGCAGTGTCACTGTTCATAGAAACGCTAAACTAAGGTGTCTGGGCTTAGTCGCTCTAACTTTACTTGAGGTGCAAAAAACATCTAACACATTAAAGAAACATTTTTCTTGATTGCAAATAAGACTTTATTTCATTTGAAAAGAACATCTTTCATATTGGCAAGGCTTGGTCTTAACATTGCATTATGTGACTTTTTCTTACAGAGAAAGAAGATTTTCAACGTCTGAGAACCCGTGTTCTCTTGTTTCACACAGGATCTATGACACATTGACACTTTTCATAGAAACGTTAAACTAAGCTGTCTGTTCATAGAAGCTCTAATTTAATTGTACAGCAGAATATATCTAACACTTTAAAGAAACGCATTTCTGCATTGCAAATAATACTTTATTTCATTTGAAAAGAACATCTTTCATACTGGCAAGCGTTGGTCTTAACATCGCAGAATCTGTCTTTCTCTTACAGGGAAAGAAGAGTTTCAGCATCTGAGAACTCGTGTTCTCTACTATCGCACAGGAGCCCTACCACTGTGTCACTGTTCATAGAAACGCTAAACTAAGCTGTTTAGGCATAGTACACATAGCTTTACCTGCGGAGCAGAAAACATCTAAAACATTAAAGAAACCCATTTCTGCATTGCAAATAAGATTTTTTTTCATTTGAAAAGAACATCGTTCCTACTGGCAAGCTTTGGTCTTAACATCGCAGAATCTGTATTTCTCTTACAGGTAAAGAAGCTTTTCAGCATCTGTGGTCCCGCGTTCTGACTGACACAACGTCTGAGCACTGTTCATAGAAACGCTAAACTAAGGTGTCTGGGCTTAGTCGCTCTAACTTTACTTGAGGTGCAAAAAACATCTAACACATTAAAGAAACATTTTTCTTGATTGCAAATAAGACTTTATTTCATTTGAAAAGAACATCTTTCATATTGGCAAGGCTTGGTCTTAACATTGCATTTTGTGACTTTTTCTTACAGAGAAAGAAGATTTTCAACGTCTGAGCACCCGTGTTCTCTTGTTTCACACAGGATCTATGACACATTGACACTGTTCATAGACACGTTAAACTAAGCTGTCTGTTCATAGAAGCTCTAATTTACTTGTACAGCAGAATATATCTAACACTTTAAAGAAACGCATTTCTCCATTGCAAATAATACTTTATTTCATTTGAAAAGAACATCTATCATACTGGCAAGCCTTCTTCTTAAAATTGCATGAACTGACTTTTTCTTACAGGGAAAGAAGCTTTTCAGCATCTGTGGTCCCGCGTTCTGCCTGACACAGTATCAGTGTTTGTAAAAACGCCAAACTAAGCTGTCTGTTCATAGTAAGCTCCAACTGTACTTGTAGAGCAGAAAATATCTAAAACATTAATAAAAAGGCATTTCTGAATTGCAAAGAAGAGTTTGTGTTATTTGAAAAGAACATCTTTCTTATTGGCAAGCTATGGTCGTAACATAGCAGAATCTGTCTTTCTCTTACAGGGAAAGATGATTTTCATTATCTGTGGATAGGCATTCGCAAATAAGCCATAATACAGTGTCACTGATCATAAAAACGCTAAACTACGCTGTCTGGGCATAGTACCTTTAACGTTACTCACTGAGCATGAAATATCTACCACATCAAATAAACGCCTCTCTGCATTGCAAATAAGATTTTATTTCACTTGAAACGAACATCTTTCATATTTGCAAGCTTTGGTCTTAACAACGCAGCATCTCTCTTTCTCTTACAGAGAAAGAAGCTTTTCAGCATCTGTGGTCCCGCGTTCTGATTGACACAGTATCACTTGTTCATAGAAACGCTAAACTACGCTGTCTGGGCTTAGTCGCTCTAACTTTACTTGAGGTGCAAAAAATATCTAACACATTAAAGAAACATTTTTCTGCATTGCAAATAATACTTTATTTCATTTGAAATTAACATCTTTCATACTGGCAAGCCTTCGTCTTTAAATTGCATGAACTGACTTTCTCTTACAGAGAAAGAAGCTTTTCAGCGTCTGAGCACCCGTGTTCTCTTTTTTCACACAGGAGCTATGACACATTGTCATTGTTCATAGAAACGCTAAACTACATGCTGAATAGAAAACATCTAACACATCAAAGAAATGCCTTTCTGCATTGCAAATAAGACTTTATTTCTTTTGAAAATAATATCTGTCATATTAGGAAACTTTGGTCTTTACATTGCATAATCTGAAACAGTATCACTGTTCACAGAAACGCTAAACTAGGCTTTCTGTGCATATTACCTTTATCTTTACTCGCTGAGCATGAAATATCTGCCACATCAAATAAAGCCTCTCTGCATTATAAATAATACTTTATTTCATTTGAAAAGAACATCTTTCATACTGGCAAGCTTTGGTCGTAATATTGCAGAATCTGTCTTTCTCTTACAGGGAAAGAGAAGTTTCAGCATCTGAGAACTCCTGTTCTCTACTATCGCACAGGAGCCCTACCGCAGTGTCACTGTTCGTAGAAGCGCAAAACTAAGCTGTTTAGGCATAGTACACATAGCTTTACTTGCGGAGCAGAAAACATCTAAAACATTAAAGAAAGGCTTTTCTACATTGCAAATAATACTTTATTTCATTTGAAAAGAATATCTTTCATACTGGCAAGCTTTGGTCGTAATATTGCAGAATCTGTCTTTCTCTTACAGGGAAAGAGGAGTTTCAGCATCTGAGAACTCCTGTTCTCTACTATCGCATAGGAGCCCTACCGCAGTGTCACTGTTCATAGAAACGCTAAACTAAGGTGTCTGGGCTTATTCGCTCTAACTTTACTTGAGGTGCAAAAAACATCTAACACTTTAAAGAAACATTTTTCTTGATTGCAAATAAGACTTTATTTCATTTGAAAAGAACATCTTTCATATTGGCAAGGCTTGGTCTTAACATTGCATTATGTGACTTTTTCTTACAGAGAAAGAAGATTTTCAACGTCTGAGAACCCGTGTTCTCTTGTTTCACACAGGATCTATGAAACATTGACACTTTTCATAGAAACGTTAAACTAACCTGTCTGTTCATAGAAGCTCTAATTTACTTGTACAGCAGAATATATCTAACACTTTAAAGAAACGCATTTCTGCATTACAAATAATACTTTATTTCATTTGAAAAGAACATCTTTCATACTGGCAAGCGTTGGTCTTAACATCGCAGAATCTGTCTTTCTCTTACAGGGAAAGAAGAGTTTCAGCGTCTGAGAACTCGTGTTCTCTACTATCGCACAGGAGCCCTACCACTGTGTCACTGTTCATAGAAGCGCTAAACTAAGCTGTTTAGGCATAGTACACATAGCTTTACTTGCGGAGCAGAAAACATCTAAAACATTAAAGAAACCCATTTCTGCATTGCAAAGAAGATTTTATTTCATTTGAAAAGAACATCTTTCTTTTTGGCAAGCTTTGGTCTTAACATTGCAGAATCTGTCTTTCTCTTACAGGGAAAGAAGCTTTTCAGAATGTGTGGTCCCGCGTTCTGACTGACACAGTGTCGCTGTCTGTAGAAACTCTAAACTAAGCTGTCTGTTCATAGTGGCTCTATCTTTACTTGTAGAGCAGAAAATATCTAACACATTAAAGGAAGGCTTTTCTGTATTGCACATAAGAGTTTATTTCACTTGAAACGAACATCTTTCATATTTGCAAGCTTTGGTCTTAACATCGAAGCATCTGTCTTTCTCTTACAGAGAAAGAAGCTTTTCAGCATCTGTGGTCCCGCGTTCTGATTGACACAGTATCACTTGTTCATAGAAACGCTAAACTACGCTGTCTGGGCTTAGTCGCTCTAACTTTACTTGAGGTGCAAAAAACATCTAACACATTAAAGAAACATTTTTCTGCATTGCAAATAATACTTTATTTCATTTGAAATTAACATCTTTCATACTGGCAAGCCTTCGACTTTAAATTGCATGAACTGACTTTCTCTGTAAGAGAAAGAAGCTTTTCAGCGTCTGAGCACCCGTGTTCTCTTTTTTCACACAGGAGCTATGACACATTGTCATTGTTCATAGAAACGCTAAACTACATGCTGAATAGAAAACATCTAACACATCAAAGAAATGCCTTTCTGCATTGCAAATAAGACTTTATTTCTTTTGAAAATAATATCTGTCATATTAGGAAGCTTTGGTCTTTACATTGCATAATCTGAAACAGTATCAGTGTTCACAGAAACGCTAAACTAGGCTTTCTGTGCATAGTACCTTTATCTTTACTCGCTGAGCATGAAATATCTGCCACATCAAATAAAGCCTCTCTGCATTATAAATAATACTTTATTTCATTTGAAAAGAACATCTTTCATACTGGCAAGCTTTGGTCGTAATATTGCAGAATCTGTCTTTCTCTTACAGGGAAAGAGGAGTTTCAGCATCTGAGAACTCCTGTTCTCTACTATCGCACAGGAGACCTACCGCAGTGTCACTGTTCGTAGAAGCGCAAAACTAAGCTGTTTAGGCATAGTACACATAAATTTACTTGCGGAGCAGAAAACATCTAAAACATTAAAGAAACATTTTTCTTGATTGCAAATAAGACTTTATTTCATTTGAAAAGAACATCTTTCATATTGGCAAGGCTTGGTCTTAACATTGCATTATGTGACTTTTTCTTACACAGAAAGAAGATTTTCAACGTCTGAGAACCCGTGTTCTCTTGTTTCACACAGGATCTATGAAACATTGACACTTTTCATAGAAACGTTAAACTAACCTGTCTGTTCATAGAAGCTCTAATTTACTTGTACAGCAAAATATATCTAACACTTTAAAGAAACGCATTTCTGCATTGCAAATAATGCTTTATTTCATTTGAAAAGAACATCTTTCATACTGGCAAGCGTTGGTCTTAACATCGCAGAATCTGTCTTTCTCTTACAGGGAAAGAAGAGTTTCAGCGTCTGAGAACTCGTGTTCTCTACTATCGCACAGGAGCCCTACCACTGTGTCACTGTTCATAGAAGCGCTATACTAAGCTGTTTAGGCATAGTACACATAGCTTTACTTGCGGAGCAGAAAACATCTAAAACATTAAAGAAACCCATTTCTGCATTGCAAAGAAGATTTTATTTCATTTGAAAAGAACATCTTTCTTTTTGGTAAGCTTTGGTCTTAACATTGCAGAATCTGTCTTTCTCTTACAGGGAAAGAAGCTTTTCAGAATGTGTGGTCCCGCGTTCTGACTGACACAGTGTCGCTGTCTGTAGAAACTCTAAACTAAGCTGTCTGTTCATAGTGGCTCTATCTTTACTTGTAGAGCAGAAAATATCTAACACATTAAAGGAAGGCTTTTCTGTATTGCACATAAGATTTTATTTCACTTGAAACGAACATCTTTCATATTTGCAAGCTTTGGTCTTAACATCGCAGCATCTGTCTTTCTCTTACAGAGAAAGAAGCTTTTCAGCATCTGTAGTCCCGCGTTCTGATTGACACAGTATCACTTGTTCATAGAAACGCTAAACTACGCTGTCTGGGCTTAGTCGCTCTAACTTTACTTGAGGTGCAAAAAACATCTAACACATTAAAGAAACATTTTTCTGCATTGCAAATAATACTTTATTTCATTTGAAATTAACATCTTTCATACTGGCAAACCTTCGTCTTTAAATTGCATGAACTGACTTTCTCTTACAGAGAAAGAAGCTTTTCAGCGTCTGAGCACCCGTGTTCTCTTTTTTCACACAGGAGCTATGACACATTGTCATTGTTCATAGAAACGCTAAACTACATGCTGAATAGAAAACATCTAACACATCAAAGAAATGCCTTTCTGCATTGCAAATAAGACTTTATTTCTTTTGAAAATAATATCTGTCATATTAGGAAGCTTTGGTCTTTACATTGCATAATCTGAAACAGTATCACTGTTCACAGAAACGCTAAACTAGGCTTTCTGTGCATAGTACCTTTATCTTTACTCGCTGAGCATGAAATATCTGCCACATCAAATAAAGCCTCTCTGCATTGTAAATAATACTTTATTTCATTTGAAAAGAACATCTTTCATACTGGCAAGCTTTGGTCGTAATATTGCAGAATCTGTCTTTCTCTTACTGTGAAAGAGTTTCAGCATCTGAGAACTCGTGTTCTCTACTTTCGCACAGGAGCCCTAACACAGTGTCACTGATCGTAGAAGCGCAAAACTAAGCTGTTTAGGCATAGTACACATAACTTTACTTGCGGAGCAGAAAACATCTAAAACATTAAAGAAAGGCTTTTCTGCATTGCAAAGAACATTTATTTCATTTGAAAAGAACATCTTTCATACTGGCAAGCTTTGGTCTTAACATTGCAGAATCTGTATTTCTCGTAAAGGGAAAGAAGCTTTTCAGCATCTGCGGTCCCGCGTTCTGACTGACACAACGTCTGAGCACTGTTCATAGAAACGCTAAACTAAGGTGTCTGGGCTTAGTCGCTCTAACTTTACTTGAGGTGCAAAAAACATCTAACACTTTAAAGAAACATTTTTCTTGATTGCAAATAAGACTTTATTTCATTTGAAAAGAACATCTTTCATATTGGCAAGCGTTGGTCTTAACATCGCAGAATCTGTCTTTCTCTTACAGGGAAAGAAGAGTTTCAGCATCTGAGAACTCGTGTTCTCTACTATCGCACAGGAGCCCTACCACTGTGTCACTGTTCATAGAAACGCTAAACTAAGCTGTTTAGGTACACATAGTACACATAGCTTTACTTGCGGAGCAGAAAACATCTAAAACATTAAAGAAACCCATTTCTGCATTGCAAATAAGATTTTTTTTCATTTGAAAAGAACATCTTTCCTACTGGCAAGCTTTGGTCTTAACATCGCAGAATCTTTAGCTCTAACTTTACTTGAGGTGCAAAAAACATCTAACACATTAAAGAAACATTTTTCTGCATTGCAAATAATACTTTATTTCATTTGAAATTAACATCTTTCATACTGGCAAGCCTTCGTCTTTAAATTGCATGAACTGACTTTCTCTTACAGAGAAAGAAGCTTTTCAGCGTCTGAGCACGCGTGTTCTCTTTTTCACACAGGAGCTATGACACATTGTCATTGTTCATAGAAACGCTAAACTACATGCTGAATAGAAAACATCTAACACATCAAAGAAATGCCTTTCTGCATTGCAAATAAGACTTTATTTCTTTTGAAAATAATATCTGTCATATTAGGAAGCTTTGGTCTTTACATTGCATAATCTGAAACAGTATCACTGTTCACAGAAACGCTAAACTAGGCTTTCTGTGCATAGTACCTTTATCTTTACTCGCTGAGCATGAAATATCTGCCACATCCAATAAAGCCTCTCTGCATTGTAAATAATACTTTATTTCATTTGAAAAGAACATCTTTCATACTGGCAAGCCTTCGTCTTAAAATTGCATGATCTGACTTTCTCTTACAGTGAAAGAGTTTCAGCATCTGAGAACTCCTGTTCTCTACTATCGCACAGGAGCCCTACCGCAGTGTTACTGTTCGTAGAAACGCTAAACTAAGCTGTTTAGGTACACATAGTACACATAGCTTTACTTGCGGAGTAGAAAACATCTAAAACATTGAAGAAACCCATTTCTGCATTGCAAATAAGATTTTTTTCATTGGAAAAGAACATCCTTCCTACTGGCAAGCTTTGGTCTTAACATCGCAGAATCTGTCTTTCTCTTACAGGTAAAGAAGCTTTTCAGCAGCTGTGGTCCCGCGTTCTGACTGACACAACGTCTGAGCACTGTTCATAGAAACGCTAAACTAAGGTGTCTGGGCTTAGTCGCTCTAACTTTACTTGAGGTGCAAAAAACATCTAACACATTAAAGAAACATTTTTCTTGATTGCAAATAAGACTTTATTTCATTTGAAAAGAACATCTTTCATATTGGCAAGGCTTGGTCTTTACATTGCATTTTGTGACTTTTTCTTACAGAGAAAGAAGATTTTAAACGTCTGAGCACCCGTGTTCTCTTGTTTCACACAGGATCTATGACACATTGAAGCTGTTCATAAAAACGTTAAACTAAGCTGTCTGTTCATAGAAGCTCTAATTTACTTGTACAGCAGAATATATCTAACACTTTAAAGAAACGCATTTCTGCATTGCAAATAATACTTTATTTCATTTGAAAAGAACATCTTTCATACTGGCAAGCGTTGGTCTTAACATCGCAGAATCTGTCTTTCTCTTACAGGGAAAGAAGAGTTTCAGCGTCTGAGAACTCGTGTTCTCTACTATCGCACAGGAGCCCTACCACTGTGTCACTGTTCATAGAAGCGCTAAACTAAGCTGTTTAGGCATAGTACACATAGCTTTACTTGCGGAGCAGAAAACATCTAAAACATTAAAGAAACCCATTTCTGCATTGCAAAGAAGATTTTATTTCATTTGAAAAGAACATCTTTCTTTTTGGCAAGCTTTGGTCTTAACATTGCAGAATCTGTCTTTCTCTTACAGGGAAAGAAGCTTTTCAGAATGTGTGGTCCCGCGTTCTGACTGACACAGTGTCGCTGTCTGTAGAAACTCTAAACTAAGCTGTCTGTTCATAGTGGCTCTATCTTTACTTGTAGAGCAGAAAATATCTAACACATTAAAGGAAGGCTTTTCTGTATTGCACATAAGATTTTATTTCACTTGAAACGAACATCTTTCATATTTGCAAGCTTTGGTCTTAACATCGCAGCATCTGTCTTTCTCTTACAGAGAAAGAAGCTTTTCAGCATCTGTGGTCCCGCGTTCTGATTTACACAGTATCACTTGTTCATAGAAACGCTAAACTACATGCTGAATAGAAAACATCTAACACATGAAAGAAATGCCTTTCTGCATTGCAAATAAGACTTTGTTTCTTTTGAAAATAATATCTGTCATATTAGGAAGCTTTGGTCTTTACATTGCATAATCTGAGACAGTATCACTGTTCACAGAAACGCTAAACTAGGCTTTCTGTGCATAGTACCTTTATCTTTACTCGCTGAGCATGAAATATCTGCCACATCCAATAAAGCCTCTCTGCATTGTAAATAATACTTTATTTCATTTGAAAAGAACATCTTTCATACTGGCAAGCCTTCGTCTTAAAATTGCATGATCTGACTTTCTCTTACAGTGAAAGAGTTTCAGCATCTGAGAACTCGTATCTCTACTTTCGCACAGGAGCCCTAACACAGTGTCACTGTTCGTAGAAGCGCAAAACTAAGCTGTTTAGGCATAGTACACATAACTTTACTTGGGGAGCAGAAAACATCTAAAACATTAAAGAAAGGCTTTTCTACATAGCAAATAAGACTTTATTTCTTTTGAAAATAATATCTGTCATATTAGGAAGCTTTGGTCTTTACATTGCATAATCTGAAACAGTATCACTGTTAACAGAAATGCTAAACTAGGCTTTCTGTGCATAGTACCTTTATCTTTACTCGCTGAGCATGAAATATCTGCCACATCAAATAAAGCCTCTCTGCATTATAAATAATACTTTATTTCATTTGAAAAGAACATCTTTCATACTGGCAAGCTTTGGTCGTAATATTGCAGAATCTGTCTTTCTCTTACAGGGAAAGAGGAGTTTCAGCATCTGAGAACTCCTGTTCTCTACTATCGCACAGGAGCCCTACCGCAGTGTTACTGTTCGTAGAAGCGCAAAACTAAGCTGTTTAGGCATAGTACACATAAATTTACTTGCGGAGCAGAAAACATCTAAAACATTAAAGAAACATTTTTCTTGATTGCAAATAAGATTTTATTTCATTTGAAAAGAACATCTTTCATATTGGCAAGGCTTGGTCTTAACATTGCATTATGTGGCTTTTTCTTACAGAGAAAGAAGATTTTCAACGTCTGAGAACCCGTGTTCTCTTGTTTCACACAGGATCTATGAAACATTGACACTTTTCATAGAAACGTTAAACTAACCTGTCTGTTCATAGAAGCTCTAATTTACTTGTACAGCAGAATATATCTAACGCTTTAAAGAAACGCATTTCTGCATTGCAAATAATACTTTATTTCATTTGAAAAGAACATCTTTCATACTGGCAAGCGTTGGTCTTAACATCGCAGAATCTGTCTTTCTCTTACAGGGAAAGAAGAGTTTCAGAATGTGTGGTCCCGCGTTCTGACTGACACAGTGTCGCTGTCTGTAGAAACTCTAAACTAAGCTGTCTGTTCATAGTGGCTCTATCTTTACTTGTAGAGCAGAAAATATCTAACACATTAAAGGAAGGCTTTTCTGTATTGCACATAAGATTTTATTTCACTTGAAACGAACATCTTTCATATTTGCAAGCTTTGGTCTTAACATCGCAGCATCTGTCTTTCTCTTACAGAGAAAGAAGCTTTTCAGCATCTGTGGTCCCGCGTTCTGATTTACACAGTATCACTTGTTCATAGAAACGCTAAACTACATGCTGAATAGAAAACATCTAACACATCAAAGAAATGCCTTTCTGCATTGCAAATAAGACTTTGTTTCTTTTGAAAATAATATCTGTCATATTAGGAAGCTTTGGTCTTTACATTGCATAATCTGAGACAGTATCACTGTTCACAGAAACGCTAAACTAGGCTTTCTGTGCATAGTACCTTTATCTTTACTCGCTGAGCATGAAATATCTGCCACATCCAATAAAGCCTCTCTGCATTGTAAATAATACTTTATTTCATTTGAAAAGAACATCTTTCATACTGGCAAGCCTTCGTCTTAAAATTGCATGATCTGACTTTCTCTTACAGTGAAAGAGTTTCAGCATCTGAGAACTCGGTTCTCTACTTTCGCACAGGAGCCCTAACACAGTGTCACTGTTCGTAGAAGCGCAAAACTAAGCTGTTTAGGCATAGTACACATAACTTTACTTGGGGAGAGGAAAACATCTAAAACATTAAAGAAAGGCTTTTCTACATTGCAAATAAGACTTTATTTCATTTGAAAAGAACATCTTTCATATTGGCAAGGCTTGGTCTTAACATTGCATTATGTGACTTTTTCTTACAGAGAAAGAAGATTTTCAACGTCTGAGAACCCGTGTTCTCTTGTTTCACACAGGATCTATGACACATTGACACTTTTCATAGAAACGATAAACTAACCTGTCTGTTCATAGAAGCTCTAATTTACTTGTACAGCAGAATATATCTAACACTTTAAAGAAACGCATTTCTGCATTGCAAATAATACTTTATTTCATTTGAAAAGAACATCTTTCATACTGGCAAGCGTTGGTCTTAACATCGCAGAATCTGTCTTTCTCTTACAGGGAAAGAAGAGTTTCAGCATCTGAGAACTCGTGTTCTCTACTATCGCACAGGAGCCCTACCACTGTGTCACTGTTCATAGAAGCGCTAAACTAAGCTGTTTAGGCATAGTACACATAGCTTTACTTGCGGAGCAGAAAACATCTAAAACATTAAAGAAACCCATTTCTGCATTGCAAAGAAGATTTTATTTCATTTGAAAAGAACATCTTTCTTTTTGGCAAGCTTTGGTCTTAACATTGCAGAATCTGTCTTTCTCTTACAGGGAAAGAAGCTTTTCAGAATGTGTGGTCCCGCGTTCTGACTGACACAGTGTCGCTGTCTGTAGAAACTCTAAACTAAGCTGTCTGTTCATAGTGGCTCTATCTTTACTTGTAGAGCAGAAAATATCTAACACATTAAAGGAAGGCTTTTCTGTATTGCACATAAGATTTTATTTCACTTGAAACGAACATCTTTCATATTTGCAAGCTTTGGTCCTAACATCGCAGCATCTGTCTTTCTCTTACAGAGAAAGAAGCTTTTCAGCATCTGTAGTCCCGCGTTCTGATTGACACAGTATCACTTGTTCATAGAAACGCTAAACTACGCTGTCTGGGCTTAGTCGCTCTAACTTTACTTGAGGTGCAAAAAACATCTAACACATCAAAGAAATGCCTTTCTGCATTGCAAATAAGACTTTGTTTCTTTTGAAAATAATATCTGTCATATTAGGAAGCTTTGGTCTTTACATTGCATAATCTGAGACAGTATCACTGTTCACAGAAACGCTAAACTAGGCTTTCTGTGCATAGTACCTTTATCTTTACTCGCTGAGCATGAAATATCTGCCACATCAAATAAAGCCTCTCTGCATTGTAAATAATACTTTATTTCATTTGAAAAGAACATCTGTCATACTGGCAAGCCTTCGTCTTAAAATTGCATGATCTGACTTTCTCTTACAGTGAAAGAGTTTCAGCATCTGAGAACTCGTATCTCTACTTTCGCACAGGAGCCCTAACACAGTGTCACTGTTCGTAGAAGCGCAAAACTAAGCTGTTTAGGCATAGTACACATAACTTTACTTGGGGAGCAGAAAACATCTAAAACATTAAAGAAAGGCTTTTCTACATTGCAAATAAGACTTTATTTCTTTTGAAAATAATATCTGTCATATTAGGAAGCTTTGGTCTTTACATTGCATAATCTGAAACAGTATCACTGTTCACAGAAACGCTAAACTAGGCTTTCTGTGCATAGTACCTTTATCTTTACTCGCTGAGCATGAAATATCTGCCACATCAAATAAAGCCTCTCTGCATTATAAATAATACTTTATTTCATTTGAAAAGAACATCTTTTATACTGGCAAGCTTTGGTCGTAATATTGCAGAATCTGTCTTTCTCTTACAGGGAAAGAGGAGTTTCAGCATCTGAGAACTCCTGTTCTCTACTATCGCACAGGAGCCCTACCGCAGTGTCACTGTTCGTAGAAGCGCAAAACTAAGCTGTTTAGGCATAGTACACATAAATTTACTTGCAGAGCAGAAAACATCTAAAACATTAAAGAAACATTTTTCTTGATTGCAAATAAGACTTTATTTCATTTGAAAAGAACATCTTTCATATTGGCAAGGCTTGGTCTTAACATTGCATTATGTTGCTTTTTCTTACAGAGAAAGAAGATTTTCAACGTCTGAGAACCCGTGTTCTCTTGTTTCACACAGGATCTATGAAACATTGACACTTTTCATAGAAACGTTAAACTAACCTGTCTGTTCATAGAAGCTCTAATTTACTTGTACAGCAGAATATATCTAACACTTTAAAGAAACGCATTTCTGCATTGCAAATAATACTTTATTTCATTTGAAAAGAACATCTTTCATACTGGCAAGCGTTGGTCTTAACATCGCAGAATCTGTCTTTCTCTTACAGGGAAAGAAGAGTTTCAGCGTCTGAGAACTCGTGTTCTCTACTATCGCACAGGAGCCCTACCACTGTGTCACTGTTCATAGAAGCGCTAAACTAAGCTGTTTAGGCATAGTACACATAGCTGTACTTGCGGAGCAGAAAACATCTAAAACATTAAAGAAACCCATTTCTGCATTGCAAAGAAGATTTTATTTCATTTGAAAAGAACATCTTTCTTTTTGGCAAGCTTTGGTCTTAACATTGCAGAATCTGTCTTTCTCTTACAGGGAAAGAAGCTTTTCAGAATGTGTGGTCCCGCGTTCTGACTGACACAGTGTCGCTGTCTGTAGAAACTCTAAACTAAGCTGTCTGTTCATAGTGGCTCTATCTTTACTTGTAGAGCAGAAAATATCTAACACATTAAAGGAAGGCTTTTCTGTATTGCACATAAGATTTTATTTCACTTGAAACGAACATCTTTCATATTTGCAAGCTTTGGTCTTAACATCGCAGCATCTGTCTTTCTCTTACAGAGAAAGAAGCTTTTCAGCATCTGTAGTCCCGCGTTCTGATTGACACAGTATCACTTGTTCATAGAAACGCTAAACTACGCTGTCTGGGCTTAGTCGCTCTAACTTTACTTGAGGTGCAAAAAACATCTAACACATTAAAGAAACATTTTTCTGCATTGCAAATAATACTTTATTTTATTTGAAATTAACATCTTTCATACTGGCAAGCTTTGGCCGTAATATTGCAGAATCTGTCTTTCTCTTACAGAGAAAGAAGCTTTTCAGCGTCTGAGCACCCGTGTTCTGTTTTTTCACACAGGAGCTATGACACATTGTCATTGTTCATAGAAACGCTAAACTACATGCTGAATAGAAAACATCTAACACATCAAAGAAATGCCTTTCTGCATTGCAAATAAGACTTTATTTCTTTTGAAAATAATATCTGTCATATTAGGAAACTTTGGTCTTTGCATAATCTGAAACAGTATCACTGTTCACAGAAACGCTAAACTAGGCTTTCTGTGCATAGTACCTTTATCTTTACTCGCTGAGCATGAAATATCTGCCACATCAAATAAAGCCTCTCTGCATTGTAAATAATACTTTATTTCATTTGAAAAGAACATCTTTCATACTGGCAAGCTTTGGTCGTAATATTGCAAAATCTGTCTTTCTCTTACAGGGAAAGAGGAGTTTCAGCATCTGAGAACTCGTGTTCTCTACTATCGCACAGGAGCCCTACCACTGTGTCACTGTTCATAGAAGCGCTAAACTAAGCTGTCTGTTCATAGAAGCTCTAATTTACTTGTACAGCAGAATATATCTAACACTTTAAAGAAACGCATTTCTGCATTGCAAATAATACTTTATTTCATTTGAAAAGAACATCTTTCATACTGGCAAGCGTTGGTCTTAACATTGCAGAATCTGTCTTTCTCTTACAGGGAAAGAAGCTTTACAGCATCTGTGGTCCCGCGTTCTCACTGACACAGTGTCGCTGTCTGTAGAAACTCTAAACTAAGCTGTCTGTTCATAGTAGCTCTATCTTTACTTGTAGAGCAGAAAATATCTAACACATTAAAGGAAGGCTTTTCTGTATTGCACATAAGATTTTATTTCACTTGAAACGAACATCTTTCATATTTGCAAGCTTTGGTCTTAACATCGCAGCATCTGTCTTTCTCTTACAGAGAAAGAAGCTTTTCAGCATCTGTGGTCCCGCGTTCTGATTTACACAGTATCACTTGTTCATAGAAACGCTAAACTACATGCTGAATAGAAAACATCTAACACATCAAAGAAATGCCTTTCTGCATTGCAAATAAGACTTTGTTTCTTTTGAAAATAATATCTGTCATATTAGGAAGCTTTGGTCTTTACATTGCATAATCTGAGACAGTATCACTGTTCACAGAAACGCTAAACTAGGCTTTCTGTGCATAGTACCTTTATCTTTACTCGCTGAGCATGAAATATCTGCCACATCCAATAAAGCCTCTCTGCATTGTAAATAATACTTTATTTCATTTGAAAAGAACATCTTTCATACTGGCAAGCCTTCGTCTTGAAATTGCATGATCTGACTTTCTCTTACAGTGAAAGAGTTTCAGCATCTGAGAACTCGTATCTCTACTTTCGCACAGGAGCCCTAACAAAGTGTCACTGTTCGTAGAAGCGCAAAACTAAGCTGTTTAGGCATAGTACACATAAGTTTACTTGCGGAGCAGAAAACATCTAAAACATTAAAGAAAGGCTTTTCTACATTGCAAATAATACTTATTTCATTTGAAAAGAATATCTTTCATACTGGCAAGCTTTGGTCGTAATATTGCAGAATCTGTCTTTCTCTTACAGGGAAAGAGGAGTTTCAGCATCTGATAACTCCTGTTCTCTACTATCGCATAGGAGCCCTACCGCAGTGTCACTGTTCATAGAAACGCTAAACTAAGGTGTCTGGGCTTAGTCGCTCTAACTTTACTTGAGGTGCAAAAAACATCTAACACTTTAAAGAAACATTTTTCTTGATTGCAAATAAGACTTTATTTCATTTGAAAAGAACATCTTTCATATTGGCAAGGCTTGGTCTTAACATTGCATTATGTGACTTTTTCTTACAGAGAAAGAAGATTTTCAACGTCTGAGAACCCGTGTTCACTTGTTTCACACAGGATCTATGACACATTGACACTTTTCATAGAAACGTTAAACTAAGCTGTCTGTTCATAGAAGCTCTAATTTAATTGTACAGCAGAATATATCTAACACTTTAAAGAAACGCATTTCTGCATTGCAAATAATACTTTATTTCATTTGAAAAGAACATCTTTCATACTGGCAAGCGTTGGTCTTAACATCGCAGAATCTGTCTTTCTCTTACAGGGAAAGAAGAGTTTCAGCATCTGAGAACTCGTGTTCTCTACTATCGCACAGGAGCCCTACCACTGTGTCACTGTTCATAGAAACGCTAAACTAAGCTGTTTAGGCATAGTACACATAGCTTTACCTGCGGAGCAGAAAACATCTAAAACATTAAAGAAACCCATTTCTGCATTGCAAATAAGATTTTTTTTCATTTGAAAAGAACATCTTTCCTACTGGCAAGCTTTGGTCTTAACATCGCAGAATCTGTATTTCTCTTACAGGTAAAGAAGCTTTTCAGCATCTGTGGTCCCGCGTTCTGACTGACACAACGTCTGAGCACTGTTCATAGAAACGCTAAACTAAGGTGTCTGGGCTTAGTCGCTCTAACTTTACTTGAGGTGCAAAAAACATCTAACACATTAAAGAAACATTTTTCTTGATTGCAAATAAGACTTTATTTCATTTGAAAAGAACATCTTTCATATTGGCAAGGCTTGGTCTTAACATTGCATTTTGTGACTTTTTCTTACAGAGAAAGAAGATTTTCAACGTCTGAGCACCCGTGTTCTCTTGTTTCACACAGGATCTATGACACATTGACACTGTTCATAGACACGTTAAACTAAGCTGTCTGTTCATAGAAGCTCTAATTTACTTGTACAGCAGAATATATCTAACACTTTAAAGAAACGCATTTCTGCATTGCAAATAATACTTTATTTCATTTGAAAAGAACATCTATCATACTGGCAAGCCTTCTTCTTAAAATTGCATGAACTGACTTTTTCTTACAGGGAAAGAAGCTTTTCAGCATCTGTGGTCCCGCGTTCTGCCTGACACAGTATCAGTGTTTGTAAAAACGCCAAACTAAGCTGTCTGTTCATAGTAAGCTCCAACTGTACTTGTAGAGCAGAAAATATCTAAAACATTAATAAAAAGGCATTTCTGAATTGCAAAGAAGAGTTTGTGTTATTTGAAAAGAACATCTTTCTTATTGGCAAGCTATGGTCGTAACATAGCAGAATCTGTCTTTCTCTTACAGGGAAAGATGATTTTCATTATCTGTGGATAGGCATTCGCAAATAAGCCATAATACAGTGTCACTGATCATAAAAACGCTAAACTACGCTGTCTGGGCATAGTACCTTTAACGTTACTCACTGAGCATGAAATATCTACCACATCAAATAAACGCCTCTCTGCATTGCAAATAAGATTTTATTTCACTTGAAACGAACATCTTTCATATTTGCAAGCTTTGGTCTTAACAACGCAGCATCTCTCTTTCTCTTACAGAGAAAGAAGCTTTTCAGCATCTGTGGTCCCGCGTTCTGATTGACACAGTATCACTTGTTCATAGAAACGCTAAACTACGCTGTCTGGGCTTAGTCGCTCTAACTTTACTTGAGGTGCAAAAAATATCTAACACATTAAAGAAACATTTTTCTGCATTGCAAATAATACTTTATTTCATTTGAAATTAACATCTTTCATACTGGCAAGCCTTCGTCTTTAAATTGCATGAACTGACTTTCTCTTACAGAGAAAGAAGCTTTTCAGCGTCTGAGCACCCGTGTTCTCTTTTTTCACACAGGAGCTATGACACATTGTCATTGTTCATAGAAACGCTAAACTACATGCTGAATAGAAAACATCTAACACATCAAAGAAATGCCTTTCTGCATTGCAAATAAGACTTTATTTCTTTTGAAAATAATATCTGTCATATTAGGAAACTTTGGTCTTTGCATAATCTGAAACAGTATCACTGTTCACAGAAACGCTAAACTAGGCTTTCTGTGCATAGTACCTTTATCTTTACTCGCTGAGCATGAAATATCTGCCACATCAAATAAAGCCTCTCTGCATTGTAAATAATACTTTATTTCATTTGAAAAGAACATCTTTCATACTGGCAAGCTTTGGTCGTAATATTGCAAAATCTGTCTTTCTCTTACAGGGAAAGAGGAGTTTCAGCATCTGAGAACTCGTGTTCTCTACTATCGCACAGGAGCCCTACCACTGTGTCACTGTTCATAGAAGCGCTAAACTAAGCTGTCTGTTCATAGAAGCTCTAATTTACTTGTACAGCAGAATATATCTAACACTTTAAAGAAACGCATTTCTGCATTGCAAAGAAGATTTTATTTCATTTGAAAAGAACATCTTTCTTTTTGGCAAGCTTTGGTCTTAACATTGCAGAATCTGTCTTTCTCTTACAGGGAAAGAAGCTTTACAGCATCTGTGGTCCCGCGTTCTCACTGACACAGTGTCGCTGTCTGTAGAAACTCTAAACTAAGCTGTCTGTTCATAGTGGCTCTATCTTTACTTGTAGAGCAGAAAATATCTAACACATTAAAGGAAGGCTTTTCTGTATTGCACATAAGATTTTATTTCACTTGAAACGAACATCTTTCATATTTGCAAGCTTTGGTCCTAACATCGCAGCATCTGTCTTTCTCTTACAGAGAAAGAAGCTTTTCAGCATCTGTGGTCCCGCGTTCTGATTGACACAGTATCACTTGTTCATAGAAACGCTAAACTACGCTGTCTGGGCTTAGTCGCTCTAACTTTACTTGAGGTGCAAAAAACATCTAACACATCAAAGAAATGCCTTTCTGCATTGCAAATAAGACTTTGTTTCTTTTGAAAATAATATCTGTCATATTAGGAAGCTTTGGTCTTTACATTGCATAATCTGAGACAGTATCACTGTTCACAGAAACGCTAAACTAGGCTTTCTGTGCATAGTACCTTTATCTTTACTCGCTGAGCATGAAATATCTGCCACATCCAATAAAGCCTCTCTGCATTGTAAATAATACTTTATTTCATTTGAAAAGAACATCTGTCATACTGGCAAGCCTTCGTCTTAAAATTGCATGATCTGACTTTCTCTTACAGTGAAAGAGTTTCAGCATCTGAGAACTCGTATCTCTACTTTCGCACAGGAGCCCTAACACAGTGTCACTGTTCGTAGAAGCGCAAAACTAAGCTGTTTAGGCATAGTACACATAACTTTACTTGGGGAGCAGAAAACATCTAAAACATTAAAGAAAGGCTTTTCTACATAGCAAATAAGACTTTATTTCTTTTGAAAATAATATCTGTCATATTAGGAAGCTTTGGTCTTTACATTGCATAATCTGAAACAGTATCACTGTTCACAGAAACGCTAAACTAGGCTTTCTGTGCATAGTACCTTTATCTTTACTCGCTGAGCATGAAATATCTGCCACATCAAATAAAGCCTCTCTGCATTATAAATAATACTTTATTTCATTTGAAAAGAACATCTTTTATACTGGCAAGCTTTGGTCGTAATATTGCAGAATCTGTCTTTCTCTTACAGGGAAAGAGGAGTTTCAGCATCTGAGAACTCCTGTTCTCTACTATCGCACAGGAGCCCTACCGCAGTGTCACTGTTCGTAGAAGCGCAAAACTAAGCTGTTTAGGCATAGTACACATAAATTTACTTGCAGAGCAGAAAACATCTAAAACATTAAAGAAACATTTTTCTTGATTGCAAATAAGACTTTATTTCATTTGAAAAGAACATCTTTCATATTGGCAAGGCTTGGTCTTAACATTGCATTATGTTGCTTTTTCTTACAGAGAAAGAAGATTTTCAACGTCTGAGAACCCGTGTTCTCTTGTTTCACACAGGATCTATGAAACATTGACACTTTTCATAGAAACGTTAAACTAACCTGTCTGTTCATAGAAGCTCTAATTTACTTGTACAGCAGAATATATCTAACACTTTAAAGAAACGCATTTCTGCATTGCAAATAATACTTTATTTCATTTGAAAAGAACATCTTTCATACTGGCAAGCGTTGGTCTTAACATCGCAGAATCTGTCTTTCTCTTACAGGGAAAGAAGAGTTTCAGCGTCTGAGAACTCGTGTTCTCTACTATCGCACAGGAGCCCTACCACTGTGTCACTGTTCATAGAAGCGCTAAACTAAGCTGTTTAGGCATAGTACACATAGCTTTACTTGCGGAGCAGAAAACATCTAAAACATTAAAGAAACCCATTTCTGCATTGCAAAGAAGATTTTATTTCATTTGAAAAGAACATCTTTCTTTTTGGCAAGCTTTGGTCTTAACATTGCAGAATCTGTCTTTCTCTTACAGGGAAAGAAGCTTTTCAGAATGTGTGGTCCCGCGTTCTGACTGACACAGTGTCGCTGTCTGTAGAAACTCTAAACTAAGCTGTCTGTTCATAGTGGCTCTATCTTTACTTGTAGAGCAGAAAATATCTAACACATTAAAGGAAGGCTTTTCTGTATTGCACATAAGATTTTATTTCACTTGAAACGAACATCTTTCATATTTGCAAGCTTTGGTCCTAACATCGCAGCATCTGTCTTTCTCTTACAGAGAAAGAAGCTTTTCAGCATCTGTGGTCCCGCGTTCTGATTGACACAGTATCACTTGTTCATAGAAACGCTAAACTACGCTGTCTGGGCTTAGTCGCTCTAACTTTACTTGAGGTGCAAAAAACATCTAACACATCAAAGAAATGCCTTTCTGCATTGCAAATAAGACTTTGTTTCTTTTGAAAATAATATCTGTCATATTAGGAAGCTTTGGTCTTTACATTGCATAATCTGAGACAGTATCACTGTTCACAGAAACGCTAAACTAGGCTTTCTGTGCATAGTACCTTTATCTTTACTCGCTGAGCATGAAATATCTGCCACATCCAATAAAGCCTCTCTGCATTGTAAATAATACTTTATTTCATTTGAAAAGAACATCTGTCATACTGGCAAGCCTTCGTCTTAAAATTGCATGATCTGACTTTCTCTTACAGTGAAAGAGTTTCAGCATCTGAGAACTCGTATCTCTACTTTCGCACAGGAGCCCTAACACAGTGTCACTGTTCGTAGAAGCGCAAAACTAAGCTGTTTAGGCATAGTACACATAACTTTACTTGGGGAGCAGAAAACATCTAAAACATTAAAGAAAGGCTTTTCTACATAGCAAATAAGACTTTATTTCTTTTGAAAATAATATCTGTCATATTAGGAAGCTTTGGTCTTTACATTGCATAATCTGAAACAGTATCACTGTTCACAGAAACGCTAAACTAGGCTTTCTGTGCATAGTACCTTTATCTTTACTCGCTGAGCATGAAATATCTGCCACATCAAATAAAGCCTCTCTGCATTATAAATAATACTTTATTTCATTTGAAAAGAACATCTTTTATACTGGCAAGCTTTGGTCGTAATATTGCAGAATCTGTCTTTCTCTTACAGGGAAAGAGGAGTTTCAGCATCTGAGAACTCCTGTTCTCTACTATCGCACAGGAGCCCTACCGCAGTGTCACTGTTCGTAGAAGCGCAAAACTAAGCTGTTTAGGCATAGTACACATAAATTTACTTGCAGAGCAGAAAACATCTAAAACATTAAAGAAACATTTTTCTTGATTGCAAATAAGACTTTATTTCATTTGAAAAGAACATCTTTCATATTGGCAAGGCTTGGTCTTAACATTGCATTATGTTGCTTTTTCTTACAGAGAAAGAAGATTTTCAACGTCTGAGAACCCGTGTTCTCTTGTTTCACACAGGATCTATGAAACATTGACACTTTTCATAGAAACGTTAAACTAACCTGTCTGTTCATAGAAGCTCTAATTTACTTGTACAGCAGAATATATCTAACACTTTAAAGAAACGCATTTCTGCATTGCAAATAATACTTTATTTCATTTGAAAAGAACATCTTTCATACTGGCAAGCGTTGGTCTTAACATCGCAGAATCTGTCTTTCTCTTACAGGGAAAGAAGAGTTTCAGCGTCTGAGAACTCGTGTTCTCTACTATCGCACAGGAGCCCTACCACTGTGTCACTGTTCATAGAAGCGCTAAACTAAGCTGTTTAGGCATAGTACACATAGCTTTACTTGCGGAGCAGAAAACATCTAAAACATTAAAGAAACCCATTTCTGCATTGCAAAGAAGATTTTATTTCATTTGAAAAGAACATCTTTCTTTTTGGCAAGCTTTGGTCTTAACATTGCAGAATCTGTCTTTCTCTTACAGGGAAAGAAGCTTTTCAGAATGTGTGGTCCCGCGTTCTGACTGACACAGTGTCGCTGTCTGTAGAAACTCTAAACTAAGCTGTCTGTTCATAGTGGCTCTATCTTTACTTGTAGAGCAGAAAATGTCTAACACATTAAAGGAAGGCTTTTCTGTATTGCACATAAGATTTTATTTCACTTGAAACGAACATCTTTCATATTTGCAAGCTTTGGTCTTAACATCGCAGCATCTGTCTTTCTCTTACAGAGAAAGAAGCTTTTCAGCATCTGTAGTCCCGCGTTCTGATTGACACAGTATCACTTGTTCATAGAAACGCTAAACTACGCTGTCTGGGCTTAGTCGCTCTAACTTTACTTGAGGTGCAAAAAACATCTAACACATTAAAGAAACATTTTTCTGCATTGCAAATAATACTTTATTTCATTTGAAATTAACATCTTTCATACTGGCAAGCTTTGGCCGTAATATTGCAGAATCTGTCTTTCTCTTACAGAGAAAGAAGCTTTTCAGCGTCTGAGCACCAGTGTTCTCTTTTTTCACACAGGAGCTATGACACATTGTCATTGTTCATAGAAACGCTAAACTACATGCTGAATAGAAAACATCTAACACATCAAAGAAATGCTTTTCTGCATTGCAAATAAGACTTTATTTCTTTTGAAAATAATATCTGTCATAGGAAGCTTTGGTCTTTACATTGCATAATCTGAAACAGTATCACTGTTCACAGAAACGCTAAACTAGGCTTTCTGTGCATAGTACCTTTATCTTTACTCGCTGAGCATGAAATATCTGCCACATCAAATAAAGCCTCTCTGCATTATAAATAATACTTTATTTCATTTGAAAAGAACATCTTTCATACTGGCAAGCTTTGGTCGTAATATTGCAGAATCTGTCTTTCTCTTACAGGAAAAGAGGAGTTTCAGCATCTGAGAACTCCTGTTCTCTACTATCGCACAGGAGCCCTACCGCAGTGTCACTGTTCATAGAAACGCTAAACTAAGCTGTTTAGGTACACATAGTACACATAGCTTTACTTGCGGAGTAGAAAACATCTAAAACATTGAAGAAACCCATTTCTGCATTGCAAATAAGACTTTTTTTCATTGGAAAAGAACATCTTTCCTACTGGCAAGCTTTGGACTTAACATAGCAGAATCTGTCTTTCTCTTACAGGTAAAGAAGCTTTTCAGCATCTGTGGTCCCGCGTTCTGACTGACAAAACGTCTGAGCACTGTTCCTAGAAACGCTAAACTAAGGTGTCTGGGCTTAGTCGCTCTAACTTTACTTGAGGTGCAAAAAACATCTAACACATTAAAGAAACATTTTTCTTGATTGCAAATAAGACTTTATTTCATTTGAAAAGAACATCTTTCATATTGGCAAGGCTTGGTCTTAACATTGCATTTTGTGACTTTTTCTTACAGAGAAAGAAGATTTTCAACGTCTGAGCACCCGTGTTCTCTTGTTTCACACAGGATCTATGACACATTGACGCTGTTCATAGAAACGTTAAACTAAGCTGTCTGTTCATAGAAGCTCTAATTTACTTGTACAGCAGAATATATCTAACACTTTAAAGAAACGCATTTCTGCATTGCAAATAATACTTTATTTCATTTGAAAAGAACATCTATCATACTGGCAAGCCTTCTTCTTAAAATTGCATGAACTGACTTTTTCTTACAGGGAAAGAAGCTTTTCAGCATCTGTGGTCCCGCGTTCTGCCTGACACAGTATCAGTGTTTGTAAAAACGCCAAACTAAGCTGTCTGTTCATAGTAGGCTCCAACTGTACTTGTAGAGCAGAAAATATCTAAAACATTAATAAAAAGGCATTTCTGAATTGCAAGGAAGAGTTTGTGTCATTTGAAAAGAACATCTTTCTTATTGGCAAGCTTTGGTCGTAACATAGCAGAATCTGTCTTTCTCTTACAGGGAAAGTTGATTTTCATTATCTGTGGATAGGCGATGTGTTCATTCGCAAATAAGCCCTAATACAGTGTCACTGATCACAAAAAGCTAAACTACGCTGTCTGGGCATAGTACCTTTAACGTTACTCGCTGAGCATGAAATATCTACCACATCAAATAAACGCCTCTCTGAATTGCAAATAAGATTTTATTTCACTTGAAACGAACATCTTTCATATTTGCAAGATTTGGTCTTAACATCGCAGCATCTGTCTTTCTCTTACAGAGAAAGAAGCTTTTCAGCATCTGTGGTCCCGCGTTCTGATTGACACAGTATCACTTGTTCATAGAAACGCTAAACTACGCTGTCTGGGCTTAGTCGCTCTAACTTTACTTGAGGTGCAAAAAACATCTAACACATTAAAGAAACATTTTTCTGCATTGCAAATAATACTTTATTTCATTTGAAATTAACATCTTTCATACTGGCAAGCCTTCGTCTTTAAATTGCATGAACTGACTTTCTCTTACAGAGAAAGAAGCTTTTCAGCGTCTGAGCACCCGTGTTCTCTTTTTTCACACAGGAGCTATGACACATTGTCATTGTTCATAGAAACGCTAAACTACATGCTGAATAGAAAAAATCTAACAGATAAAAGAAATGCTTTTCTGCATTGCAAATAAGACTTTATTTCTTTTGAAAATAATATCTGTCATATTAGGAAGCTTTGGTCTTTACATTGCATAATCTGAAACAGTATCACTGTTCACAGAAACGCTAAACTAGGCTTTCTGTGCATAGTACCTTTATCTTTACTCGCTGAGCATGAAATATCTGCCACATCAAATAAAGCCTCTCTGCATTGTAAATAATACTTTATTTCATTTGAAAAGAACATCTTTCATACTGGCAAGCCTTCGTCTTAAAATTGCATGATCTGACTTTCTCTTACAGGGAAAGAAGAGTTTCAGCATCTGAGAACTCGTGTTCTCTACTTTCGCACAGGAGCCCTAACACAGTGTCACTGTTCGTAGAAGCGCAAAACTAAGCTGTTTAGGCATATTACACATAAATTTACTTGCGGAGCAGAAAACATCTAAAACATTAAAGAAAGGCTTTTCTACATTGCAAATAATACTTTATTTCATTTGAAAAGAATATCTTTCATACTGGCAAGCTTTGGTCGTAATATTGCAGAATCTGTCTTTCTCTTACAGGGAAAGAGGAGTTTCAGCATCTGAGAACTCCTGTTCTCTACTATCGCATAGGAGCCCTACCGCAGTGTCACTGTTCATAGAAACGCTAAACTAAGGTGTCTGGGCTTAGTCGCTCTAACTTTACTTGAGGTGCAAAAAACATCTAACACTTTAAAGAAACATTTTTCTTGATTGCAAATAAGACTTTATTTCATTTGAAAAGAACATCTTTCATATTGGCAAGGCTTGGTCTTAACATTGCATTATGTGACTTTTTCTTACAGAGAAAGAAGATTTTCAACGTCTGAGAACCCGTGTTCTCTTGTTTCACACAGGATCTATGAAACATTGACACTTTTCATAGAAACGTTAAACTAACCTGTCTGTTCATAGAAGCTCTAATTTACTTGTACAGCAGAATATATCTAACACTTTAAAGAAACGCATTTCTGCATTGCAAATAATACTTTATTTCATTTGAAAAGAACATCTTTCATACTGGCAAGCGTTGGTCTTAACATCGCAGAATCTGTCTTTCTCTTACAGGGAAAGAAGAGTTTCAGCGTCTGAGAACTCGTGTTCTCTACTATCGCACAGGAGCCCTACCACTGTGTCACTGTTCATAGAAGCGCTAAACTAAGCTGTTTAGGCATAGTACACATAGCTTTACTTGCGGAGCAGAAAACATCTAAAACATTAAAGAAACCCATTTCTGCATTGCAAAGAAGATTTTATTTCATTTGAAAAGAACATCTTTCTTTTTGGCAAGCTTTGGTCTTAACATTGCAGAATCTGTCTTTCTCTTACAGGGAAAGAAGCTTTTCAGAATGTGTGGTCCCGCGTTCTGACTGACACAGTGTCGCTGTCTGTAGAAACTCTAAACTAAGCTGTCTGTTCATAGTGGCTCTATCTTTACTTGTAGAGCAGAAAATATCTAACACATTAAAGGAAGGCTTTTCTGTATTGCACATAAGATTTTATTTCACTTGAAACGAACATCTTTCATATTTGCAAGCTTTGGTCTTAACATCGCAGCATCTGTCTTTCTCTTACAGAGAAAGAAGCTTTTCAGCATCTGTAGTCCCGCGTTCTGATTGACACAGTATCACTTGTTCATAGAAACGCTAAACTACGCTGTCTGGGCTTAGTCGCTCTAACTTTACTTGAGGTGCAAAAAACATCTAACACATTAAAGAAACATTTTTCTGCATTGCAAATAATACTTTATTTTATTTGAAATTAACATCTTTCATACTGGCAAGCTTTGGCCGTAATATTGCAGAATCTGTCTTTCTCTTACAGAGAAAGAAGCTTTTCAGCGTCTGAGCACACTGTCATTGTTCATAGAAACGCTAAACTACATGCTGAATAGAAAACATCTAACACATCAAAGAAATGCCTTTCTGCATTGCAAATAAGACTTTATTTCTTTTGAAAATAATATCTGTCATATTAGGAAGCTTTGGTCTTTACATTGCATAATCTGAAACAGTATCACTGTTCACAGAAACGCTAAACTAGGCTTTCTGTGCATAGTACCTTTATCTTTACTCGCTGAGCATGAAATATCTGCCACATCAAAAAAAGCCTCTCTGCATTATAAATAATACTTTATTTCATTTGAAAAGAACATCTTTCATACTGGCAAGCTTTGGTCGTAATATTGCAGAATCTGTCTTTCTCTTACAGGGAAAGAGGAGTTTCAGCATCTGAGAACTCCTGTTCTCTACTATCGCACAGGAGCCCTACCGCAGTGTCACTGTTCATAGAAACGCTAAACTAAGCTGTTTAGGTACACATAGTACACATAGCTTTACTTGCGGAGTAGAAAACATCTAAAACATTGAAGAAACCCATTTCTGCATTGCAAATAAGATTTTTTTCATTGGAAAAGAACATCTTTCCTACTGGCAAGCTTTGGTCTTAACATCGCAGAATCTGTCTTTCTCTTACAGGTAAAGAAGCTTTTCAGCATCTGTGGTCCCGCGTTCTGACTGACACAACGTCTGAGCACTGTTCATAGAAATGCTAAACTAAGGTGTCTGGGCTTAGTCGCTCTAACTTTACTTGAGGTGCAAAAAACATCTAACACATTAAAGAAACATTTTTCTGCATTGCAAATAATACTTTATTTCATTTGAAATTAACATCTTTCATACTGGCAAGCCTTCGTCTTTAAATTGCATGAACTGACTTTCTCTTACAGAGAAAGAAGCTTTTCAGCGTCTGAGCACCCGTGTTCTCTTTTTTCACACAGGAGCTATGACACATTGTCATTGTTCATAGAAACGCTAAACTACATGCTGAATAGAAAACATCTAACATATCAAAGAAATGCTTTTCTGCATTGCAAATAAGACTTTATTTCTTTTGAAAATAATATCTGTCATATTAGGAAGCTTTGGTCTTTACATTGCATAATCTGAAACAGTATCACTGTTCACAGAAACGCTAAACTAGGCTTTCTGTGCATAGTACCTTTATCTTTACTCGCTGAGCATGAAATATCTGCCACATCAAATAAAGCCTCTCTGCATTGTAAATAATACTTTATTTCATTTGAAAAGAACATCTTTCATACTGGCAAGCCTTAGTCTTAAAATTGCATGATCTGACTTTCTCTTACAGGGAAAGAAGAGTTTCAGCATCTGAGAACTCGTGTTCTCTACTTTCGCACAGGAGCTCTAACACAGTGTCACTGTTCGTAGAAGCGCAAAACTAAGCTGTTTAGGCATAGTACACATAAATTTACTTGCGGAGCAGAAAACATCTAAAACATTAAAGAAAGGCTTTTCTACATTGCAAATAATACTTTATTTCATTTGAAAAGAATATCTTTCATACTGGCAAGCTTTGGTCGTAATATTGCAGAATCTGTCTTTCTCTTACAGGGAAAGAGGAGTTTCAGCATCTGAGAACTCCTGTTCTCTACTATCGCATAGGAGCCCTACCGCAGTGTCACTGTTCATAGAAACGCTAAACTAAGGTGTCTGGGCTTAGTCGCTCTAACTTTACTTGAGGTGCAAAAAACATCTAACACATTAAAGAAACATTTTTCTTGATTGCAAATAAGACTTTATTTCATTTGAAAAGAACATCTTTCATATTGGCAAGGCTTGGTCTTAACATTGCATTTTGTGACTTTTTCTTACAGAGAAAGAAGATTTTCAACGTCTGAGCACCCGTGTTCTCTTGTTTCACACAGGATCTATGACACATTGACGCTGTTCATAGAAACGTTAAACTAAGCTGTCTGTTCATAGAAGCTCTAATTTACTTGTACAGCAGAATATATCTAACACTTTAAAGAAACGCATTTCTGCATTGCAAATAATACTTTATTTCATTTGAAAAGAACATCTATCATACTGGCAAGCCTTCTTCTTAAAATTGCATGAACTGACTTTTTCTTACAGGGAAAGAAGCTTTTCAGCATCTGTGGTCCCGCGTTCTGCCTGACACAGTATCAGTGTTTGTAAAAACGCCAAACTAAGCTGTCTGTTCATAGTAGGCTCCAACTGTACTTGTAGAGCAGAAAATATCTAAAACATTAATAAAAAGGCATTTCTGAATTGCAAGGAAGAGTTTGTGTCATTTGAAAAGAACATCTTTCTTATTGGCAAGCTTTGGTCGTAACATAGCAGAATCTGTCTTTCTCTTACAGGGAAAGTTGATTTTCATTATCTGTGGATAGGCGATGTGTTCATTCGCAAATAAGCCCTAATACAGTGTCACTGATCACAAAAAGCTAAACTACGCTGTCTGGGCATAGTACCTTTAACGTTACTCGCTGAGCATGAAATATCTACCACATCAAATAAACGCCTCTCTGAATTGCAAATAAGATTTTATTTCACTTGAAACGAACATCTTTCATATTTGCAAGATTTGGTCTTAACATCGCAGCATCTGTCTTTCTCTTACAGAGAAAGAAGCTTTTCAGCATCTGTGGTCCCGCGTTCTGATTGACACAGTATCACTTGTTCATAGAAACGCTAAACTACGCTGTCTGGGCTTAGTCGCTCTAACTTTACTTGAGGTGCAAAAAACATCTAACACATTAAAGAAACATTTTTCTGCATTGCAAATAATACTTTATTTCATTTGAAATTAACATCTTTCATACTGGCAAGCCTTCGTCTTTAAATTGCATGAACTGACTTTCTCTTACAGAGAAAGAAGCTTTTCAGCGTCTGAGCACCCGTGTTCTCTTTTTTCACACAGGAGCTATGACACATTGTCATTGTTCATAGAAACGCTAAACTACATGCTGAATAGAAAAAATCTAACAGATAAAAGAAATGCTTTTCTGCATTGCAAATAAGACTTTATTTCTTTTGAAAATAATATCTGTCATATTAGGAAGCTTTGGTCTTTACATTGCATAATCTGAAACAGTATCACTGTTCACAGAAACGCTAAACTAGGCTTTCTGTGCATAGTACCTTTATCTTTACTCGCTGAGCATGAAATATCTGCCACATCAAATAAAGCCTCTCTGCATTGTAAATAATACTTTATTTCATTTGAAAAGAACATCTTTCATACTGGCAAGCCTTCGTCTTAAAATTGCATGATCTGACTTTCTCTTACAGGGAAAGAAGAGTTTCAGCATCTGAGAACTCGTGTTCTCTACTTTCGCACAGGAGCCCTAACACAGTGTCACTGTTCGTAGAAGCGCAAAACTAAGCTGTTTAGGCATATTACACATAAATTTACTTGCGGAGCAGAAAACATCTAAAACATTAAAGAAAGGCTTTTCTACATTGCAAATAATACTTTATTTCATTTGAAAAGAATATCTTTCATACTGGCAAGCTTTGGTCGTAATATTGCAGAATCTGTCTTTCTCTTACAGGGAAAGAGGAGTTTCAGCATCTGAGAACTCCTGTTCTCTACTATCGCATAGGAGCCCTACCGCAGTGTCACTGTTCATAGAAACGCTAAACTAAGGTGTCTGGGCTTAGTCGCTCTAACTTTACTTGAGGTGCAAAAAACATCTAACACTTTAAAGAAACATTTTTCTTGATTGCAAATAAGACTTTATTTCATTTGAAAAGAACATCTTTCATATTGGCAAGGCTTGGTCTTAACATTGCATTATGTGACTTTTTCTTACAGAGAAAGAAGATTTTCAACGTCTGAGAACCCGTGTTCTCTTGTTTCACACAGGATCTATGAAACATTGACACTTTTCATAGAAACGTTAAACTAACCTGTCTGTTCATAGAAGCTCTAATTTACTTGTACAGCAGAATATATCTAACACTTTAAAGAAACGCATTTCTGCATTGCAAATAATACTTTATTTCATTTGAAAAGAACATCTTTCATACTGGCAAGCGTTGGTCTTAACATCGCAGAATCTGTCTTTCTCTTACAGGGAAAGAAGAGTTTCAGCGTCTGAGAACTCGTGTTCTCTACTATCGCACAGGAGCCCTACCACTGTGTCACTGTTCATAGAAGCGCTAAACTAAGCTGTTTAGGCATAGTACACATAGCTTTACTTGCGGAGCAGAAAACATCTAAAACATTAAAGAAACCCATTTCTGCATTGCAAAGAAGATTTTATTTCATTTGAAAAGAACATCTTTCTTTTTGGCAAGCTTTGGTCTTAACATTGCAGAATCTGTCTTTCTCTTACAGGGAAAGAAGCTTTTCAGAATGTGTGGTCCCGCGTTCTGACTGACACAGTGTCGCTGTCTGTAGAAACTCTAAACTAAGCTGTCTGTTCATAGTGGCTCTATCTTTACTTGTAGAGCAGAAAATATCTAACACATTAAAGGAAGGCTTTTCTGTATTGCACATAAGATTTTATTTCACTTGAAACGAACATCTTTCATATTTGCAAGCTTTGGTCTTAACATCGCAGCATCTGTCTTTCTCTTACAGAGAAAGAAGCTTTTCAGCATCTGTAGTCCCGCGTTCTGATTGACACAGTATCACTTGTTCATAGAAACGCTAAACTACGCTGTCTGGGCTTAGTCGCTCTAACTTTACTTGAGGTGCAAAAAACATCTAACACATTAAAGAAACATTTTTCTGCATTGCAAATAATACTTTATTTTATTTGAAATTAACATCTTTCATACTGGCAAGCTTTGGCCGTAATATTGCAGAATCTGTCTTTCTCTTACAGAGAAAGAAGCTTTTCAGCGTCTGAGCACCAGTGTTCTCTTTTTTCACACAGGAGCTATGACACATTGTCATTGTTCATAGAAACGCTAAACTACATGCTGAATAGAAAACATCTAACACATCAAAGAAATGCCTTTCTGCATTGCAAATAAGACTTTATTTCTTTTGAAAATAATATCTGTCATATTAGGAAGCTTTGGTCTTTACATTGCATAATCTGAAACAGTATCACTGTTCACAGAAACGCTAAACTAGGCTTTCTGTGCATAGTACCTTTATCTTTACTCGCTGAGCATGAAATATCTGCCACATCAAAAAAAGCCTCTCTGCATTATAAATAATACTTTATTTCATTTGAAAAGAACATCTTTCATACTGGCAAGCTTTGGTCGTAATATTGCAGAATCTGTCTTTCTCTTACAGGGAAAGAGGAGTTTCAGCATCTGAGAACTCCTGTTCTCTACTATCGCACAGGAGCCCTACCGCAGTGTCACTGTTCATAGAAACGCTAAACTAAGCTGTTTAGGTACACATAGTACACATAGCTTTACTTGCGGAGTAGAAAACATCTAAAACATTGAAGAAACCCATTTCTGCATTGCAAATAAGATTTTTTTCATTGGAAAAGAACATCTTTCCTACTGGCAAGCTTTGGTCTTAACATCGCAGAATCTGTCTTTCTCTTACAGGTAAAGAAGCTTTTCAGCATCTGTGGTCCCGCGTTCTGACTGACACAACGTCTGAGCACTGTTCATAGAAATGCTAAACTAAGGTGTCTGGGCTTAGTCGCTCTAACTTTACTTGAGGTGCAAAAAACATCTAACACATTAAAGAAACATTTTTCTGCATTGCAAATAATACTTTATTTCATTTGAAATTAACATCTTTCATACTGGCAAGCCTTCGTCTTTAAATTGCATGAACTGACTTTCTCTTACAGAGAAAGAAGCTTTTCAGCGTCTGAGCACCCGTGTTCTCTTTTTTCACACAGGAGCTATGACACATTGTCATTGTTCATAGAAACGCTAAACTACATGCTGAATAGAAAACATCTAACATATCAAAGAAATGCTTTTCTGCATTGCAAATAAGACTTTATTTCTTTTGAAAATAATATCTGTCATATTAGGAAGCTTTGGTCTTTACATTGCATAATCTGAAACAGTATCACTGTTCACAGAAACGCTAAACTAGGCTTTCTGTGCATAGTACCTTTATCTTTACTCGCTGAGCATGAAATATCTGCCACATCAAATAAAGCCTCTCTGCATTGTAAATAATACTTTATTTCATTTGAAAAGAACATCTTTCATACTGGCAAGCCTTAGTCTTAAAATTGCATGATCTGACTTTCTCTTACAGGGAAAGAAGAGTTTCAGCATCTGAGAACTCGTGTTCTCTACTTTCGCACAGGAGCCCTAACACAGTGTCACTGTTCGTAGAAGCGCAAAACTAAGCTGTTTAGGCATAGTACACATAAATTTACTTGCGGAGCAGAAAACATCTAAAACATTAAAGAAAGGCTTTTCTACATTGCAAATAATACTTTATTTCATTTGAAAAGAATATCTTTCATACTGGCAAGCTTTGGTCGTAATATTGCAGAATCTGTCTTTCTCTTACAGGGAAAGAGGAGTTTCAGCATCTGAGAACTCCTGTTCTCTACTATCGCATAGGAGCCCTACCGCAGTGTCACTGTTCATAGAAACGCTAAACTAAGGTGTCTGGGCTTAGTCGCTCTAACTTTACTTGAGGTGCAAAAAACATCTAACACATTAAAGAAACATTTTTCTTGATTGCAAATAAGACTTTATTTCATTTGAAAAGAACATCTTTCATATTGGCAAGGCTTGGTCTTAACATTGCATTTTGTGACTTTTTCTTACAGAGAAAGAAGATTTTCAACGTCTGAGCACCCGTGTTCTCTTGTTTCACACAGGATCTATGACACATTGACGCTGTTCATAGAAACGTTAAACTAAGCTGTCTGTTCATAGAAGCTCTAATTTACTTGTACAGCAGAATATATCTAACACTTTAAAGAAACGCATTTCTGCATTGCAAATAATACTTTATTTCATTTGAAAAGAACATCTATCATACTGGCAAGCCTTCTTCTTAAAATTGCATGAACTGACTTTTTCTTACAGGGAAAGAAGCTTTTCAGCATCTGTGGTCCCGCGTTCTGATTGACACAGTATCACTTGTTCATAGAAACGCTAAACTACGCTGTCTGGGCTTAGTCGCTCTAACTTTACTTGAGGTGCAAAAAACATCTAACACATTAAAGAAACATTTTTCTGCATTGCAAATAATACTTTATTTCATTTGAAATTAACATCTTTCATACTGGCAAGCCTTCGTCTTTAAATTGCATGAACTGACTTTCTCTTACAGAGAAAGAAGCTTTTCAGCGTCTGAGCACCCGTGTTCTCTTTTTTCACACAGGAGCTATGACACATTGTCATTGTTCATAGAAACGCTAAACTACATGCTGAATAGAAAACATCTAACATATCAAAGAAATGCCTTTCTGCATTGCAAATAAGACTTTATTTCTTTTGAAAATAATATCTGTCATATTAGGAAGCTTTGGTCTTTACATTGCATAATCTGAAACAGTATCACTGTTCACAGAAACGCTAAACTAGGCTTTCTGTGCATAGTACCTTTATCTTTACTCGCTGAGCATGAAATATCTGCCACATCAAATAAAGCCTCTCTGCATTGTAAATAATACTTTATTTCATTTGAAAAGAACATCTTTCATACTGGCAAGCTTTGGTCGTAATATTGCAGAATCTGTCTTTCTCTTACAGGGAAAGAGGAGTTTCAGCATCTGAGAACTCCTGTTCTCTACTATCGCACAGGAGCCCTACCGCAGTGTCACTGTTCGTAGAAGCGCAAAACTAAGCTGTTTAGGCATAGTACACATAAATTTACTTGCGGAGCAGAAAACATCTAAAACATTAAAGAAAGGCTTTTCTACATTGCAAATAATACTTTATTTCATTTGAAAAGAATATCTTTCATACTGGCAAGCTTTGGTCGTAATATTGCAGAATCTGTCTTTCTCTTACAGGGAAAGAGGAGTTTCAGCATCTGAGAACTCCTGTTCTCTACTATCGCATAGGAGCCCTACCGCAGTGTCACTGTTCATAGAAACGCTAAACTAAGGTGTCTGGGCTTAGTCGCTCTAACTTTACTTGAGGTGCAAAAAACATCTAACACTTTAAAGAAACATTTTTCTTGATTGCAAATAAGACTTTATTTCATTTGAAAAGAACATCTTTCATATTGGCAAGGCTTGGTCTTAACATTGCATTTTGTGACTTTTTCTTACAGAGAAAGAAGATTTTCAACGTCTGAGCACCCGTGTTCTCTTGTTTCACACAGGATCTATGAAACATTGACACTTTTCATAGAAACGTTAAACTAACCTGTCTGTTCATAGAAGCTCTAATTTACTTGTACAGCAGAATATATCTAACACTTTAAAGAAACGCATTTCTGCATTGCAAATAATACTTTATTTCATTTGAAAAGAACATCTTTCATACTGGCAAGCGTTGGTCTTAACATCGCAGAATCTGTCTTTCTCTTACAGGGAAAGAAGAGTTTCAGCGTCTGAGAACTGGTGTTCTCTACTATCGCACAGGAGCCCTACCACTGTGTCACTGTTCATAGAAGCGCTAAACTAAGCTGTTTAGGCATAGTACACATAGCTTTACTTGCGGAGCAGAAAACATCTAAAACATTAAAGAAACCCATTTCTGCATTGCAAAGAAGATTTTATTTCATTTGAAAAGAACATCTTTCTTTTTGGCAAGCTTTGGTCTTAACATTGCAGAATCTGTCTTTCTCTTACAGGGAAAGAAGCTTTTCAGAATGTGTGGTCCCGCGTTCTGACTGACACAGTGTCGCTGTCTGTAGAAACTCTAAACTAAGCTGTCTGTTCATAGTGGCTCTATCTTTACTTGTAGAGCAGAAAATATCTAACACATTAAAGGAAGGTTTTTCTGTATTGCACATAAGATTTTATTTCACTTGAAACGAACATCTTTCATATTTGCAAGCTTTGGTCTTAACATCGCAGCATCTGTCTTTCTCTTACAGAGAAAGAAGCTTTTCAGCATCTGTAGTCCCGCGTTCTGATTGACACAGTATCACTTGTTCATAGAAACGCTAAACTACGCTGTCTGGGCTTAGTCGCTCTAACTTTACTTGAGGTGCAAAAAACATCTAACACATTAAAGAAACATTTTCTGCACTGCAGATAATACTGTATTTCATTTGAAATTAACATCTTTCATACTGGCAAGCTTTGGCCGTAATATTGCAGAATCTGTCTTTCTCTTACAGAGAAAGAAGCTTTTCAGCGTCTGAGCACCAGTGTTCTCTTTTTTCACACAGGAGCTATGACACATTGTCATTGTTCATAGAAACGCTAAACTACATGCTGAATAGAAAACATCTAACACATCAAAGAAATGCTTTTCTGCATTGCAAATAAGACTTTATTTCTTTTGAAAATAATATCTGTCATATTAGGAAGCTTTGGTCTTTACATTGCATAATCTGAAACAGTATCACTGTTCACAGAAACGCTAAACTAGGCTTTCTGTGCATAGTACCTTTATCTTTACTCGCTGAGCATGAAATATCTGCCACATCAAATAAAGCCTCTCTGCATTATAAATTATACTTTATTTCATTTGAAAAGAACATCTTTCATACTGGCAAGCTTTGGTCGTAATATTGCAGAATCTGTCTTTCTCTTACAGGAAAAGAGGAGTTTCAGCATCTGAGAACTCCTGTTCTCTACTATCGCACAGGAGCCCTACCGCAGTGTCACTGTTCATAGAAACGCTAAACTAAGCTGTTTAGGTACACATAGTACACATAGCTTTACTTGCGGAGTAGAAAACATCTAAAACATTGAAGAAACCCATTTCTGCATTGCAAATAAGACTTTTTTTCATTGGAAAAGAACATCTTTCCTACTGGCAAGCTTTGGACTTAACATAGCAGAATCTGTCTTTCTCTTACAGGTAAAGAAGCTTTTCAGCATCTGTGGTCCCGCGTTCTGACTGACAAAACGTCTGAGCACTGTTCCTAGAAACGCTAAACTAAGGTGTCTGGGCTTAGTCGCTCTAACTTTACTTGAGGTGCAAAAAACATCTAACACATTAAAGAAACATTTTTCTTGATTGCAAATAAGACTTTATTTCATTTGAAAAGAACATCTTTCATATTGGCAAGGCTTGGTCTTAACATTGCATTTTGTGACTTTTTCTTACAGAGAAAGAAGATTTTCAACGTCTGAGCACCCGTGTTCTCTTGTTTCACACAGGATCTATGACATTTTGACGCTGTTCATAGAAACGTTAAACTAAGCTGTCTGTTCATAGAAGCTCTAATTTACTTGTACAGCAGAATATATCTAACACTTTAAAGAAACGCATTTCTGCATTGCAAATAATACTTTATTTCATTTGAAAAGAACATCTATCATACTGGCAAGCCTTCTTCTTAAAATTGCATGAACTGACTTTTTCTTACAGGGAAAGAAGCTTTTCAGCATCTGTGGTCCCGCGTTCTGCCTGACACAGTATCAGTGTTTGTAAAAACGCCAAACTAAGCTGTCTGTTCATAGTAGGCTCCAACTGTACTTGTAGAGCAGAAAATATCTAAAACATTAATAAAAAGGCATTTCTGAATTGCAAGGAAGAGTTTGTGTCATTTGAAAAGAACATCTTTCTTATTGGCAAGCTTTGGTCGTAACATAGCAGAATCTGTCTTTCTCTTACAGGGAAAGTTGATTTTCATTATCTGTGGATAGGCGATGTGTTCATTCGCAAATAAGCCCTAATACAGTGTCACTGATCACAAAAAGCTAAACTACGCTGTCTGGGCATAGTACCTTTAACGTTACTCGCTGAGCATGAAATATCTACCACATCAAATAAACGCCTCTCTGAATTGCAAATAAGATTTTATTTCACTTGAAACGAACATCTTTCATATTTGCAAGATTTGGTCTTAATATCGCAGCATCTGTCTTTCTCTTACAGAGAAAGAAGCTTTTCAGCATCTGTGGTCCCGCGTTCTGATTGACACAGTATCACTTGTTCATAGAAACGCTAAACTACGCTGTCTGGGCTTAGTCGCTCTAACTTTACTTGAGGTGCAAAAAACATCTAACACATTAAAGAAACATTTTTCTGCATTGCAAATAATACTTTATTTCATTTGAAATTAACATCTTTCATACTGGCAAGCCTTCGTCTTTAAATTGCATGAACTGACTTTCTCTTACAGAGAAAGAAGCTTTTCAGCGTCTGAGCACCCGTGTTCTCTTTTTTCACACAGGAGCTATGACACATTGTCATTGTTCATAGAAACGCTAAACTACATGCTGAATAGAAAAAATCTAACAGATAAAAGAAATGCTTTTCTGCATTGCAAATAAGACTTTATTTCTTTTGAAAATAATATCTGTCATATTAGGAAGCTTTGGTCTTTACATTGCATAATCTGAAACAGTATCACTGTTCACAGAAACGCTAAACTAGGCTTTCTGTGCATAGTACCTTTATCTTTACTCGCTGAGCATGAAATATCTGCCACATCAAATAAAGCCTCTCTGCATTGTAAATAATACTTTATTTCATTTGAAAAGAACATCTTTCATACTGGCAAGCCTTCGTCTTAAAATTGCATGATCTGACTTTCTCTTACAGGGAAAGAAGAGTTTCAGCATCTGAGAACTCGTGTTCTCTACTTTCGCACAGGAGCCCTAACACAGTGTCACTGTTCGTAGAAGCGCAAAACTAAGCTGTTTAGGCATATTACACATAAATTTACTTGCGGAGCAGAAAACATCTAAAACATTAAAGAAAGGCTTTTCTACATTGCAAATAATACTTTATTTCATTTGAAAAGAATATCTTTCATACTGGCAAGCTTTGGTCGTAATATTGCAGAATCTGTCTTTCTCTTACAGGGAAAGAGGAGTTTCAGCATCTGAGAACTCCTGTTCTCTACTATCGCATAGGAGCCCTACCGCAGTGTCACTGTTCATAGAAACGCTAAACTAAGGTGTCTGGGCTTAGTCGCTCTAACTTTACTTGAGGTGCAAAAAACATCTAACACTTTAAAGAAACATTTTTCTTGATTGCAAATAAGACTTTATTTCATTTGAAAAGAACATCTTTCATATTGGCAAGGCTTGGTCTTAACATTGCATTATGTGACTTTTTCTTACAGAGAAAGAAGATTTTCAACGTCTGAGAACCCGTGTTCTCTTGTTTCACACAGGATCTATGAAACATTGACACTTTTCATAGAAACGTTAAACTAACCTGTCTGTTCATAGAAGCTCTAATTTACTTGTACAGCAGAATATATCTAACACTTTAAAGAAACGCATTTCTGCATTGCAAATAATACTTTATTTCATTTGAAAAGAACATCTTTCATACTGGCAAGCGTTGGTCTTAACATCGCAGAATCTGTCTTTCTCTTACAGGGAAAGAAGAGTTTCAGCGTCTGAGAACTCGTGTTCTCTACTATCGCACAGGAGCCCTACCACTGTGTCACTGTTCATAGAAGCGCTAAACTAAGCTGTTTAGGCATAGTACACATAGCTTTACTTGCGGAGCAGAAAACATCTAAAACATTAAAGAAACCCATTTCTGCATTGCAAAGAAGATTTTATTTCATTTGAAAAGAACATCTTTCATATTGGCAAGCTTTGGTCGTAATATTGCAGAATCTGTCTTTCTCTTACAGGTAAAGAAGCTTTTCAGCATCTGTGGTCCCGCGTTCTGACTGACAAAACGTCTGAGCACTGTTCCTAGAAACGCTAAACTAAGGTGTCTGGGCTTAGTCGCTCTAACTTTACTTGAGGTGCAAAAAACATCTAACACATTAAAGAAACATTTTTCTTGATTGCAAATAAGACTTTATTTCATTTGAAAAGAACATCTTTCATATTGGCAAGGCTTGGTCTTAACATTGCATTTTGTGACTTTTTCTTACAGAGAAAGAAGATTTTCAACGTCTGAGCACCCGTGTTCTCTTGTTTCACACAGGATCTATGACACATTGACGCTGTTCATAGAAACGTTAAACTAAGCTGTCTGTTCATAGAAGCTCTAATTTACTTGTACAGCAGAATATATCTAACACTTTAAAGAAACGCATTTCTGCATTGCAAATAATACTTTATTTCATTTGAAAAGAACATCTATCATACTGGCAAGCCTTCTTCTTAAAATTGCATGAACTGACTTTTTCTTACAGGGAAAGAAGCTTTTCAGCATCTGTGGTCCCGCGTTCTGCCTGACACAGTATCAGTGTTTGTAAAAACGCCAAACTAAGCTGTCTGTTCATAGTAGGCTCCAACTGTACTTGTAGAGCAGAAAATATCTAAAACATTAATAAAAAGGCATTTCTGAATTGCAAGGAAGAGTTTGTGTCATTTGAAAAGAACATCTTTCTTATTGGCAAGCTTTGGTCGTAACATAGCAGAATCTGTCTTTCTCTTACAGGGAAAGATGATTTTCATTATCTGTGGATAGGCGATGTGTTCATTCGCAAATAAGCCCTAATACAGTGTCACTGATTACAAAAAGCTAAACTACGCTGTCTGGGCATAGTACCTTTAACGTTACTCGCTGAGCATGAAATATCTACCACATCAAATAAACGCCTCTCTGCATTGCAAATAAGATTTTATTTCACCTGTAACGAACATCTTTCATATTTGCAAGATTTGGTCTTAACATCGCAGCATCTGTCTTTCTCTTACAGAGAAAGAAGCTTTTCAGCATCTGTGGTCCCGCGTTCTGATTGACACAGTATCACTTGTTCATAGAAACGCTAAACTACGCTGTCTGGGCTTAGTCGCTCTAACTTTACTTGAGGTGCAAAAAACATCTAACACATTAAAGAAACATTTTTCTGCATTGCAAATAATACTTTATTTCATTTGAAATTAACATCTTTCATACTGGCAAGCCTTCGTCTTTAAATTGCATGAACTGACTTTCTCTTACAGAAACGCTAAACTACATGCTGAATAGAAAATATCTAACAGATAAAAGAAATGCTTTTCTGCATTGCAAATAAGACTTTATTTCTTTTGAAAATAATATCTGTCATATTAGGAAGCTTTGGTCTTTACATTGCATAATCTGAAACAGTATCACTGTTCACAGAAACGCTAAACTAGGCTTTCTGTGCATAGTACCTTTATCTTTACTCGCTGAGCATGAAATATCTGCCACATCAAATAAAGCCTCTCTGCATTGTAAATAATACTTTATTTCATTTGAAAAGAACATCTTTCATACTGGCAAGCCTTCGTCTTAAAATTGCATGATCTGACTTTCTCTTACAGGGAAAGAAGAGTTTCAGCATCTGAGAACTCGTGTTCTCTACTTTCGCACAGGAGCCCTAACACAGTGTCACTGTTCGTAGAAGCGCAAAACTAAGCTGTTTAGGCATATTACACATAAATTTACTTGCGGAGCAGAAAACATCTAAAACATTAAAGAAAGGCTTTTCTACATTGCAAATAATACTTTATTTCATTTGAAAAGAATATCTTTCATACTGGCAAGCTTTGGTCGTAATATTGCAGAATCTGTCTTTCTCTTACAGGGAAAGAGGAGTTTCAGCATCTGAGAACTCCTGTTCTCTACTATCGCATAGGAGCCCTACCGCAGTGTCACTGTTCATAGAAACGCTAAACTAAGGTGTCTGGGCTTAGTCGCTCTAACTTTACTTGAGGTGCAAAAAACATCTAACACATTAAAGAAACATTTTTCTTGATTGCAAATAAGACTTTATTTCATTTGAAAAGAACATCTTTCATATTGGCAAGGCTTGGTCTTAACATTGGATTTTGTGACTTTTTCTTACAGAGAAAGAAGATTTTCAACGTCTGAGCACCCGTGTTCTCTTGTTTCACACAGGATCTATGACACATTGACGCTGTTCATAGAAACGTTAAACTAAGCTGTCTGTTCATAGAAGCTCTAATTTACTTGTACAGCAGAATATATCTAACACTTTAAAGAAACGCATTTCTGCATTGCAAATAATACTTTATTTCATTTGAAAAGAACATCTATCATACTGGCAAGCCTTCTTCTTAAAATTGCATGAACTGACTTTTTCTTACAGGGAAAGAAGCTTTTCAGCATCTGTGGTCCCGCGTTCTGCCTGACACAGTATCAGTGTTTGTAAAAACGCCAAACTAAGCTGTCTGTTCATAGTAGGCTCCAACTGTACTTGTAGAGCAGAAAATATCTAAAACATTAATAAAAAGGCATTTCTGAATTGCAAGGAAGAGTTTGTGTCATTTGAAAAGAACATCTTTCTTATTGGCAAGCTTTGGTCGTAACATAGCAGAATCTGTCTTTCTCTTACAGGGAAAGATGATTTTCATTATCTGTGGATAGGCGATGTGTTCATTCGCAAATAAGCCCTAATACAGTGTCACTGATTACAAAAAGCTAAACTACGCTGTCTGGGCATAGTACCTTTAACGTTACTCGCTGAGCATGAAATATCTACCACATCAAATAAACGCCTCTCTGCATTGCAAATAAGATTTTATTTCACCTGTAACGAACATCTTTCATATTTGCAAGATTTGGTCTTAACATCGCAGCATCTGTCTTTCTCTTACAGAGAAAGAAGCTTTTCAGCATCTGTGGTCCCGCGTTCTGATTGACACAGTATCACTTGTTCATAGAAACGCTAAACTACGCTGTCTGGGCTTAGTCGCTCTAACTTTACTTGAGGTGCAAAAAACATCTAACACATTAAAGAAACATTTTTCTGCATTGCAAATAATACTTTATTTCATTTGAAATTAACATCTTTCATACTGGCAAGCCTTCGTCTTTAAATTGCATGAACTGACTTTCTCTTACAGAGAAAGAAGCTTTTCAGCGTCTGAGCACCCGTGTTCTCTTTTTTCACACAGGAGCTATGACACATTGTCATTGTTCATAGAAACGCTAAACTACATGCTGAATAGAAAACATCTAACATATCAAAGAAATGCCTTTCTGCATTGCAAATAAGACTTTATTTCTTTTGAAAATAATATCTGTCATATTAGGAAGCTTTGGTCTTTACATTGCATAATCTGAAACAGTATCACTGTTCACAGAAACGCTAAACTAGGCTTTCTGTGCATAGTACCTTTATCTTTACTCGCTGAGCATGAAATATCTGCCACATCAAATAAAGCCTCTCTGCATTGTAAATAATACTTTATTTCATTTGAAAAGAACATCTTTCATACTGGCAAGCTTTGGTCGTAATATTGCAGAATCTGTCTTTCTCTTACAGGGAAAGAGGAGTTTCAGCATCTGAGAACTCCTGTTCTCTACTATCGCACAGGAGCCCTACCGCAGTGTCACTGTTCGTAGAAGCGCAAAACTAAGCTGTTTAGGCATAGTACACATAAATTTACTTGCGGAGCAGAAAACATCTAAAACATTAAAGAAAGGCTTTTCTACATTGCAAATAATACTTTATTTCATTTGAAAAGAATATCTTTCATACTGGCAAGCTTTGGTCGTAATATTGCAGAATCTGTCTTTCTCTTACAGGGAAAGAGGAGTTTCAGCATCTGAGAACTCCTGTTCTCTACTATCGCATAGGAGCCCTACCGCAGTGTCACTGTTCATAGAAACGCTAAACTAAGGTGTCTGGGCTTAGTCGCTCTAACTTTACTTGAGGTGCAAAAAACATCTAACACTTTAAAGAAACATTTTTCTTGATTGCAAATAAGACTTTATTTCATTTGAAAAGAACATCTTTCATATTGGCAAGGCTTGGTCTTAACATTGCATTTTGTGACTTTTTCTTACAGAGAAAGAAGATTTTCAACGTCTGAGCACCCGTGTTCTCTTGTTTCACACAGGATCTATGAAACATTGACACTTTTCATAGAAACGTTAAACTAACCTGTCTGTTCATAGAAGCTCTAATTTACTTGTACAGCAGAATATATCTAACACTTTAAAGAAACGCATTTCTGCATTGCAAATAATACTTTATTTCATTTGAAAAGAACATCTTTCATACTGGCAAGCGTTGGTCTTAACATCGCAGAATCTGTCTTTCTCTTACAGGGAAAGAAGAGTTTCAGCGTCTGAGAACTGGTGTTCTCTACTATCGCACAGGAGCCCTACCACTGTGTCACTGTTCATAGAAGCGCTAAACTAAGCTGTTTAGGCATAGTACACATAGCTTTACTTGCGGAGCAGAAAACATCTAAAACATTAAAGAAACCCATTTCTGCATTGCAAAGAAGATTTTATTTCATTTGAAAAGAACATCTTTCTTTTTGGCAAGCTTTGGTCTTAACATTGCAGAATCTGTCTTTCTCTTACAGGGAAAGAAGCTTTTCAGAATGTGTGGTCCCGCGTTCTGACTGACACAGTGTCGCTGTCTGTAGAAACTCTAAACTAAGCTGTCTGTTCATAGTGGCTCTATCTTTACTTGTAGAGCAGAAAATATCTAACACATTAAAGGAAGGTTTTTCTGTATTGCACATAAGATTTTATTTCACTTGAAACGAACATCTTTCATATTTGCAAGCTTTGGTCTTAACATCGCAGCATCTGTCTTTCTCTTACAGAGAAAGAAGCTTTTCAGCATCTGTAGTCCCGCGTTCTGATTGACACAGTATCACTTGTTCATAGAAACGCTAAACTACGCTGTCTGGGCTTAGTCGCTCTAACTTTACTTGAGGTGCAAAAAACATCTAACACATTAAAGAAACATTTTCTGCACTGCAGATAATACTGTATTTCATTTGAAATTAACATCTTTCATACTGGCAAGCTTTGGCCGTAATATTGCAGAATCTGTCTTTCTCTTACAGAGAAAGAAGCTTTTCAGCGTCTGAGCACCAGTGTTCTCTTTTTTCACACAGGAGCTATGACACATTGTCATTGTTCATAGAAACGCTAAACTACATGCTGAATAGAAAACATCTAACACATCAAAGAAATGCTTTTCTGCATTGCAAATAAGACTTTATTTCTTTTGAAAATAATATCTGTCATATTAGGAAGCTTTGGTCTTTACATTGCATAATCTGAAACAGTATCACTGTTCACAGAAACGCTAAACTAGGCTTTCTGTGCATAGTACCTTTATCTTTACTCGCTGAGCATGAAATATCTGCCACATCAAATAAAGCCTCTCTGCATTATAAATTATACTTTATTTCATTTGAAAAGAACATCTTTCATACTGGCAAGCTTTGGTCGTAATATTGCAGAATCTGTCTTTCTCTTACAGGAAAAGAGGAGTTTCAGCATCTGAGAACTCCTGTTCTCTACTATCGCACAGGAGCCCTACCGCAGTGTCACTGTTCATAGAAACGCTAAACTAAGCTGTTTAGGTACACATAGTACACATAGCTTTACTTGCGGAGTAGAAAACATCTAAAACATTGAAGAAACCCATTTCTGCATTGCAAATAAGACTTTTTTTCATTGGAAAAGAACATCTTTCCTACTGGCAAGCTTTGGACTTAACATAGCAGAATCTGTCTTTCTCTTACAGGTAAAGAAGCTTTTCAGCATCTGTGGTCCCGCGTTCTGACTGACAAAACGTCTGAGCACTGTTCCTAGAAACGCTAAACTAAGGTGTCTGGGCTTAGTCGCTCTAACTTTACTTGAGGTGCAAAAAACATCTAACACATTAAAGAAACATTTTTCTTGATTGCAAATAAGACTTTATTTCATTTGAAAAGAACATCTTTCATATTGGCAAGGCTTGGTCTTAACATTGCATTTTGTGACTTTTTCTTACAGAGAAAGAAGATTTTCAACGTCTGAGCACCCGTGTTCTCTTGTTTCACACAGGATCTATGACATTTTGACGCTGTTCATAGAAACGTTAAACTAAGCTGTCTGTTCATAGAAGCTCTAATTTACTTGTACAGCAGAATATATCTAACACTTTAAAGAAACGCATTTCTGCATTGCAAATAATACTTTATTTCATTTGAAAAGAACATCTATCATACTGGCAAGCCTTCTTCTTAAAATTGCATGAACTGACTTTTTCTTACAGGGAAAGAAGCTTTTCAGCATCTGTGGTCCCGCGTTCTGCCTGACACAGTATCAGTGTTTGTAAAAACGCCAAACTAAGCTGTCTGTTCATAGTAGGCTCCAACTGTACTTGTAGAGCAGAAAATATCTAAAACATTAATAAAAAGGCATTTCTGAATTGCAAGGAAGAGTTTGTGTCATTTGAAAAGAACATCTTTCTTATTGGCAAGCTTTGGTCGTAACATAGCAGAATCTGTCTTTCTCTTACAGGGAAAGTTGATTTTCATTATCTGTGGATAGGCGATGTGTTCATTCGCAAATAAGCCCTAATACAGTGTCACTGATCACAAAAAGCTAAACTACGCTGTCTGGGCATAGTACCTTTAACGTTACTCGCTGAGCATGAAATATCTACCACATCAAATAAACGCCTCTCTGAATTGCAAATAAGATTTTATTTCACTTGAAACGAACATCTTTCATATTTGCAAGATTTGGTCTTAATATCGCAGCATCTGTCTTTCTCTTACAGAGAAAGAAGCTTTTCAGCATCTGTGGTCCCGCGTTCTGATTGACACAGTATCACTTGTTCATAGAAACGCTAAACTACGCTGTCTGGGCTTAGTCGCTCTAACTTTACTTGAGGTGCAAAAAACATCTAACACATTAAAGAAACATTTTTCTGCATTGCAAATAATACTTTATTTCATTTGAAATTAACATCTTTCATACTGGCAAGCCTTCGTCTTTAAATTGCATGAACTGACTTTCTCTTACAGAGAAAGAAGCTTTTCAGCGTCTGAGCACCCGTGTTCTCTTTTTTCACACAGGAGCTATGACACATTGTCATTGTTCATAGAAACGCTAAACTACATGCTGAATAGAAAAAATCTAACAGATAAAAGAAATGCTTTTCTGCATTGCAAATAAGACTTTATTTCTTTTGAAAATAATATCTGTCATATTAGGAAGCTTTGGTCTTTACATTGCATAATCTGAAACAGTATCACTGTTCACAGAAACGCTAAACTAGGCTTTCTGTGCATAGTACCTTTATCTTTACTCGCTGAGCATGAAATATCTGCCACATCAAATAAAGCCTCTCTGCATTGTAAATAATACTTTATTTCATTTGAAAAGAACATCTTTCATACTGGCAAGCCTTCGTCTTAAAATTGCATGATCTGACTTTCTCTTACAGGGAAAGAAGAGTTTCAGCATCTGAGAACTCGTGTTCTCTACTTTCGCACAGGAGCCCTAACACAGTGTCACTGTTCGTAGAAGCGCAAAACTAAGCTGTTTAGGCATATTACACATAAATTTACTTGCGGAGCAGAAAACATCTAAAACATTAAAGAAAGGCTTTTCTACATTGCAAATAATACTTTATTTCATTTGAAAAGAATATCTTTCATACTGGCAAGCTTTGGTCGTAATATTGCAGAATCTGTCTTTCTCTTACAGGGAAAGAGGAGTTTCAGCATCTGAGAACTCCTGTTCTCTACTATCGCATAGGAGCCCTACCGCAGTGTCACTGTTCATAGAAACGCTAAACTAAGGTGTCTGGGCTTAGTCGCTCTAACTTTACTTGAGGTGCAAAAAACATCTAACACTTTAAAGAAACATTTTTCTTGATTGCAAATAAGACTTTATTTCATTTGAAAAGAACATCTTTCATATTGGCAAGGCTTGGTCTTAACATTGCATTATGTGACTTTTTCTTACAGAGAAAGAAGATTTTCAACGTCTGAGAACCCGTGTTCTCTTGTTTCACACAGGATCTATGAAACATTGACACTTTTCATAGAAACGTTAAACTAACCTGTCTGTTCATAGAAGCTCTAATTTACTTGTACAGCAGAATATATCTAACACTTTAAAGAAACGCATTTCTGCATTGCAAATAATACTTTATTTCATTTGAAAAGAACATCTTTCATACTGGCAAGCGTTGGTCTTAACATCGCAGAATCTGTCTTTCTCTTACAGGGAAAGAAGAGTTTCAGCGTCTGAGAACTCGTGTTCTCTACTATCGCACAGGAGCCCTACCACTGTGTCACTGTTCATAGAAGCGCTAAACTAAGCTGTTTAGGCATAGTACACATAGCTTTACTTGCGGAGCAGAAAACATCTAAAACATTAAAGAAACCCATTTCTGCATTGCAAAGAAGATTTTATTTCATTTGAAAAGAACATCTTTCATATTGGCAAGCTTTGGTCGTAATATTGCAGAATCTGTCTTTCTCTTACAGGTAAAGAAGCTTTTCAGCATCTGTGGTCCCGCGTTCTGACTGACAAAACGTCTGAGCACTGTTCCTAGAAACGCTAAACTAAGGTGTCTGGGCTTAGTCGCTCTAACTTTACTTGAGGTGCAAAAAACATCTAACACATTAAAGAAACATTTTTCTTGATTGCAAATAAGACTTTATTTCATTTGAAAAGAACATCTTTCATATTGGCAAGGCTTGGTCTTAACATTGCATTTTGTGACTTTTTCTTACAGAGAAAGAAGATTTTCAACGTCTGAGCACCCGTGTTCTCTTGTTTCACACAGGATCTATGACACATTGACGCTGTTCATAGAAACGTTAAACTAAGCTGTCTGTTCATAGAAGCTCTAATTTACTTGTACAGCAGAATATATCTAACACTTTAAAGAAACGCATTTCTGCATTGCAAATAATACTTTATTTCATTTGAAAAGAACATCTATCATACTGGCAAGCCTTCTTCTTAAAATTGCATGAACTGACTTTTTCTTACAGGGAAAGAAGCTTTTCAGCATCTGTGGTCCCGCGTTCTGCCTGACACAGTATCAGTGTTTGTAAAAACGCCAAACTAAGCTGTCTGTTCATAGTAGGCTCCAACTGTACTTGTAGAGCAGAAAATATCTAAAACATTAATAAAAAGGCATTTCTGAATTGCAAGGAAGAGTTTGTGTCATTTGAAAAGAACATCTTTCTTATTGGCAAGCTTTGGTCGTAACATAGCAGAATCTGTCTTTCTCTTACAGGGAAAGATGATTTTCATTATCTGTGGATAGGCGATGTGTTCATTCGCAAATAAGCCCTAATACAGTGTCACTGATTACAAAAAGCTAAACTACGCTGTCTGGGCATAGTACCTTTAACGTTACTCGCTGAGCATGAAATATCTACCACATCAAATAAACGCCTCTCTGCATTGCAAATAAGATTTTATTTCACCTGTAACGAACATCTTTCATATTTGCAAGATTTGGTCTTAACATCGCAGCATCTGTCTTTCTCTTACAGAGAAAGAAGCTTTTCAGCATCTGTGGTCCCGCGTTCTGATTGACACAGTATCACTTGTTCATAGAAACGCTAAACTACGCTGTCTGGGCTTAGTCGCTCTAACTTTACTTGAGGTGCAAAAAACATCTAACACATTAAAGAAACATTTTTCTGCATTGCAAATAATACTTTATTTCATTTGAAATTAACATCTTTCATACTGGCAAGCCTTCGTCTTTAAATTGCATGAACTGACTTTCTCTTACAGAAACGCTAAACTACATGCTGAATAGAAAATATCTAACAGATAAAAGAAATGCTTTTCTGCATTGCAAATAAGACTTTATTTCTTTTGAAAATAATATCTGTCATATTAGGAAGCTTTGGTCTTTACATTGCATAATCTGAAACAGTATCACTGTTCACAGAAACGCTAAACTAGGCTTTCTGTGCATAGTACCTTTATCTTTACTCGCTGAGCATGAAATATCTGCCACATCAAATAAAGCCTCTCTGCATTGTAAATAATACTTTATTTCATTTGAAAAGAACATCTTTCATACTGGCAAGCCTTCGTCTTAAAATTGCATGATCTGACTTTCTCTTACAGGGAAAGAAGAGTTTCAGCATCTGAGAACTCGTGTTCTCTACTTTCGCACAGGAGCCCTAACACAGTGTCACTGTTCGTAGAAGCGCAAAACTAAGCTGTTTAGGCATATTACACATAAATTTACTTGCGGAGCAGAAAACATCTAAAACATTAAAGAAAGGCTTTTCTACATTGCAAATAATACTTTATTTCATTTGAAAAGAATATCTTTCATACTGGCAAGCTTTGGTCGTAATATTGCAGAATCTGTCTTTCTCTTACAGGGAAAGAGGAGTTTCAGCATCTGAGAACTCCTGTTCTCTACTATCGCATAGGAGCCCTACCGCAGTGTCACTGTTCATAGAAACGCTAAACTAAGGTGTCTGGGCTTAGTCGCTCTAACTTTACTTGAGGTGCAAAAAACATCTAACACATTAAAGAAACATTTTTCTTGATTGCAAATAAGACTTTATTTCATTTGAAAAGAACATCTTTCATATTGGCAAGGCTTGGTCTTAACATTGGATTTTGTGACTTTTTCTTACAGAGAAAGAAGATTTTCAACGTCTGAGCACCCGTGTTCTCTTGTTTCACACAGGATCTATGACACATTGACGCTGTTCATAGAAACGTTAAACTAAGCTGTCTGTTCATAGAAGCTCTAATTTACTTGTACAGCAGAATATATCTAACACTTTAAAGAAACGCATTTCTGCATTGCAAATAATACTTTATTTCATTTGAAAAGAACATCTATCATACTGGCAAGCCTTCTTCTTAAAATTGCATGAACTGACTTTTTCTTACAGGGAAAGAAGCTTTTCAGCATCTGTGGTCCCGCGTTCTGCCTGACACAGTATCAGTGTTTGTAAAAACGCCAAACTAAGCTGTCTGTTCATAGTAGGCTCCAACTGTACTTGTAGAGCAGAAAATATCTAAAACATTAATAAAAAGGCATTTCTGAATTGCAAGGAAGAGTTTGTGTCATTTGAAAAGAACATCTTTCTTATTGGCAAGCTTTGGTCGTAACATAGCAGAATCTGTCTTTCTCTTACAGGGAAAGATGATTTTCATTATCTGTGGATAGGCGATGTGTTCATTCGCAAATAAGCCCTAATACAGTGTCACTGATTACAAAAAGCTAAACTACGCTGTCTGGGCATAGTACCTTTAACGTTACTCGCTGAGCATGAAATATCTACCACATCAAATAAACGCCTCTCTGCATTGCAAATAAGATTTTATTTCACCTGTAACGAACATCTTTCATATTTGCAAGATTTGGTCTTAACATCGCAGCATCTGTCTTTCTCTTACAGAGAAAGAAGCTTTTCAGCATCTGTGGTCCCGCGTTCTGATTGACACAGTATCACTTGTTCATAGAAACGCTAAACTACGCTGTCTGGGCTTAGTCGCTCTAACTTTACTTGAGGTGCAAAAAACATCTAACACATTAAAGAAACATTTTTCTGCATTGCAAATAATACTTTATTTCATTTGAAATTAACATCTTTCATACTGGCAAGCCTTCGTCTTTAAATTGCATGAACTGACTTTCTCTTACAGAGAAAGAAGCTTTTCAGCGTCTGAGCACCCGTGTTCTCTTTTTTCACACAGGAGCTATGACACATTGTCATTGTTCATAGAAACGCTAAACTACATGCTGAATAGAAAAAATCTAACAGATAAAAGAAATGCTTTTCTGCATTGCAAATAAGACTTTATTTCTTTTGAAAATAATATCTGTCATATTAGGAAGCTTTGGTCTTTACATTGCATAATCTGAAACAGTATCACTGTTCACAGAAACGCTAAACTAGGCTTTCTGTGCATAGTACCTTTATCTTTACTCGCTGAGCATGAAATATCTGCCACATCAAATAAAGCCTCTCTGCATTGTAAATAATACTTTATTTCATTTGAAAAGAACATCTTTCATACTGGCAAGCCTTCGTCTTAAAATTGCATGATCTGACTTTCTCTTACAGGGAAAGAAGAGTTTCAGCATCTGAGAACTCGTGTTCTCTACTTTCGCACAGGAGCCCTAACACAGTGTCACTGTTCGTAGAAGCGCAAAACTAAGCTGTTTAGGCATATTACACATAAATTTACTTGCGGAGCAGAAAACATCTAAAACATTAAAGAAAGGCTTTTCTACATTGCAAATAATACTTTATTTCATTTGAAAAGAATATCTTTCATACTGGCAAGCTTTGGTCGTAATATTGCAGAATCTGTCTTTCTCTTACAGGGACAGAGGAGTTTCAGCATCTGAGAACTCCTGTTCTCTACTATCGCATAGGAGCCCTACCGCAGTGTCACTGTTCATAGAAACGCTAAACTAAGGTGTCTGGGCTTAGTCGCTCTAACTTTACTTGAGGTGCAAAAAACATCTAACACTTTAAAGAAACATTTTTCTTGATTGCAAATAAGACTTTATTTCATTTGAAAAGAACATCTTTCATATTGGCAAGGCTTGGTCTTAACATTGCATTATGTGACTTTTTCTTACAGAGAAAGAAGATTTTCAACGTCTGAGAACCCGTGTTCTCTTGTTTCACACAGGATCTATGAAACATTGACACTTTTCATAGAAACGTTAAACTAACCTGTCTGTTCATAGAAGCTCTAATTTACTTGTACAGCAGAATATATCTAACACTTTAAAGAAACGCATTTCTGCATTGCAAATAATACTTTATTTCATTTGAAAAGAACATCTTTCATACTGGCAAGCGTTGGTCTTAACATCGCAGAATCTGTCTTTCTCTTACAGGGAAAGAAGAGTTTCAGCGTCTGAGAACTCGTGTTCTCTACTATCGCACAGGAGCCCTACCACTGTGTCACTGTTCATAGAAGCGCTAAACTAAGCTGTTTAGGCATAGTACACATAGCTTTACTTGCGGAGCAGAAAACATCTAAAACATTAAAGAAACCCATTTCTGCATTGCAAAGAAGATTTTATTTCATTTGAAAAGAACATCTTTCTTTTTGGCAAGCTTTGGTCTTAACATTGCAGAATCTGTCTTTCTCTTACAGGGAAAGAAGCTTTTCAGAATGTGTGGTCCCGCGTTCTGACTGACACAGTGTCGCTGTCTGTAGAAACTCTAAACTAAGCTGTCTGTTCATAGTGGCTCTATCTTTACTTGTAGAGCAGAAAATATCTAACACATTAAAGGAAGGCTTTTCTGTATTGCACATAAGATTTTATTTCACTTGAAACGAACATCTTTCATATTTGCAAGCTTTGGTCTTAACATCGCAGCATCTGTCTTTCTCTTACAGAGAAAGAAGCTTTTCAGCATCTGTAGTCCCGCGTTCTGATTGACACAGTATCACTTGTTCATAGAAACGCTAAACTACGCTGTCTGGGCTTAGTCGCTCTAACTTTACTTGAGGTGCAAAAAACATCTAACACATTAAAGAAACATTTTTCTGCATTGCAAATAATACTTTATTTTATTTGAAATTAACATCTTTCATACTGGCAAGCTTTGGCCGTAATATTGCAGAATCTGTCTTTCTCTTACAGAGAAAGAAGCTTTTCAGCGTCTGAGCACCAGTGTTCTCTTTTTTCACACAGGAGCTATGACACACTGTCATTGTTCATAGAAACGCTAAACTACATGCTGAATAGAAAACATCTAACACATCAAAGAAATGCCTTTCTGCATTGCAAATAAGACTTTATTTCTTTTGAAAATAATATCTGTCATATTAGGAAGCTTTGGTCTTTACATTGCATAATCTGAAACAGTATCACTGTTCACAGAAACGCTAAACTAGGCTTTCTGTGCATAGTACCTTTATCTTTACTCGCTGAGCATGAAATATCTGCCACATCAAAAAAAGCCTCTCTGCATTATAAATAATACTTTATTTCATTTGAAAAGAACATCTTTCATACTGGCAAGCTTTGGTCGTAATATTGCAGAATCTGTCTTTCTCTTACAGGGAAAGAGGAGTTTCAGCATCTGAGAACTCCTGTTCTCTACTATCGCACAGGAGCCCTACCGCAGTGTCACTGTTCATAGAAACGCTAAACTAAGCTGTTTAGGTACACATAGTACACATAGCTTTACTTGCGGAGTAGAAAACATCTAAAACATTGAAGAAACCCATTTCTGCATTGCAAATAAGATTTTTTTCATTGGAAAAGAACATCTTTCCTACTGGCAAGCTTTGGTCTTAACATCGCAGAATCTGTCTTTCTCTTACAGGTAAAGAAGCTTTTCAGCATCTGTGGTCCCGCGTTCTGACTGACACAACGTCTGAGCACTGTTCATAGAAATGCTAAACTAAGGTGTCTGGGCTTAGTCGCTCTAACTTTACTTGAGGTGCAAAAAACATCTAACACATTAAAGAAACATTTTTCTGCATTGCAAATAATACTTTATTTCATTTGAAATTAACATCTTTCATACTGGCAAGCCTTCGTCTTTAAATTGCATGAACTGACTTTCTCTTACAGAGAAAGAAGCTTTTCAGCGTCTGAGCACCCGTGTTCTCTTTTTTCACACAGGAGCTATGACACATTGTCATTGTTCATAGAAACGCTAAACTACATGCTGAATAGAAAACATCTAACATATCAAAGAAATGCTTTTCTGCATTGCAAATAAGACTTTATTTCTTTTGAAAATAATATCTGTCATATTAGGAAGCTTTGGTCTTTACATTGCATAATCTGAAACAGTATCACTGTTCACAGAAACGCTAAACTAGGCTTTCTGTGCATAGTACCTTTATCTTTACTCGCTGAGCATGAAATATCTGCCACATCAAATAAAGCCTCTCTGCATTGTAAATAATACTTTATTTCATTTGAAAAGAACATCTTTCATACTGGCAAGCCTTAGTCTTAAAATTGCATGATCTGACTTTCTCTTACAGGGAAAGAAGAGTTTCAGCATCTGAGAACTCGTGTTCTCTACTTTCGCACAGGAGCCCTAACACAGTGTCACTGTTCGTAGAAGCGCAAAACTAAGCTGTTTAGGCATAGTACACATAAATTTACTTGCGGAGCAGAAAACATCTAAAACATTAAAGAAAGGCTTTTCTACATTGCAAATAATACTTTATTTCATTTGAAAAGAATATCTTTCATACTGGCAAGCTTTGGTCGTAATATTGCAGAATCTGTCTTTCTCTTACAGGGAAAGAGGAGTTTCAGCATCTGAGAACTCCTGTTCTCTACTATCGCATAGGAGCCCTACCGCAGTGTCACTGTTCATAGAAACGCTAAACTAAGGTGTCTGGGCTTAGTCGCTCTAACTTTACTTGAGGTGCAAAAAACATCTAACACATTAAAGAAACATTTTTCTTGATTGCAAATAAGACTTTATTTCATTTGAAAAGAACATCTTTCATATTGGCAAGGCTTGGTCTTAACATTGCATTTTGTGACTTTTTCTTACAGAGAAAGAAGATTTTCAACGTCTGAGCACCCGTGTTCTCTTGTTTCACACAGGATCTATGACACATTGACGCTGTTCATAGAAACGTTAAACTAAGCTGTCTGTTCATAGAAGCTCTAATTTACTTGTACAGCAGAATATATCTAACACTTTAAAGAAACGCATTTCTGCATTGCAAATAATACTTTATTTCATTTGAAAAGAACATCTATCATACTGGCAAGCCTTCTTCTTAAAATTGCATGAACTGACTTTTTCTTACAGGGAAAGAAGCTTTTCAGCATCTGTGGTCCCGCGTTCTGATTGACACAGTATCACTTGTTCATAGAAACGCTAAACTACGCTGTCTGGGCTTAGTCGCTCTAACTTTACTTGAGGTGCAAAAAACATCTAACACATTAAAGAAACATTTTTCTGCATTGCAAATAATACTTTATTTCATTTGAAATTAACATCTTTCATACTGGCAAGCCTTCGTCTTTAAATTGCATGAACTGACTTTCTCTTACAGAGAAAGAAGCTTTTCAGCGTCTGAGCACCCGTGTTCTCTTTTTTCACACAGGAGCTATGACACATTGTCATTGTTCATAGAAACGCTAAACTACATGCTGAATAGAAAACATCTAACATATCAAAGAAATGCCTTTCTGCATTGCAAATAAGACTTTATTTCTTTTGAAAATAATATCTGTCATATTAGGAAGCTTTGGTCTTTACATTGCATAATCTGAAACAGTATCACTGTTCACAGAAACGCTAAACTAGGCTTTCTGTGCATAGTACCTTTATCTTTACTCGCTGAGCATGAAATATCTGCCACATCAAATAAAGCCTCTCTGCATTGTAAATAATACTTTATTTCATTTGAAAAGAACATCTTTCATACTGGCAAGCTTTGGTCGTAATATTGCAGAATCTGTCTTTCTCTTACAGGGAAAGAGGAGTTTCAGCATCTGAGAACTCCTGTTCTCTACTATCGCACAGGAGCCCTACCGCAGTGTCACTGTTCGTAGAAGCGCAAAACTAAGCTGTTTAGGCATAGTACACATAAATTTACTTGCGGAGCAGAAAACATCTAAAACATTAAAGAAAGGCTTTTCTACATTGCAAATAATACTTTATTTCATTTGAAAAGAATATCTTTCATACTGGCAAGCTTTGGTCGTAATATTGCAGAATCTGTCTTTCTCTTACAGGGAAAGAGGAGTTTCAGCATCTGAGAACTCCTGTTCTCTACTATCGCATAGGAGCCCTACCGCAGTGTCACTGTTCATAGAAACGCTAAACTAAGGTGTCTGGGCTTAGTCGCTCTAACTTTACTTGAGGTGCAAAAAACATCTAACACTTTAAAGAAACATTTTTCTTGATTGCAAATAAGACTTTATTTCATTTGAAAAGAACATCTTTCATATTGGCAAGGCTTGGTCTTAACATTGCATTTTGTGACTTTTTCTTACAGAGAAAGAAGATTTTCAACGTCTGAGCACCCGTGTTCTCTTGTTTCACACAGGATCTATGAAACATTGACACTTTTCATAGAAACGTTAAACTAACCTGTCTGTTCATAGAAGCTCTAATTTACTTGTACAGCAGAATATATCTAACACTTTAAAGAAACGCATTTCTGCATTGCAAATAATACTTTATTTCATTTGAAAAGAACATCTTTCATACTGGCAAGCGTTGGTCTTAACATCGCAGAATCTGTCTTTCTCTTACAGGGAAAGAAGAGTTTCAGCGTCTGAGAACTGGTGTTCTCTACTATCGCACAGGAGCCCTACCACTGTGTCACTGTTCATAGAAGCGCTAAACTAAGCTGTTTAGGCATAGTACACATAGCTTGACTTGCGGAGCAGAAAACATCTAAAACATTAAAGAAACCCATTTCTGCATTGCAAAGAAGATTTTATTTCATTTGAAAAGAACATCTTTCTTTTTGGCAAGCTTTGGTCTTAACATTGCAGAATCTGTCTTTCTCTTACAGGGAAAGAAGCTTTTCAGAATGTGTGGTCCCGCGTTCTGACTGACACAGTGTCGCTGTCTGTAGAAACTCTAAACTAAGCTGTCTGTTCATAGTGGCTCTATCTTTACTTGTAGAGCAGAAAATATCTAACACATTAAAGGAAGGTTTTTCTGTATTGCACATAAGATTTTATTTCACTTGAAACGAACATCTTTCATATTTGCAAGCTTTGGTCTTAACATCGCAGCATCTGTCTTTCTCTTACAGAGAAAGAAGCTTTTCAGCATCTGTAGTCCCGCGTTCTGATTGACACAGTATCACTTGTTCATAGAAACGCTAAACTACGCTGTCTGGGCTTAGTCGCTCTAACTTTACTTGAGGTGCAAAAAACATCTAACACATTAAAGAAACATTTTTCTGCATTGCAAATAATACTTTATTTCATTTGAAATTAACATCTTTCATACTGGCAAGCTTTGGCCGTAATATTGCAGAATCTGTCTTTCTCTTACAGAGAAAGAAGCTTTTCAGCGTCTGAGCACCAGTGTTCTCTTTTTTCACACAGGAGCTATGACACATTGTCATTGTTCATAGAAACGCTAAACTACATGCTGAATAGAAAACATCTAACACATCAAAGAAATGCTTTTCTGCATTGCAAATAAGACTTTATTTCTTTTGAAAATAATATCTGTCATATTAGGAAGCTTTGGTCTTTACATTGCATAATCTGAAACAGTATCACTGTTCACAGAAACGCTAAACTAGGCTTTCTGTGCATAGTACCTTTATCTTTACTCGCTGAGCATGAAATATCTGCCACATCAAATAAAGCCTCTCTGCATTATAAATTATACTTTATTTCATTTGAAAAGAACATCTTTCATACTGGCAAGCTTCTGTCGTAATATTGCAGAATCTGTCTTTCTCTTACAGGAAAAGAGGAGTTTCAGCATCTGAGAACTCCTGTTCTCTACTATCGCACAGGAGCCCTACCGCAGTGTCACTGTTCATAGAAACGCTAAACTAAGCTGTTTAGGTACACATAGTACACATAGCTTTACTTGCGGAGTAGAAAACATCTAAAACATTGAAGAAACCCATTTCTGCATTGCAAATAAGACTTTTTTTCATTGGAAAAGAACATCTTTCCTACTGGCAAGCTTTGGACTTAACATAGCAGAATCTGTCTTTCTCTTACAGGTAAAGAAGCTTTTCAGCATCTGTGGTCCCGCGTTCTGACTGACAAAACGTCTGAGCACTGTTCCTAGAAACGCTAAACTAAGGTGTCTGGGCTTAGTCGCTCTAACTTTACTTGAGGTGCAAAAAACATCTAACACATTAAAGAAACATTTTTCTTGATTGCAAATAAGACTTTATTTCATTTGAAAAGAACATCTTTCATATTGGCAAGGCTTGGTCTTAACATTGCATTTTGTGACTTTTTCTTACAGAGAAAGAAGATTTTCAACGTCTGAGCACCCGTGTTCTCTTGTTTCACACAGGATCTATGACATTTTGACGCTGTTCATAGAAACGTTAAACTAAGCTGTCTGTTCATAGAAGCTCTAATTTACTTGTACAGCAGAATATATCTAACACTTTAAAGAAACGCATTTCTGCATTGCAAATAATACTTTATTTCATTTGAAAAGAACATCTATCATACTGGCAAGCCTTCTTCTTAAAATTGCATGAACTGACTTTTTCTTACAGGGAAAGAAGCTTTTCAGCATCTGTGGTCCCGCGTTCTGCCTGACACAGTATCAGTGTTTGTAAAAACGCCAAACTAAGCTGTCTGTTCATAGTAGGCTCCAACTGTACTTGTAGAGCAGAAAATATCTAAAACATTAATAAAAAGGCATTTCTGAATTGCAAGGAAGAGTTTGTGTCATTTGAAAAGAACATCTTTCTTATTGGCAAGCTTTGGTCGTAACATAGCAGAATCTGTCTTTCTCTTACAGGGAAAGTTGATTTTCATTATCTGTGGATAGGCGATGTGTTCATTCGCAAATAAGCCCTAATACAGTGTCACTGATCACAAAAAGCTAAACTACGCTGTCTGGGCATAGTACCTTTAACGTTACTCGCTGAGCATGAAATATCTACCACATCAAATAAACGCCTCTCTGAATTGCAAATAAGATTTTATTTCACTTGAAACGAACATCTTTCATATTTGCAAGATTTGGTCTTAACATCGCAGCATCTGTCTTTCTCTTACAGAGAAAGAAGCTTTTCAGCATCTGTGGTCCCGCGTTCTGATTGACACAGTATCACTTGTTCATAGAAACGCTAAACTACGCTGTCTGGGCTTAGTCGCTCTAACTTTACTTGAGGTGCAAAAAACATCTAACACATTAAAGAAACATTTTTCTGCATTGCAAATAATACTTTATTTCATTTGAAATTAACATCTTTCATACTGGCAAGCCTTCGTCTTTAAATTGCATGAACTGACTTTCTCTTACAGAGAAAGAAGCTTTTCAGCGTCTGAGCACCCGTGTTCTCTTTTTTCACACAGGAGCTATGACACATTGTCATTGTTCATAGAAACGCTAAACTACATGCTGAATAGAAAAAATCTAACAGATAAAAGAAATGCTTTTCTGCATTGCAAATAAGACTTTATTTCTTTTGAAAATAATATCTGTCATATTAGGAAGCTTTGGTCTTTACATTGCATAATCTGAAACAGTATCACTGTTCACAGAAACGCTAAACTAGGCTTTCTGTGCATAGTACCTTTATCTTTACTCGCTGAGCATGAAATATCTGCCACATCAAATAAAGCCTCTCTGCATTGTAAATAATACTTTATTTCATTTGAAAAGAACATCTTTCATACTGGCAAGCCTTCGTCTTAAAATTGCATGATCTGACTTTCTCTTACAGGGAAAGAAGAGTTTCAGCATCTGAGAACTCGTGTTCTCTACTTTCGCACAGGAGCCCTAACACAGTGTCACTGTTCGTAGAAGCGCAAAACTAAGCTGTTTAGGCATATTACACATAAATTTACTTGCGGAGCAGAAAACATCTAAAACATTAAAGAAAGGCTTTTCTACATTGCAAATAATACTTTATTTCATTTGAAAAGAATATCTTTCATACTGGCAAGCTTTGGTCGTAATATTGCAGAATCTGTCTTTCTCTTACAGGGAAAGAGGAGTTTCAGCATCTGAGAACTCCTGTTCTCTACTATCGCATAGGAGCCCTACCGCAGTGTCACTGTTCATAGAAACGCTAAACTAAGGTGTCTGGGCTTAGTCGCTCTAACTTTACTTGAGGTGCAAAAAACATCTAACACTTTAAAGAAACATTTTTCTTGATTGCAAATAAGACTTTATTTCATTTGAAAAGAACATCTTTCATATTGGCAAGGCTTGGTCTTAACATTGCATTATGTGACTTTTTCTTACAGAGAAAGAAGATTTTCAACGTCTGAGAACCCGTGTTCTCTTGTTTCACACAGGATCTATGAAACATTGACACTTTTCATAGAAACGTTAAACTAACCTGTCTGTTCATAGAAGCTCTAATTTACTTGTACAGCAGAATATATCTAACACTTTAAAGAAACGCATTTCTGCATTGCAAATAATACTTTATTTCATTTGAAAAGAACATCTTTCATACTGGCAAGCGTTGGTCTTAACATCGCAGAATCTGTCTTTCTCTTACAGGGAAAGAAGAGTTTCAGCGTCTGAGAACTCGTGTTCTCTACTATCGCACAGGAGCCCTACCACTGTGTCACTGTTCATAGAAGCGCTAAACTAAGCTGTTTAGGCATAGTACACATAGCTTTACTTGCGGAGCAGAAAACATCTAAAACATTAAAGAAACCCATTTCTGCATTGCAAAGAAGATTTTATTTCATTTGAAAAGAACATCTTTCTTTTTGGCAAGCTTTGGTCTTAACATTGCAGAATCTGTCTTTCTCTTACAGGGAAAGAAGCTTTTCAGAATGTGTGGTCCCGCGTTCTGACTGACACAGTGTCGCTGTCTGTGGAAACTCTAAACTAAGCTGTCTGTTCATAGTGGCTCTATCTTTACTTGTAGAGCAGAAAATATCTAACACATTAAAGGAAGGCTTTTCTGTATTGCACATAAGATTTTATTTCACTTGAAACGAACATCTTTCATATTTGCAAGCTTTGGTCTTAACATCGCAGCATCTGTCTTTCTCTTACAGAGAAAGAAGCTTTTCAGCATCTGTAGTCCCGCGTTCTGATTGACACAGTATCACTTGTTCATAGAAACGCTAAACTACGCTGTCTGGGCTTAGTCGCTCTAACTTTACTTGAGGTGCAAAAAACATCTAACACATTAAAGAAACATTTTTCTGCATTGCAAATAATACTTTATTTCATTTGAAATTAACATCTTTCATACTGGCAAGCTTTGGCCGTAATATTGCAGAATCTGTCTTTCTCTTACAGAGAAAGAAGCTTTTCAGCGTCTGAGCACCAGTGTTCTCTTTTTTCACACAGGAGCTATGACACATTGTCATTGTTCATAGAAACGCTAAACTACATGCTGAATAGAAAACATCTAACACATCAAAGAAATGCTTTTCTGCATTGCAAATAAGACTTTATTTCTTTTGAAAATAATATCTGTCATATTAGGAAGCTTTGGTCTTTACATTGCATAATCTGAAACAGTATCACTGTTCACAGAAACGCTAAACTAGGCTTTCTGTGCATAGTACCTTTATCTTTACTCGCTGAGCATGAAATATCTGCCACATCAAATAAAGCCTCTCTGCATTATAAATAATACTTTATTTCATTTGAAAAGAACATCTTTCATACTGGCAAGCGTTGGTCGTAATATTGCAGAATCTGTCTTTCTCTTACAGGAAAAGAGGAGTTTCAGCATCTGAGAACTCCTGTTCTCTACTATCGCACAGGAGCCCTACCGCAGTGTCACTGTTCATAGAAACGCTAAACTAAGCTGTTTAGGTACACATAGTACACATAGCTTTACTAGCGGAGTAGAAAACATCTAAAACATTGAAGAAACCCTTTTCTGCATTGCAAATAAGACTTTTTTTCATTGGAAAAGAACATCTTTCCTACTGGCAAGCTTTGGACTTAACATAGCAGAATCTGTCTTTCTCTTACAGGTAAAGAAGCTTTTCAGCATCTGTGGTCCCGCGTTCTGACTGACAAAACGTCTGAGCACTGTTCCTAGAAACGCTAAACTAAGGTGTCTGGGTTTAGTCGCTCTAACTTTACTTGAGGTGCAAAAAACATCTAACACATTAAAGAAACATTTTTCTTGATTGCAAATAAGACTTTATTTCATTTGAAAAGAACATCTTTCATATTGGCAAGGCTTGGTCTTAACATTGCATTTTGTGACTTTTTCTTACAGAGAAAGAAGATTTTCAACGTCTGAGCACCCGTGTTCTCTTGTTTCACACAGGATCTATGACACATTGACGCTGTTCATAGAAACGTTAAACTAAGCTGTCTGTTCATAGAAGCTCTAATTTACTTGTACAGCAGAATATATCTAACACTTTAAAGAAACGCATTTCTGCATTGCAAATAATACTTTATTTCATTTGAAAAGAACATCTATCATACTGGCAAGCCTTCTTCTTAAAATTGCATGAACTGACTTTTTCTTACAGGGAAAGAAGCTTTTCAGCATCTGTGGTCCCGCGTTCTGCCTGACACAGTATCAGTGTTTGTAAAAACGCCAAACTAAGCTGTCTGTTCATAGTAGGCTCCAACTGTACTTGTAGAGCAGAAAATATCTAAAACATTAATAAAAAGGCATTTCTGAATTGCAAGGAAGAGTTTGTGTCATTTGAAAAGAACATCTTTCTTATTGGCAAGCTTTGGTCGTAACATAGCAGAATCTGTCTTTCTCTTACAGGGAAAGATGTTTTTCATTATCTGTGGATAGGCGATGTGTTCATTCGCAAATAAGCCCTAATACAGTGTCACTGATCACAAAAAGCTAAACTACGCTGTCTGGGCATAGTACCTTTAACGTTACTCGCTGAGCATGAAATATCTACCACATCAAATAAACGCCTCTCTGAATTGCAAATAAGATTTTATTTCACTTGAAACGAACATCTTTCATATTTGCAAGATTTGGTCTTAACATCGCAGCATCTGTCTTTCTCTTACAGAGAAAGAAGCTTTTCAGCATCTGTGGTCCCGCGTTCTGATTGACACAGTATCACTTGTTCATAGAAACGCTAAACTACGCTGTCTGGGCTTAGTCGCTCTAACTTTACTTGAGGTGCAAAAAACATCTAACACATTAAAGAAACATTTTTCTGCATTGCAAATAATACTTTATTTCATTTGAAATTAACATCTTTCATACTGGCAAGCCTTCGTCTTTAAATTGCATGAACTGACTTTCTCTTACAGAGAAAGAAGCTTTTCAGCGTCTGAGCACCCGTGTTCTCTTTTTTCACACAGGAGCTATGACACATTGTCATTGTTCATAGAAACGCTAAACTACATGCTGAATAGAAAAAATCTAACAGATAAAAGAAATGCTTTTCTGCATTGCAAATAAGACTTTATTTCTTTTGAAAATAATATCTTTCATACTGGCAAGCTTTGGTCGTAATATTGCAGAATCTGTCTTTCTCTTACAGGGAAAGAGGAGTTTCAGCATCTGAGAACTCCTGTTCTCTACTATCGCATAGGAGCCCTACCGCAGTGTCACTGTTCATAGAAACGCTAAACTAAGGTGTCTGGGCTTAGTCGCTCTAACTTTACTTGAGGTGCAAAAAACATCTAACACTTTAAAGAAACATTTTTCTTGATTGCAAATAAGACTTTATTTCATTTGAAAAGAACATCTTTCATATTGGCAAGGCTTGGTCTTAACATTGCATTATGTGACTTTTTCTTACAGAGAAAGAAGATTTTCAACGTCTGAGAACCCGTGTTCTCTTGTTTCACACAGGATCTATGAAACATTGACACTTTTCATAGAAACGTTAAACTAACCTGTCTGTTCATAGAAGCTCTAATTTACTTGTACAGCAGAATATATCTAACACTTTAAAGAAACGCATTTCTGCATTGCAAATAATACTTTATTTCATTTGAAAAGAACATCTTTCATACTGGCAAGCGTTGGTCTTAACATCGCAGAATCTGTCTTTCTCTTACAGGGAAAGAAGAGTTTCAGCGTCTGAGAACTCGTGTTCTCTACTATCGCACAGGAGCCCTACCACTGTGTCACTGTTCATAGAAGCGCTAAACTAAGCTGTTTAGGCATAGTACACATAGCTTTACTTGCGGAGCAGAAAACATCTAAAACATTAAAGAAACCCATTTCTGCATTGCAAAGAAGATTTTATTTCATTTGAAAAGAACATCTTTCTTTTTGGCAAGCTTTGGTCTTAACATTGCAGAATCTGTCTTTCTCTTACAGGGAAAGAAGCTTTTCAGAATGTGTGGTCCCGCGTTCTGACTGACACAGTGTCGCTGTCTGTGGAAACTCTAAACTAAGCTGTCTGTTCATAGTGGCTCTATCTTTACTTGTAGAGCAGAAAATATCTAACACATTAAAGGAAGGCTTTTCTGTATTGCACATAAGATTTTATTTCACTTGAAACGAACATCTTTCATATTTGCAAGCTTTGGTCTTAACATCGCAGCATCTGTCTTTCTCTTACAGAGAAAGAAGCTTTTCAGCATCTGTAGTCCCGCGTTCTGATTGACACAGTATCACTTGTTCATAGAAACGCTAAACTACGCTGTCTGGGCTTAGTCGCTCTAACTTTACTTGAGGTGCAAAAAACATCTAACACATTAAAGAAACATTTTTCTGCATTGCAAATAATACTTTATTTCATTTGAAATTAACATCTTTCATACTGGCAAGCTTTGGCCGTAATATTGCAGAATCTGTCTTTCTCTTACAGAGAAAGAAGCTTTTCAGCGTCTGAGCACCAGTGTTCTCTTTTTTCACACAGGAGCTATGACACATTGTCATTGTTCATAGAAACGCTAAACTACATGCTGAATAGAAAACATCTAACACATCAAAGAAATGCTTTTCTGCATTGCAAATAAGACTTTATTTCTTTTGAAAATAATATCTGTCATATTAGGAAGCTTTGGTCTTTACATTGCATAATCTGAAACAGTATCACTGTTCACAGAAACGCTAAACTAGGCTTTCTGTGCATAGTACCTTTATCTTTACTCGCTGAGCATGAAATATCTGCCACATCAAATAAAGCCTCTCTGCATTATAAATAATACTTTATTTCATTTGAAAAGAACATCTTTCATACTGGCAAGCGTTGGTCGTAATATTGCAGAATCTGTCTTTCTCTTACAGGAAAAGAGGAGTTTCAGCATCTGAGAACTCCTGTTCTCTACTATCGCACAGGAGCCCTACCGCAGTGTCACTGTTCATAGAAACGCTAAACTAAGCTGTTTAGGTACACATAGTACACATAGCTTTACTAGCGGAGTAGAAAACATCTAAAACATTGAAGAAACCCTTTTCTGCATTGCAAATAAGACTTTTTTTCATTGGAAAAGAACATCTTTCCTACTGGCAAGCTTTGGACTTAACATAGCAGAATCTGTCTTTCTCTTACAGGTAAAGAAGCTTTTCAGCATCTGTGGTCCCGCGTTCTGACTGACAAAACGTCTGAGCACTGTTCCTAGAAACGCTAAACTAAGGTGTCTGGGTTTAGTCGCTCTAACTTTACTTGAGGTGCAAAAAACATCTAACACATTAAAGAAACATTTTTCTTGATTGCAAATAAGACTTTATTTCATTTGAAAAGAACATCTTTCATATTGGCAAGGCTTGGTCTTAACATTGCATTTTGTGACTTTTTCTTACAGAGAAAGAAGATTTTCAACGTCTGAGCACCCGTGTTCTCTTGTTTCACACAGGATCTATGACACATTGACGCTGTTCATAGAAACGTTAAACTAAGCTGTCTGTTCATAGAAGCTCTAATTTACTTGTACAGCAGAATATATCTAACACTTTAAAGAAACGCATTTCTGCATTGCAAATAATACTTTATTTCATTTGAAAAGAACATCTATCATACTGGCAAGCCTTCTTCTTAAAATTGCATGAACTGACTTTTTCTTACAGGGAAAGAAGCTTTTCAGCATCTGTGGTCCCGCGTTCTGCCTGACACAGTATCAGTGTTTGTAAAAACGCCAAACTAAGCTGTCTGTTCATAGTAGGCTCCAACTGTACTTGTAGAGCAGAAAATATCTAAAACATTAATAAAAAGGCATTTCTGAATTGCAAGGAAGAGTTTGTGTCATTTGAAAAGAACATCTTTCTTATTGGCAAGCTTTGGTCGTAACATAGCAGAATCTGTCTTTCTCTTACAGGGAAAGATGTTTTTCATTATCTGTGGATAGGCGATGTGTTCATTCGCAAATAAGCCCTAATACAGTGTCACTGATCACAAAAAGCTAAACTACGCTGTCTGGGCATAGTACCTTTAACGTTACTCGCTGAGCATGAAATATCTACCACATCAAATAAACGCCTCTCTGAATTGCAAATAAGATTTTATTTCACTTGAAACGAACATCTTTCATATTTGCAAGATTTGGTCTTAACATCGCAGCATCTGTCTTTCTCTTACAGAGAAAGAAGCTTTTCAGCATCTGTGGTCCGCGTTCTGATTGACACAGTATCACTTGTTCATAGAAACGCTAAACTACGCTGTCTGGGCTTAGTCGCTCTAACTTTACTTGAGGTGCAAAAAACATCTAACACATTAAAGAAACATTTTTCTGCATTGCAAATAATACTTTATTTCATTTGAAATTAACATCTTTCATACTGGCAAGCCTTCGTCTTTAAATTGCATGAACTGACTTTCTCTTACAGAGAAAGAAGCTTTTCAGCGTCTGAGCACCCGTGTTCTCTTTTTTCACACAGGAGCTATGACACATTGTCATTGTTCATAGAAACGCTAAACTACATGCTGAATAGAAAAAATCTAACAGATAAAAGAAATGCTTTTCTGCATTGCAAATAAGACTTTATTTCTTTTGAAAATAATATCTGTCATATTAGGAAGCTTTGGTCTTTACATTGCATAATCTGAAACAGTATCACTGTTCACAGAAACGCTAAACTAGGCTTTCTGTGCATAGTACCTTTATCTTTACTCGCTGAGCATGAAATATCTGCCACATCAAATAAAGCCTCTCTGCATTGTAAATAATACTTTATTTCATTTGAAAAGAACATCTTTCATACTGGCAAGCCTTCGTCTTAAAATTGCATGATCTGACTTTCTCTTACAGGGAAAGAAGAGTTTCAGCATCTGAGAACTCGTGTTCTCTACTTTCGCACAGGAGCCCTAACACAGTGTCACTGTTCGTAGAAGCGCAAAACTAAGCTGTTTAGGCATATTACACATAAATTTACTTGCGGAGCAGAAAACATCTAAAACATTAAAGAAAGGCTTTTCTACATTGCAAATAATACTTTATTTCATTTGAAAAGAATATCTTTCATACTGGCAAGCTTTGGTCGTAATATTGCAGAATCTGTCTTTCTCTTACAGGGAAAGAGGAGTTTCAGCATCTGAGAACTCCTGTTCTCTACTATCGCATAGGAGCCCTACCGCAGTGTCACTGTTCATAGAAACGCTAAACTAAGGTGTCTGGGCTTAGTCGCTCTAACTTTACTTGAGGTGCAAAAAACATCTAACACATTAAAGAAACATTTTTCTTGATTGCAAATAAGACTTTATTTCATTTGAAAAGAACATCTTTCATATTGGCAAGGCTTGGTCTTAACATTGCATTATGTGACTTTTCTTACAGAGAAAGAAGATTTTCAACGTCTGAGAACCCGTGTTCTCTTGTTTCACACAGGATCTATGAAACATTGACACTTTTCATAGAAACGTTAAACTAACCTGTCTGTTCATAGAAGCTCTAATTTACTTGTACAGCAGAATATATCTAACACTTTAAAGAAACGCATTTCTGCATTGCAAATAATACTTTATTTCATTTGAAAAGAACATCTTTCATACTGGCAAGCGTTGGTCTTAACATCGCAGAATCTGTCTTTCTCTTACAGGGAAAGAAGAGTTTCAGCGTCTGAGAACTCGTGTTCTCTACTATCGCACAGGAGCCCTACCACTGTGTCACTGTTCATAGAAGCGCTAAACTAAGCTGTTTAGGCATAGTACACATAGCTTTACTTGCGGAGCAGAAAACATCTAAAACATTGAAGAAACCCATTTCTGCATTGCAAATAAGATTTTTTTTCATTTGAAAAGAACATCTTTCCTACTGGCAAGCTTTGGTCTTAACATCGCAGAATCTGTCTTTCTCTTACAGGTAAAGAAGCTTTTCAGCATCTGTGGTCCCGCGTTCTGACTGACACAGTGTCGCTGTCTGTAGAAACTCTAAACTAAGCTGTCTGTTCATAGTGGCTCTATCTTTACTTGTAGAGCAGAAAATATCTAACACATTAAAGGAAGGCTTTTCTGTATTGCGCATAAGATTTTATTTCACTTGAAACGAACATCTTTCATATTTGCAAGCTTTGGTCTTAACATCGCAGCATCTGTCTTTCTCTTACAGAGAAAGAAGCTTTTCAGCATCTGTAGTCCCGCGTTCTGATTGACACAGTATCACTTGTTCATAGAAACGCTAAACTACGCTGTCTGGGCTTAGTCGCGCTAACTTTACTTGAGGTGCAAAAAACATCTAACACATTAAAGAAACATTTTTCTGCATTGCAAATAATACTTTATTTCATTTGAAATTAACATCTTTCATACTGGCAAGCCTTCGTCTTTAAATTGCATGAACTGACTTTCTCTTACAGAGAAAGAAGCTTTTCAGCGTCTGAGCACCCGTGTTCTCTTTTTTCACACAGGAGCTATGACACATTGTCATTGTTCATAGAAACGCTAAACTACATGCTGAATAGAAAACATCTAACATATCAAAGAAATGCCTTTCTGCATTGCAAATAAGACTTTATTTCTTTTGAAAATAATATCTGTCATATTAGGAAGCTTTGGTCTTTACATTGCATAATCTGAAACAGTATCACTGTTCACAGAAACGCTAAACTAGGCTTTCTGTGCATAGTACCTTTATCTTTACTCGCTGAGCATGAAATATCTGCCACATCAAATAAAGCCTCTCTGCATTGTAAATAATACTTTATTTCATTTGAAAAGAACATCTTTCATACTGGCAAGCTTTGGTCGTAATATTGCAGAATCTGTCTTTCTCTTACAGGGAAAGAGGAGTTTCAGCATCTGAGAACTCCTGTTCTCTACTATCGCACAGGAGCCCTACCGCAGTGTCACTGTTCATAGAAACGCTAAACTAAGCTGTTTAGGTACACATAGTACACATAGCTTTACTTGCGGAGTAGAAAACATCTAAAACATTGAAGAAACCCATTTCTGCATTGCAAATAAGATTTTTTTCATTGGAAAAGAACATCTTTCCTACTGGCAAGCTTTGGTCTTAACATCGCAGAATCTGTCTTTCTCTTACAGGTAAAGAAGCTTTTCAGCATCTGTGGTCCCGCGTTCTGACTGACACAACGTCTGAGCACTGTTCATAGAAACGCTAAACTAAGGTGTCTGGGCTTAGTCGCTCTAACTTTACTTGAGGTGCAAAAAACATCTAACACATTAAAGAAACATTTTTCTTGATTGCAAATAAGACTTTATTTCATTTGAAAAGAACATCTTTCATATTGGCAAGGCTTGGTCTTAACATTGCATTTTGTGACTTTTTCTTACAGAGAAAGAAGATTTTCAACGTCTGAGCACCCGTGTTCTCTTGTTTCACACAGGATCTATGACACATTGACGCTGTTCATAGAAACGTTAAACTAAGCTGTCTGTTCATAGAAGCTCTAATTTACTTGTACAGCAGAATATATCTAACACTTTAAAGAAACGCATTTCTGCATTGCAAATAATACTTTATTTCATTTGAAAAGAACATCTTTCATACTGGCAAGCGTTGGTCTTATCGCAGAATCTGTCTTTCTCTTACAGGGAAAGAAGAGTTTCAGCATCTGAGAACTCGTGTTCTCTACTATCGCACAGGAGCCCTACCACTGTGTCACTGTTCATAGAAGCGCTAAACTAAGCTGTTTAGGCATAGTACACATAGCTTTACTTGCGGAGCAGAAAACATCTAAAACATTAAAGAAACCCAGTTCTGCATTGCAAAGAAGATTTTATTTCATTTGAAAAGAACATCTTTCATATTGGCAAGGCTTGGTCTTAACATTGCATTTTGTGACTTTTTCTTACAGAGAAAGAAGATTTTCAACGTCTGAGCACCCGTGTTCTCTTGTTTCACACAGGATCTATGACACATTGACACTGTTCATAGACACGTTAAACTAAGCTGTCTGTTCATAGAAGCTCTAATTTACTTGTACAGCAGAATATATCTAACACTTTAAAGAAACGCATTTCTGCATTGCAAATAATACTTTATTTTATTTGAAAAGAACATCTATCATACTGGCAAGCCTTCTTCTTAAAATTGCATGAACTGACATTTTCTTACAGGGAAAGAAGCTTTTCAGCATCTGTGGTCCCGCGTTCTGCCTGACACAGTATCAGTGTTTGTAAAAACGCCAAACTAAGCTGTCTGTTCATAGTAAGCTCCAACTGTACTTGTAGAGCAGAAAATATCTAAAACATTAATAAAAAGGCATTTCTGAATTGCAAGGAAGAGTTTGTGTCATTTGAAAAGAACATCTTTCTTATTGGCAAGCTTTGGTCGTAACATAGCAGAATCTGTCTTTCTCTTACAGGGAAAGATGATTTTCATTATCTGTGGATAGGCGATGTGTTCATTCGCAAATAAGCCCTAATACAGTGTCACTGATCATAAAAACGCTAAACTACGCTGTCTGGGCATAGTACCTTTAACGTTACTCGCTGAGCATGAAATATCTACCACATCAAATAAACGCCTCTCTGCATTGCAAATAAGATTTTATTTCACTTGAAACGAACATCTTTCATATTTGCAAGATTTGGTCTTAACATCGCAGCATCTGTCTTTCTCTTACAGAGAAAGAAGCTTTTCAGCATCTGTGGTCCCGCGTTCTGATTGACACAGTATCACTTGTTCATAGAAACGCTAAACTACGCTGTCTGGGCTTAGTCGCTCTAACTTTACTTGAGGTGCAAAAAACATCTAACACATTAAAGAAACATTTTTCTGCATTGCAAATAATACTTTATTTCATTTGAAATTAACATCTTTCATACTGGCAAGCCTTCCTCTTTAAATTGCATGAACTGACTTTCTCTTACAGAGAAAGAAGCTTTTCAGCGTCTGAGCACCCGTGTTCTCTTTTTTCACACAGGAGCTATGACACATTGTCATTGTTCATAGAAACGCTAAACTACATGCTGAATAGAAAACATCAAACATATCAAAGAAATGCCTTTCTGCATTGCAAATAAGACTTTATTTCTTTTGAAAATAATATCTGTCATATTAGGAAGCTTTGGTCTTTACATTGCATAATCTGAAACAGTATCACTGTTCACAGAAACGCTAAACTAGGCTTTCTGTGCATAGTACCTTTATCTTTACTCGCTGAGCATGAAATATCTGCCACATCAAATAAAGCCTCTCTGCATTGTAAATAATACTTTATTTCATTTGAAAAGAACATCTTTCATACTGGCAAGCCTTCGTCTTAAAATTGCATGATCTGACTTTCTCTTACAGGGAAAGAAGAGTTTCAGAATCTGAGAACTCGTGTTCTCTACTTTCGCACAGGAGCCCTAACACATTGTCACTGTTCGTAGAAGCGCAAAACTAAGCTGTTTAGGCATAGTACACATAAATTTACTTGCGGAGCAGAAAACATCTAAAACATTAAAGAAAGGTTTTCTACATTGCAAATAATACTTTATTTCATTTGAAAAGAATATCTTTCATACTGGCAAGCTTTGGTCGTAATATTGCAGAATCTGTCTTTCTCTTACAGGGAAAGAGGAGTTTCAGCATCTGAGAACTCCTGTTCTCTACTATCGCATAGGAGCCCTACCGCAGTGTCACTGTTCATAGAAACGCTAAACTAAGGTGTCTGGGCTTAGTCGCTCTAACTTTACTTGAGGTGCAAAAAACATCTAACACTTTAAAGAAACATTTTTCTTGATTGCAAATAAGACTTTATTTCATTTGAAAAGAACATCTTTCATATTGGCAAGGCTTGGTCTTAACATTGCATTATGTGACTTTTTCTTACTGAGAAAGAAGATTTTCAACGTCTGAGAACCCGTGTTCTCTTGTTTCACACAGGATCTATGAAACATTGACACTTTTCATAGAAATGTTAAACTAACCTGTCTGTTCATAGAAGCTCTAATTTACTTGTACAGCAGAATATATCTAACACTTTAAAGAAACGCATTTCTGCATTGCAAATAATACTTTATTTCATTTGAAAAGAACATCTCTCATACTGGCAAGCGTTGGTCTTACCATCGCAGAATCTGTCTTTCTCTTACAGGGAAAGAAGAGTTTCAGCGTCTGAGAACTCGTGTTCTCTTCTATCGCACAGGAGCCCTACCACTGTGTCACTGTTCATAGAAGCGCTAAACTAAGCTGTTTAGGCATAGTACACATAGCTTTACTTGCGGAGCAGAAAACATCTAAAACACTAAAGAAACCCAGTTCTGCATTGCAAAGAAGATTTTATTTCATTTGAAAAGAACATCTTTCATATTGGCAAGGCTTGGTCTTAATATTGCATTTTGTGACTTTTTCTTACAGAGAAAGAAGATTTTCAACGTCTGAGCACCCGTGTTCTCTTGTTTCACACAGGATCTATGACACATTGACACTGTTCATAGACACGTTAAACTAAACTGTCTGTTCATAGAAGCTCTAATTTACTTGTACAGCAGAATATATCTAACACTTTAAAGAAACGCATTTCTGCATTGCAAATAATACTTTATTTCATTTGAAAATAATATCTGTCATATTAGGAAGCTTTGGTCTTTACATTGCATAATCTGAAACAGTATCACTGTTTACAGAAACGCTAAACTAGGCTTTCTGTGCATAGTACCTTTATCTTTACTCGCTGAGCATGAAATATCTGCCACATCAAATAAAGCCTCTCTGCATTGTAAATAATACTTTATTTCATTTGAAAAGAACATCTTTCATACTGGCAAGCCTTCGTCTTAAAATTGCATGATCTGACTTTCTCTTACAGGGAAAGAAGAGTTTCAGCATCTGAGAACTCGTGTTCTCTACTTTCGCACAGGAGCCCTAACACAGTCACTGTTCGTAGAAGCGCAAAACTAAGCTGTTTAGGCATAGTACACATAAATTTACTTGCGGAGCAGAAAACATCTAAAACATTAAAGAAAGGCTTTTCTACATTGCAAATAATACTTTATTTCATTTGAAAAGAATATCTTTCATACTGGCAAGCTTTGGTCGTAATATTGCAGAATCTGTCTTTCTCTTACAGGGAAAGAGGAGTTTCAGCATCTGAGAACTCCTGTTCTCTACTATCGCATAGGAGCCCTACCGCAGTGTCACTGTTCATAGAAACGCTAAACTAAGGTGTCTGGGCTTAGTCGCTCTAACTTTACTTGAGGTGCAAAAAACATCTAACACTTTAAAGAAACATTTTTCTTGATTGCAAATAAGACTTTATTTCATTTGAAAAGAACATCTTTCATATTGGCAAGGCTTGGTCTTAACATTGCATTATGTGACTTTTTCTTACTGAGAAAGAAGATTTTCAACGTCTGAGAACCCGTGTTCTCTTGTTTCACACAGGATCTATGAAACATTGACACTTTTCATAGAAACGTTAAACTAACCTGTCTGTTCATAGAAGCTCTAATTTACTTGTACAGCAGAATATATCTAACACTTTAAAGAAACGCATTTCTGCATTGCAAATAATACTTTATTTCATTTGAAAAGAACATCTTTCATACTGGCAAGCGTTGGTCTTACCATCGCAGAATCTGTCTTTCTCTTACAGGGAAAGAAGAGTTTCAGCGTCTGAGAACTCGTGTTCTCTACTATCGCACAGGAGCCCTACCACTGTGTCACTGTTCATAGAAGCGCTATACTAAGCTGTTTAGGCATAGTACACATAGCTTTACTTGCGGAGCAGAAAACATCTAAAACATTAAAGAAACCCATTTCTGCATTGCAAAGAAGATTTTATTTCATTTGAAAAGAACATCTTTCTTTTTGGCAAGCTTTGGTCTTAACATTGCAGAATCTGTCTTTCTCTTACAGGGAAAGAAGCTTTTCAGAATGTGTGGTCCCGCGTTCTGACTGACACAGTGTCGCTGTCTGTAGAAACTCTAAACTAAGCTGTCTGTTCATAGTGGCTCTATCTTTACTTGTAGAGCAGAAAATATCTAACACATTAAAGGAAGGCTTTTCTGTATTGCACATAAGATTTTATTTCACTTGAAACGAACATCTTTCATATTTGCAAGCTTTGGTCTTAACATCGCAGCATCTGTCTTTCTCTTACAGAGAAAGAAGCTTTTCAGCATCTGTAGTCCCGCGTTCTGATTGACACAGTATCACTTGTTCATAGAAACGCTAAACTACGCTGTCTGGGCTTAGTCGCGCTAAATTTACTTGAGGTGCAAAAAACATCTAACACATTAAAGAAACATTTTTCTGCATTGCAAATAATACTTTATTTCATTTGAAATTAACATCTTTCATACTGGCAAGCCTTCGTCTTTAAATTGCATGAACTGACTTTCTCTTACAGAGAAAGAAGCTTTTCAGCGTCTGAGCACCCGTGTTCTCTTTTTTCACACAGGAGCTATGACACATTGTCATTGTTCATAGAAACGCTAAACTACATTCTTAATAGAAAACATCTAACACATCAAAGAAATGCCTTTCTGCATTGCAAATAAGACTTTATTTCTTTTGAAAATAATATCTGTCATATTAGGAAGCTTTGGTCTTTACATTGCATAATCTGAAACAGTATCACTGTTCACAGAAACGCTAAACTAGGCTTTCTGTGCATAGTACCTTTATCTTTACTCGCTGAGCATGAAATATCTGCCACATCAAATAAAGCCTCTCTGCATTATGAATAATACTTTATTTCATTTGAAAAGAACATCTTTCATACTGGCAAGCTTTGGTCGTAATATTGCAGAATCTGTCTTTCTCTTACAGGGAAAGAGGAGTTTCAGCATCTGAGAACTCCTGTTCTCTACTATCGCACAGGAGCCCTACCGCAGTGTCACTGTTCATAGAAACGCTAAACTAAGCTGTTTAGGTACACATAGTACACATAGCTTTACTTGCGGAGTAGAAAACATCTAAAACATTGAAGAAACCCATTTCTGCATTGCAAATAAGATTTTTTTTCATTTGAAAAGAACATCTTTCCTACTGGCAAGCTTTGGTCTTAACATCGCAGAATCTGTCTTTCTCTTACAGGTAAAGAAGCTTTTCAGCATCTGTGGTCCCGCGTTCTGACTGACACAACGGCTGAGCACTGTTCATAGAAACGCTAAACTAAGGTGTCTGGGCTTAGTCGCTCTAACTTTACTTGCGGAGCAGAAAACATCTAAAACATTAAAGAAACCCAGTTCTGCATTGCAAAGAAGATTTTATTTCATTTGAAAAGAACATCTTTCATATTGGCAAGGCTTGGTCTTCACATTGCATTTTGTGACTTTTTCTTACAGAGAAAGAAGATTTTCAACGTCTGAGCACCCGTGTTCTCTTGTTTCACACAGGATCTATGACACATTGACACTGTTCATAGACACGTTAAACTAAGCTGTCTGTTCATAGAAGCTCTAATTTACTTGTACAGCAGAATATATCTAACACTTTAAAGAAACGCTTTTCTGCATTGCAAATAATACTTTATTTCATTTGAAAAGAACATCTATCATACTGGCAAGCCTTCTTCTTAAAATTGCATGAACTGACTTTTTCTTACAGGGAAAGAAGCTTTTCAGCATCTGTGGTCCCGCGTTCTGCCTGACACAGTATCAGTGTTTGTAAAAACGCCAAACTAAGCTGTCTGTTCATAGTAAGCTCCAACTGTACTTGTAGAGCAGAAAATATCTAAAACATTAATAAAAAGGCATTTCTGAATTGCAAAGAAGAGTTTGTGTCATTTGAAAAGAACATCTTTCTTATTGGCAAGCTTTGGTCGTAACATAGCAGAATCTGTCTTTCTCTTACAGGGAAAGATGATTTTCATTATCTGTGGATAGGCGATGTGTTCATTCGCAAATAAGCCCTAATACAGTGTCACTGATCATAAAAACGCTAAACTACGCTGTCTGGGCTTAGTCGCTCTAACTTTACTTGAGGTGCAAAAAACATCTAACACATTAAAGAAACATTTTTCTGCATTGCAAATAATACTTTATTTCATTTGAAATTAACATCTTTCATACTGGCAAGCCTTCGTCTTTAAATTGCATGAACTGACTTTCTCTTACAGAGAAAGAAGCTTTTCAGCGTCTGAGCACGCGTGTTCTCTTTTTTCACACAGGAGCTATGACACATTGTCATTGTTCATAGAAACGCTAAACTACATGCTGAATAGAAAACATCTAACACATCAAAGAATTGCCTTTCTGCATTGCAAATAAAACTTTGTTTCTTTTGAAAATCATATCTGTCATATTAGGAAGCTTTGGTCTTTACATTGCATAATCTGAGACAGTATCACTGTTCATAGAAACGCTAAACTAAGCTCTTTAGGTACACATAGTACACATAGCTTTACTTGCGGAGTAGAAAACATCTAAAACATTGAAGAAACCCATTTCTGCATTGCAAATAAGATTTTTTTTCATTTGAAAAGAACATCTTTCCTACTGGCAAGCTTTGGTCTTAACATCGCAGAATCTGTCTTTGTCTTACAGGTAAAGAAGCTTTTCAGCATCTGTGGTCCCGCGTTCTGACTGACACAACGGCTGAGCACTGTTCATAGAAACGCTAAACTAAGGTGTCTGGGCTTAGTCGCTCTAACTTTACTTGCGGAGCAGAAAACATCTAAAACATTAAAGAAACCCAGTTCTGCATTGCAAAGAAGATTTTATTTCATTTGAAAAGAACATCTTTCATATTGGCAAGGCTTGGTCTTCACATTGCATTTTGTGACTTTTTCTTACAGAGAAAGAAGATTTTCAACGTCTGAGCACCCGTGTTCTCTTGTTTCACACAGGATATATGACACATTGACACTGTTCATAGACACGTTAAACTAAGCTGTCTGTTCATAGAAGCTCTAATTTACTTGTACAGCAGAATATATCTAACACTTTAAAGAAACGCATTTCTGCATTGCAAATAATACTTTATTTCATTTGAAAAGAACATCTATCATACTGGCAAGCCTTCTTCTTAAAATTGCATGAACTGACTTTTTCTTACAGGGAAAGAAGCTTTTCAGCATCTGTGGTCCCGCGTTCTGCCTGACACAGTATCAGTGTTTGTAAAAACGCCAAACTAAGCTGTCTGTTCATAGTAAGCTCCAACTGTACTTGTAGAGCAGAAAATATCTAAAACATTAATAAAAAGGCATTTCTGAATTGCAAAGAAGAGTTTGTGTCATTTGAAAAGAACATCTTTCTTATTGGCAAGCTTTGGTCGTAACATAGCAGAATCTGTCTTTCTCTTACAGGGAAAGATGATTTTCATTATCTGTGGATAGGCGATGTGTTCATTCGCAAATAAGCCCTAATACAGTGTCACTGATCATAAAAACGCTAAACTACGCTGTCTGGGCTTAGTCGCTCTAACTTTACTTGAGGTGCAAAAAACATCTAACACATTAAAGAAACATTTTTCTGCATTGCAAATAATACTTTATTTCATTTGAAATTAACATCTTTCATACTGGCAAGCCTTCGTCTTTAAATTGCATGAACTGACTTTCTCTTACAGAGAAAGAAGCTTTTCAGCGTCTGAGCACGCGTGTTCTCTTTTTTCACACAGGAGCTTCGACACATTGTCATTGTTCATAGAAACGCTAAACTACATGCTGAATAGAAAACATCTAACACATCAAAGAATTGCCTTTCTGCATTGCAAATAAAACTTTGTTTCTTTTGAAAATCATATCTGTCATATTAGGAAGCTTTGGTCTTTACATTGCATAATCTGAGACAGTATCACTGTTCATAGAAACGCTAAACTAAGCTCTTTAGGTACACATAGTACACATAGCTTTACTTGCGGAGTAGAAAACATCTAAAACATTGAAGAAACCCATTTCTGCATTGCAAATAATACTTTATTTCATTTGAAAAGAACATCTATCATACAGGCAAGCCTTCTTCTTAAAATTGCATGAACTGACTTTTTCTTACAGGGAAAAAAGCTTTTCAGCATCTGTGGTCCCGCGTTCTGCCTGACACAGTATCAGTGTTTGTAAAAACGCCAAACTAAGCTGTCTGTTCATAGTAAGCTCCAACTGTACTTGTAGAGCAGAAAATATCTAAAACATTAATAAAAAGGCATTTCTGAATTGCAAAGAAGAGTTTGTGTCATTTGAAAAGAACATCTTTCTTATTGGCAAGCTTTGGTCGTAACATAGCAGAATCTGTCTTTCTCTTACAGAGAAAGAAGCTTTTCAGCATCTGTGGATAGGCGATGTGTTCATTCGCAAATAAGCCCTAATACAGTGTCACTGATCATAAAAACGCTAAACTACGCTGTCTGGGCATAGTACCTTTAACGTTACTCGCTGAGCATGAAATATCTACCACATCAAATAAACGCCTCTCTGCATTGCAAATAAGATTTTATTTCACTTGAAACGAACATCTTTCATATTTGCAAGATTTGGTCTTAACATCGCAGCATCTGTCTTTCTCTTACAGAGAAAGAAGCTTTTCAGCATCTGTGGTCCCGCGTTCTGATTGACACAGTATCACTTGTTCATAGAAACGCTAAACTACGCTGTCTGGGCTTAGTCGCTCTAACTTTACTTGAGGTGCAAAAAACATCTAACACATTAAAGAAACATTTTTCTGCATTGCAAATAATACTTTATTTCATTTGAAATTAACATCTTTCATACTGGCAAGCCTTCGTCTTTAAATTGCATGAACTGACTTTCTCTTACAGAGAAAGAAGCTTTTCAGCGTCTGAGCACCCGTGTTCTCTTTTTTCACACAGGAGATATGACACATTGTCATTGTTCATAGAAACGCTAAACTACATGCTGAATAGAAAACATCTAACATATCAAAGAAATGCCTTTCTGCATTGCAAATAAGACTTTATTTCTTTTGAAAATAATATCTGTCATATTAGGAAGCTTTGGTCTTTACATTGCATAATCTGAAACAGTATCACTGTTCACAGAAACGCTAAACTAGGCTTTCTGTGCATAGTACCTTTATCTTTACTCGCTGAGCATGAAATATCTGCCACATTAAATAAAGCCTCTCTGCATTGTAAATAATACTTTATTTCATTTGAAAAGAACATCTTTCATACTGGCAAGCCTTCGTCTTAAAATTGCATGATCTGACTTTCTCTTACAGGGAAAGAAGAGTTTCAGCATCTGAGAACTCGTGTTCTCTACTTTCGCACAGGAGCCCTAACACAGTGTCACTGTTCGTAGAAGCGCAAAACTAAGCTGTTTAGGCATAGTACACATAAATTTACTTGCGGAGCAGAAAACATCTAAAACATTAAAGAAAGGCTTTTCTACATTGCAAATACTACTTTATTTCATTTGAAAAGAATATCTTTCATACTGGCAAGCTTTGGTCGTAATATTGCAGAATCTGTCTTTCTCTTACAGGGAAAGAGGAGTTTCAGCATCTGAGAACTCCTGTTCTCTACTATCGCATAGGAGCCCTACCGCAGTGTCACTGTTCATAGAAACGCTAAACTAAGGTGTCTGGGCTTAGTCGCTCTAACTTTACTTGAGGTGCAAAAAACATCTAACACTTTAAAGAAACATTTTTCTTGATTGCAAATAAGACTTTATTTCATTTGAAAAGAACATCTTTCATATTGGCAAGGCTTGGTCTTAACATTGTATTATGTGACTTTTTCTTACAGAGAAAGAAGATTTTCAACGTCTGAGAACCCGTGTTCTCTTGTTTCACACAGGATCTATGACACATTGACACTTTTCATAGAAACGTTAAACTAAGCTGTCTGTTCATAGAAGCTCTAATTTACTTGTACAGCAGAATATATCTAACACTTTAAAGAAACGCATTTCTGCATTGCAAATAATACTTTATTTCATTTGAAAAGAACATCTTTCATACTGGCAAGCGTTGGTCTTAACATCGCAGAATCTGTCTTTCTCTTACAGGGAAAGAAGAGTTTCAGCATCTGAGAACTCGTGTTCTCTACTATCGCACAGGAGCCCTACCACTGTGTCACTGTTCATAGAAGCGCTAAACTAAGCTGTTTAGGCATAGTACACATAGCTTTACTTGCGGAGCAGAAAACATCTAAAACATTAAAGAAACACATTTCTGCATTACAAATAAGACTTTCTTTCATTTGAAAAGAACATCTTTCATATTGGCAAGGCTTGGTCTTAACATTGCATTATGTGACTTTTTCTTACAGAGAAAGAAGATTTTCAACGTCTGAGAACCCGTGTTCGCTTGTTTCACACAGGATCTATGACACATTGACACTTTTCATAGACACGTTAAACTAAGCTGTCTGTTCATAGAAGCTCTAATTTACTTGTACAGCAGAATATATCTAACACTTTAAAGAAACGCATTTCTGCATTTCAAATAATACTTTATTTCATTTGAAAAGAACATCTTTCATACTGGCAAGCGTTGGTCTTAACATTGCAGAATCTGTCCTTCTCTTACAGGGAAAGAAGCTTTTCAGCATCTGTGGTCCCGCGTTCTCACTGACACAGTGTCGCTGTCTGTAGAAACTCTAAACTAAGCTGTCTGTTCATAGTAGCTCTATCTTTACTTGTAGAGCAGAAAATATCTAACACATTAAAGGAAGGCTTTTCTGTATTGCACATAAGATTTTATTTCACTTGAAACGAACATCTTTCATATTTGCAAGCTTTGGTCTTAACATCGCAGCATCTGTCTTTCTCTTACAGAGAAAGAAGCTTTTCAGCATCTGTGGTCCCGCGTTCTGATTGACACATTATCACTTGTTCATAGAAACGCTAAACTACGCTGTCTGGGCTTAGTCGCTCTAACGTTACTTGAGGTGCAAAAAACATCTAACACATTAAAGAAACATTTTTCTGCATTGCAAATAATACTTTATTTCATTTGAAATTAACATCTTTCATACTGGCAAGCCTTCGTCTTTAAATTGCATGAACTGACTTTCTCTGACAGAGAAAGAAGCTTTTCAGCGTCTGAGCACCCGTGTTCTCTTTTTTCACACAGGAGCTATGACACATTGTCATTGTTCATAGAAACGCTAAACTACATGCTGAATAGAAAACATCTAACACATCAAAGAAATGCCTTTCTGCATTGCAAATACGACTTTATATCTTTTGAAAATAATATCTTTCATATTAGGAAGCTTTGGTCTTTACATTGCATAATCTGAGACAGTATCACTGTTCACAGAAACGCTAAACTAGGCTTTCTGTGCATAGTACCTTTATCTTTACGCGCTGAGCATGAAATATCTACCACATCAAATAAAGCCTCTCTGCATTGTACTAAGCTGTCTGTTCATAGTAGCTCTATCTTTACTTGTAGAGCAGAAAATATCTAACACATTAAAGGAAGGCTTTTCTGTATTGCACATAAGATTTTATTTCACTTGAAACGAACATTCTTTCATATTTACAAGCTTTGGTCTTAACATCGCAGAATCTGTCTTTCTCTTACAGAGAAAGAAGCTTTTCAGCATCTGTGGTCCCGCGTTCTGATTTACACAGTATAACTTGTTCATAGAAACGCTAAACTACATGCTGAATAGAAAACATCTAACACATCAAAGAAATGCCTTTCTGCATTGCAAATAAGACTTTATTTCTTTTGAAAATAATATCTGTCATATTAGGAAGCTTTGGTCTTTACATTGCATAATCTGAAACAGTATCACTGTTCACAGAAACGATAAACTAGGCTTTCTGTGCATAGTACCTTTATCTTTACTCGCTGAGCATGAAATATCTGCCACATCAAATAAAGCCTCTCTGCATTATAAATAATACTTTATTTCATTTGAAAAGAACATCTTTCATACTGGCAAGCCTTCGTCTTAAAATTGCATGATCTGACTTTCTCTTACAGGGAAAGAGGAGTTTCAGCATCTGAGAACTCGTGTTCTCTACTTTCGCACAGGAGCCCTAACACAGTGTTACTGTTCGTAGAAGCGCAAAACTAAGCTGTTTAGGTACACATAGTACACATAGCTTTACTTGCGGAGTAGAAAACACCTAAAACATTAAAGAAACCCATTTCTGCATTGCAAATAAGATTTTTTTTCATTTGAAAAGAACATCTTTCCTACTGGCAAACTTTGGTCTTAACATCGCAGAATCTGTCTTTCTCTTACAGGGAAAGAAGCTTTTCAGCATCTGTGGTCCCGCGTTCTGACTGACACAACGTCTGAGCACTGTTCATAGAAACGCTAAACTAAGGTGTCTGGGCTTAGTCGCTCTAACTTTACTTGAGGTGCAAAAAACATCTAACACTTTAAAGAAACATTTTTCTTGATTGCAAATAAGACTTTATTTCATTTGAAAAGAACATCTTTCATATTGGCAAGGCTTGGTCTTAATATTGCATTTTGTGACTTTTTCTTACAGAGAAAGAAGATTTTCAACGTCTGAGCACCCGTGTTCTCTTGTTTCACACAGGATCTATGACACATTGACACTGTTCATAGACACGTTAAACTAAGCTGTCTGTTCATAGAAGCTCTAATTTACTTGTACAGCAGAATATATCTAACACTTTAAAGAAACGCATTTCTGCATTGCAAATAATACTTTATTTCATTTGAAAAGAACATCTATCATACTGGCAAGCCTTCTTCTTAAAATTGCATGAACTGACTTTTTCTTACAGGGAAAGAAGCTTTTCAGCATCTGTGGTCCCGCGTTCTGCCTGACACAGTATCAGTGTTTGTAAAAACGCCAAACTAAGCTGTCTGTTCATAGTAAGCTCCAACTGTACTTGTAGAGCAGAAAATATCTAAAACATTAATAAAAAGGCATTTCTGAATTGCAAAGAAGAATTTGTGTCATTTGAAAAGAACATCTTTCTTATTGGCAAGCTTTGGTCGTAACATAGCAGAATCTGTCTTTCTCTTACAGAGAAAGAAGCTTTTCAGCATCTGTGGATAGGCGATGTGTTCATTCGCAAATAAGCCCTAATACAGTGTCACTGATCATAAAAACGCTAAACTACGCTGTCTGGGCATAGTACCTTTAACGTTACTCGCTGAGCATGAAATATCTACCACATCAAATAAACGCCTCTCTGCATTGTAAATAAGATTTTATTTCACTTGAAACGAACATCTTTCATATTTGCAAGATTTGGTCTTAACATCGCAGCATCTGTCTTTCTCTTACAGAGAAAGAAGCTTTTCAGCATCTGTGGTCCCGCGTTCTGATTGACACAATATCACTTGTTCATAGAAACGCTAAACTACGCTGTCTGGGCTTAGTCGCTCTAACTTTACTTGAGGTGCAAAAAACATCTAACACATTAAAGAAACATTTTTCTGCATTGCAAATAATACTTTATTTCATTTGAAATTAACATCTTTCATACTGGCAAGCCTTCGTCTTTAAATTGCATGAACTGACTTTCTCTTACAGAGAAAGAAGCTTTTCAGCGTCTGAGCACCCGTGTTCTCTTTTTTCACACAGGAGCTATGACACATTGTCATTGTTCATAGAAACGCTAAACTACATGCTGAATAGAAAACATCAAACATATCAAAGAAATGCCTTTCTGCATTGCAAATAAGACTTTATTTCTTTTGAAAATAATATCTGTCATATTAGGAAGCTTTGGTCTTTACATTGCATAATCTGAAACAGTATCACTGTTCACAGAAACGCTAAACTAGGCTTTCTGTGCATAGTACCTTTATCTTTACTCGCTGAGCATGAAATATCTGCCACATCAAATAAAGCCTCTCTGCATTGTAAATAATACTTTATTTCATTTGAAAAGAACATCTTTCATACTGGCAAGCCTTCGTCTTAAAATTGCATGATCTGACTTTCTCTTACAGGGAAAGAAGAGTTTCAGAATCTGAGAACTCGTGTTCTCTACTTTCGCACAGGAGCCCTAACACATTGTCACTGTTCGTAGAAGCGCAAAACTAAGCTGTTTAGGCATAGTACACATAAATTTACTTGCGGAGCAGAAAACATCTAAAACATTAAAGAAAGGTTTTCTACATTGCAAATAATACTTTATTTCATTTGAAAAGAATATCTTTCATACTGGCAAGCTTTGGTCGTAATATTGCAGAATCTGTCTTTCTCTTACAGGGAAAGAGGAGTTTCAGCATCTGAGAACTCCTGTTCTCTACTATCGCATAGGAGCCCTACCGCAGTGTCACTGTTCATAGAAACGCTAAACTAAGGTGTCTGGGCTTAGTCGCTCTAACTTTACTTGAGGTGCAAAAAACATCTAACACTTTAAAGAAACATTTTTCTTGATTGCAAATAAGACTTTATTTCATTTGAAAAGAACATCTTTCATATTGGCAAGGCTTGGTCTTAACATTGCATTATGTGACTTTTTCTTACTGAGAAAGAAGATTTTCAACGTCTGAGAACCCGTGTTCTCTTGTTTCACACAGGATCTATGAAACATTGACACTTTTCATAGAAATGTTAAACTAACCTGTCTGTTCATAGAAGCTCTAATTTACTTGTACAGCAGAATATATCTAACACTTTAAAGAAACGCATTTCTGCATTGCAAATAATACTTTATTTCATTTGAAAAGAACATCTCTCATACTGGCAAGCGTTGGTCTTACCATCGCAGAATCTGTCTTTCTCTTACAGGGAAAGAAGAGTTTCAGCGTCTGAGAACTCGTGTTCTCTTCTATCGCACAGGAGCCCTACCACTGTGTCACTGTTCATAGAAGCGCTAAACTAAGCTGTTTAGGCATAGTACACATAGCTTTACTTGCGGAGCAGAAAACATCTAAAACACTAAAGAAACCCAGTTCTGCATTGCAAAGAAGATTTTATTTCATTTGAAAAGAACATCTTTCATATTGGCAAGGCTTGGTCTTAATATTGCATTTTGTGACTTTTTCTTACAGAGAAAGAAGATTTTCAACGTCTGAGCACCCGTGTTCTCTTGTTTCACACAGGATCTATGACACATTGACACTGTTCATAGACACGTTAAACTAAACTGTCTGTTCATAGAAGCTCTAATTTACTTGTACAGCAGAATATATCTAACACTTTAAAGAAACGCATTTCTGCATTGCAAATAATACTTTATTTCATTTGAAAATAATATCTGTCATATTAGGAAGCTTTGGTCTTTACATTGCATAATCTGAAACAGTATCACTGTTTACAGAAACGCTAAACTAGGCTTTCTGTGCATAGTACCTTTATCTTTACTCGCTGAGCATGAAATATCTGCCACATCAAATAAAGCCTCTCTGCATTGTAAATAATACTTTATTTCATTTGAAAAGAACATCTTTCATACTGGCAAGCCTTCGTCTTAAAATTGCATGATCTGACTTTCTCTTACAGGGAAAGAAGAGTTTCAGCATCTGAGAACTCGTGTTCTCTACTTTCGCACAGGAGCCCTAACACAGTCACTGTTCGTAGAAGCGCAAAACTAAGCTGTTTAGGCATAGTACACATAAATTTACTTGCGGAGCAGAAAACATCTAAAACATTAAAGAAAGGCTTTTCTACATTGCAAATAATACTTTATTTCATTTGAAAAGAATATCTTTCATACTGGCAAGCTTTGGTCGTAATATTGCAGAATCTGTCTTTCTCTTACAGGGAAAGAGGAGTTTCAGCATCTGAGAACTCCTGTTCTCTACTATCGCATAGGAGCCCTACCGCAGTGTCACTGTTCATAGAAACGCTAAACTAAGGTGTCTGGGCTTAGTCGCTCTAACTTTACTTGAGGTGCAAAAAACATCTAACACTTTAAAGAAACATTTTTCTTGATTGCAAATAAGACTTTATTTCATTTGAAAAGAACATCTTTCATATTGGCAAGGCTTGGTCTTAACATTGCATTATGTGACTTTTTCTTACTGAGAAAGAAGATTTTCAACGTCTGAGAACCCGTGTTCTCTTGTTTCACACAGGATCTATGAAACATTGACACTTTTCATAGAAACGTTAAACTAACCTGTCTGTTCATAGAAGCTCTAATTTACTTGTACAGCAGAATATATCTAACACTTTAAAGAAACGCATTTCTGCATTGCAAATAATACTTTATTTCATTTGAAAAGAACATCTTTCATACTGGCAAGCGTTGGTCTTACCATCGCAGAATCTGTCTTTCTCTTACAGGGAAAGAAGAGTTTCAGCGTCTGAGAACTCGTGTTCTCTACTATCGCACAGGAGCCCTACCACTGTGTCACTGTTCATAGAAGCGCTATACTAAGCTGTTTAGGCATAGTACACATAGCTTTACTTGCGGAGCAGAAAACATCTAAAACATTAAAGAAACCCATTTCTGCATTGCAAAGAAGATTTTATTTCATTTGAAAAGAACATCTTTCTTTTTGGCAAGCTTTGGTCTTAACATTGCAGAATCTGTCTTTCTCTTACAGGGAAAGAAGCTTTTCAGAATGTGTGGTCCCGCGTTCTGACTGACACAGTGTCGCTGTCTGTAGAAACTCTAAACTAAGCTGTCTGTTCATAGTGGCTCTATCTTTACTTGTAGAGCAGAAAATATCTAACACATTAAAGGAAGGCTTTTCTGTATTGCACATAAGATTTTATTTCACTTGAAACGAACATCTTTCATATTTGCAAGCTTTGGTCTTAACATCGCAGCATCTGTCTTTCTCTTACAGAGAAAGAAGCTTTTCAGCATCTGTAGTCCCGCGTTCTGATTGACACAGTATCACTTGTTCATAGAAACGCTAAACTACGCTGTCTGGGCTTAGTCGCGCTAAATTTACTTGAGGTGCAAAAAACATCTAACACATTAAAGAAACATTTTTCTGCATTGCAAATAATACTTTATTTCATTTGAAATTAACATCTTTCATACTGGCAAGCCTTCGTCTTTAAATTGCATGAACTGACTTTCTCTTACAGAGAAAGAAGCTTTTCAGCGTCTGAGCACCCGTGTTCTCTTTTTTCACACAGGAGCTATGACACATTGTCATTGTTCATAGAAACGCTAAACTACATTCTTAATAGAAAACATCTAACACATCAAAGAAATGCCTTTCTGCATTGCAAATAAGACTTTATTTCTTTTGAAAATAATATCTGTCATATTAGGAAGCTTTGGTCTTTACATTGCATAATCTGAAACAGTATCACTGTTCACAGAAACGCTAAACTAGGCTTTCTGTGCATAGTACCTTTATCTTTACTCGCTGAGCATGAAATATCTGCCACATCAAATAAAGCCTCTCTGCATTATGAATAATACTTTATTTCATTTGAAAAGAACATCTTTCATACTGGCAAGCTTTGGTCGTAATATTGCAGAATCTGTCTTTCTCTTACAGGGAAAGAGGAGTTTCAGCATCTGAGAACTCCTGTTCTCTACTATCGCACAGGAGCCCTACCGCAGTGTCACTGTTCATAGAAACGCTAAACTAAGCTGTTTAGGTACACATAGTACACATAGCTTTACTTGCGGAGTAGAAAACATCTAAAACATTGAAGAAACCCATTTCTGCATTGCAAATAAGATTTTTTTTCATTTGAAAAGAACATCTTTCCTACTGGCAAGCTTTGGTCTTAACATCGCAGAATCTGTCTTTCTCTTACAGGTAAAGAAGCTTTTCAGCATCTGTGGTCCCGCGTTCTGACTGACACAACGGCTGAGCACTGTTCATAGAAACGCTAAACTAAGGTGTCTGGGCTTAGTCGCTCTAACTTTACTTGCGGAGCAGAAAACATCTAAAACATTAAAGAAACCCAGTTCTGCATTGCAAAGAAGATTTTATTTCATTTGAAAAGAACATCTTTCATATTGGCAAGGCTTGGTCTTCACATTGCATTTTGTGACTTTTTCTTACAGAGAAAGAAGATTTTCAACGTCTGAGCACCCGTGTTCTCTTGTTTCACACAGGATCTATGACACATTGACACTGTTCATAGACACGTTAAACTAAGCTGTCTGTTCATAGAAGCTCTAATTTACTTGTACAGCAGAATATATCTAACACTTTAAAGAAACGCTTTTCTGCATTGCAAATAATACTTTATTTCATTTGAAAAGAACATCTATCATACTGGCAAGCCTTCTTCTTAAAATTGCATGAACTGACTTTTTCTTACAGGGAAAGAAGCTTTTCAGCATCTGTGGTCCCGCGTTCTGCCTGACACAGTATCAGTGTTTGTAAAAACGCCAAACTAAGCTGTCTGTTCATAGTAAGCTCCAACTGTACTTGTAGAGCAGAAAATATCTAAAACATTAATAAAAAGGCATTTCTGAATTGCAAAGAAGAGTTTGTGTCATTTGAAAAGAACATCTTTCTTATTGGCAAGCTTTGGTCGTAACATAGCAGAATCTGTCTTTCTCTTACAGGGAAAGATGATTTTCATTATCTGTGGATAGGCGATGTGTTCATTCGCAAATAAGCCCTAATACAGTGTCACTGATCATAAAAACGCTAAACTACGCTGTCTGGGCTTAGTCGCTCTAACTTTACTTGAGGTGCAAAAAACATCTAACACATTAAAGAAACATTTTTCTGCATTGCAAATAATACTTTATTTCATTTGAAATTAACATCTTTCATACTGGCAAGCCTTCGTCTTTAAATTGCATGAACTGACTTTCTCTTACAGAGAAAGAAGCTTTTCAGCGTCTGAGCACGCGTGTTCTCTTTTTTCACACAGGAGCTATGACACATTGTCATTGTTCATAGAAACGCTAAACTACATGCTGAATAGAAAACATCTAACACATCAAAGAATTGCCTTTCTGCATTGCAAATAAAACTTTGTTTCTTTTGAAAATCATATCTGTCATATTAGGAAGCTTTGGTCTTTACATTGCATAATCTGAGACAGTATCACTGTTCATAGAAACGCTAAACTAAGCTCTTTAGGTACACATAGTACACATAGCTTTACTTGCGGAGTAGAAAACATCTAAAACATTGAAGAAACCCATTTCTGCATTGCAAATAAGATTTTTTTTCATTTGAAAAGAACATCTTTCCTACTGGCAAGCTTTGGTCTTAACATCGCAGAATCTGTCTTTGTCTTACAGGTAAAGAAGCTTTTCAGCATCTGTGGTCCCGCGTTCTGACTGACACAACGGCTGAGCACTGTTCATAGAAACGCTAAACTAAGGTGTCTGGGCTTAGTCGCTCTAACTTTACTTGCGGAGCAGAAAACATCTAAAACATTAAAGAAACCCAGTTCTGCATTGCAAAGAAGATTTTATTTCATTTGAAAAGAACATCTTTCATATTGGCAAGGCTTGGTCTTCACATTGCATTTTGTGACTTTTTCTTACAGAGAAAGAAGATTTTCAACGTCTGAGCACCCGTGTTCTCTTGTTTCACACAGGATATATGACACATTGACACTGTTCATAGACACGTTAAACTAAGCTGTCTGTTCATAGAAGCTCTAATTTACTTGTACAGCAGAATATATCTAACACTTTAAAGAAACGCATTTCTGCATTGCAAATAATACTTTATTTCATTTGAAAAGAACATCTATCATACTGGCAAGCCTTCTTCTTAAAATTGCATGAACTGACTTTTTCTTACAGGGAAAGAAGCTTTTCAGCATCTGTGGTCCCGCGTTCTGCCTGACACAGTATCAGTGTTTGTAAAAACGCCAAACTAAGCTGTCTGTTCATAGTAAGCTCCAACTGTACTTGTAGAGCAGAAAATATCTAAAACATTAATAAAAAGGCATTTCTGAATTGCAAAGAAGAGTTTGTGTCATTTGAAAAGAACATCTTTCTTATTGGCAAGCTTTGGTCGTAACATAGCAGAATCTGTCTTTCTCTTACAGGGAAAGATGATTTTCATTATCTGTGGATAGGCGATGTGTTCATTCGCAAATAAGCCCTAATACAGTGTCACTGATCATAAAAACGCTAAACTACGCTGTCTGGGCTTAGTCGCTCTAACTTTACTTGAGGTGCAAAAAACATCTAACACATTAAAGAAACATTTTTCTGCATTGCAAATAATACTTTATTTCATTTGAAATTAACATCTTTCATACTGGCAAGCCTTCGTCTTTAAATTGCATGAACTGACTTTCTCTTACAGAGAAAGAAGCTTTTCAGCGTCTGAGCACGCGTGTTCTCTTTTTTCACACAGGAGCTTCGACACATTGTCATTGTTCATAGAAACGCTAAACTACATGCTGAATAGAAAACATCTAACACATCAAAGAATTGCCTTTCTGCATTGCAAATAAAACTTTGTTTCTTTTGAAAATCATATCTGTCATATTAGGAAGCTTTGGTCTTTACATTGCATAATCTGAGACAGTATCACTGTTCATAGAAACGCTAAACTAAGCTCTTTAGGTACACATAGTACACATAGCTTTACTTGCGGAGTAGAAAACATCTAAAACATTGAAGAAACCCATTTCTGCATTGCAAATAATACTTTATTTCATTTGAAAAGAACATCTATCATACAGGCAAGCCTTCTTCTTAAAATTGCATGAACTGACTTTTTCTTACAGGGAAAAAAGCTTTTCAGCATCTGTGGTCCCGCGTTCTGCCTGACACAGTATCAGTGTTTGTAAAAACGCCAAACTAAGCTGTCTGTTCATAGTAAGCTCCAACTGTACTTGTAGAGCAGAAAATATCTAAAACATTAATAAAAAGGCATTTCTGAATTGCAAAGAAGAGTTTGTGTCATTTGAAAAGAACATCTTTCTTATTGGCAAGCTTTGGTCGTAACATAGCAGAATCTGTCTTTCTCTTACAGAGAAAGAAGCTTTTCAGCATCTGTGGATAGGCGATGTGTTCATTCGCAAATAAGCCCTAATACAGTGTCACTGATCATAAAAACGCTAAACTACGCTGTCTGGGCATAGTACCTTTAACGTTACTCGCTGAGCATGAAATATCTACCACATCAAATAAACGCCTCTCTGCATTGCAAATAAGATTTTATTTCACTTGAAACGAACATCTTTCATATTTGCAAGATTTGGTCTTAACATCGCAGCATCTGTCTTTCTCTTACAGAGAAAGAAGCTTTTCAGCATCTGTGGTCCCGCGTTCTGATTGACACAGTATCACTTGTTCATAGAAACGCTAAACTACGCTGTCTGGGCTTAGTCGCTCTAACTTTACTTGAGGTGCAAAAAACATCTAACACATTAAAGAAACATTTTTCTGCATTGCAAATAATACTTTATTTCATTTGAAATTAACATCTTTCATACTGGCAAGCCTTCGTCTTTAAATTGCATGAACTGACTTTCTCTTACAGAGAAAGAAGCTTTTCAGCGTCTGAGCACCCGTGTTCTCTTTTTTCACACAGGAGCTATGACACATTGTCATTGTTCATAGAAACGCTAAACTACATGCTGAATAGAAAACATCTAACATATCAAAGAAATGCCTTTCTGCATTGCAAATAAGACTTTATTTCTTTTGAAAATAATATCTGTCATATTAGGAAGCTTTGGTCTTTACATTGCATAATCTGAAACAGTATCACTGTTCACAGAAACGCTAAACTAGGCTTTCTGTGCATAGTACCTTTATCTTTACTCGCTGAGCATGAAATATCTGCCACATTAAATAAAGCCTCTCTGCATTGTAAATAATACTTTATTTCATTTGAAAAGAACATCTTTCATACTGGCAAGCCTTCGTCTTAAAATTGCATGATCTGACTTTCTCTTACAGGGAAAGAAGAGTTTCAGCATCTGAGAACTCGTGTTCTCTACTTTCGCACAGGAGCCCTAACACAGTGTCACTGTTCGTAGAAGCGCAAAACTAAGCTGTTTAGGCATAGTACACATAAATTTACTTGCGGAGCAGAAAACATCTAAAACATTAAAGAAAGGCTTTTCTACATTGCAAATACTACTTTATTTCATTTGAAAAGAATATCTTTCATACTGGCAAGCTTTGGTCGTAATATTGCAGAATCTGTCTTTCTCTTACAGGGAAAGAGGAGTTTCAGCATCTGAGAACTCCTGTTCTCTACTATCGCATAGGAGCCCTACCGCAGTGTCACTGTTCATAGAAACGCTAAACTAAGGTGTCTGGGCTTAGTCGCTCTAACTTTACTTGAGGTGCAAAAAACATCTAACACTTTAAAGAAACATTTTTCTTGATTGCAAATAAGACTTTATTTCATTTGAAAAGAACATCTTTCATATTGGCAAGGCTTGGTCTTAACATTGTATTATGTGACTTTTTCTTACAGAGAAAGAAGATTTTCAACGTCTGAGAACCCGTGTTCTCTTGTTTCACACAGGATCTATGACACATTGACACTTTTCATAGAAACGTTAAACTAAGCTGTCTGTTCATAGAAGCTCTAATTTACTTGTACAGCAGAATATATCTAACACTTTAAAGAAACGCATTTCTGCATTGCAAATAATACTTTATTTCATTTGAAAAGAACATCTTTCATACTGGCAAGCGTTGGTCTTAACATCGCAGAATCTGTCTTTCTCTTACAGGGAAAGAAGAGTTTCAGCATCTGAGAACTCGTGTTCTCTACTATCGCACAGGAGCCCTACCACTGTGTCACTGTTCATAGAAGCGCTAAACTAAGCTGTTTAGGCATAGTACACATAGCTTTACTTGCGGAGCAGAAAACATCTAAAACATTAAAGAAACACATTTCTGCATTACAAATAAGACTTTCTTTCATTTGAAAAGAACATCTTTCATATTGGCAAGGCTTGGTCTTAACATTGCATTATGTGACTTTTTCTTACAGAGAAAGAAGATTTTCAACGTCTGAGAACCCGTGTTCGCTTGTTTCACACAGGATCTATGACACATTGACACTTTTCATAGACACGTTAAACTAAGCTGTCTGTTCATAGAAGCTCTAATTTACTTGTACAGCAGAATATATCTAACACTTTAAAGAAACGCATTTCTGCATTTCAAATAATACTTTATTTCATTTGAAAAGAACATCTTTCATACTGGCAAGCGTTGGTCTTAACATTGCAGAATCTGTCCTTCTCTTACAGGGAAAGAAGCTTTTCAGCATCTGTGGTCCCGCGTTCTCACTGACACAGTGTCGCTGTCTGTAGAAACTCTAAACTAAGCTGTCTGTTCATAGTAGCTCTATCTTTACTTGTAGAGCAGAAAATATCTAACACATTAAAGGAAGGCTTTTCTGTATTGCACATAAGATTTTATTTCACTTGAAACGAACATCTTTCATATTTGCAAGCTTTGGTCTTAACATCGCAGCATCTGTCTTTCTCTTACAGAGAAAGAAGCTTTTCAGCATCTGTGGTCCCGCGTTCTGATTGACACATTATCACTTGTTCATAGAAACGCTAAACTACGCTGTCTGGGCTTAGTCGCTCTAACGTTACTTGAGGTGCAAAAAACATCTAACACATTAAAGAAACATTTTTCTGCATTGCAAATAATACTTTATTTCATTTGAAATTAACATCTTTCATACTGGCAAGCCTTCGTCTTTAAATTGCATGAACTGACTTTCTCTGACAGAGAAAGAAGCTTTTCAGCGTCTGAGCACCCGTGTTCTCTTTTTTCACACAGGAGCTATGACACATTGTCATTGTTCATAGAAACGCTAAACTACATGCTGAATAGAAAACATCTAACACATCAAAGAAATGCCTTTCTGCATTGCAAATACGACTTTATATCTTTTGAAAATAATATCTTTCATATTAGGAAGCTTTGGTCTTTACATTGCATAATCTGAGACAGTATCACTGTTCACAGAAACGCTAAACTAGGCTTTCTGTGCATAGTACCTTTATCTTTACGCGCTGAGCATGAAATATATACCACATCAAATAAAGCCTCTCTGCATTGTACTAAGCTGTCTGTTCATAGTAGCTCTATCTTTACTTGTAGAGCAGAAAATATCTAACACATTAAAGGAAGGCTTTTCTGTATTGCACATAAGATTTTATTTCACTTGAAACGAACATTCTTTCATATTTACAAGCTTTGGTCTTAACATCGCAGAATCTGTCTTTCTCTTACAGAGAAAGAAGCTTTTCAGCATCTGTGGTCCCGCGTTCTGATTTACACAGTATAACTTGTTCATAGAAACGCTAAACTACATGCTGAATAGAAAACATCTAACACATCAAAGAAATGCCTTTCTGCATTGCAAATAAGACTTTATTTCTTTTGAAAATAATATCTGTCATATTAGGAAGCTTTGGTCTTTACATTGCATAATCTGAAACAGTATCACTGTTCACAGAAACGATAAACTAGGCTTTCTGTGCATAGTACCTTTATCTTTACTCGCTGAGCATGAAATATCTGCCACATCAAATAAAGCCTCTCTGCATTATAAATAATACTTTATTTCATTTGAAAAGAACATCTTTCATACTGGCAAGCCTTCGTCTTAATTGCATGATCTGACCTTTCTCTTACAGGGAAAGAGGAGTTTCAGCATCTGAGAACTCGTGTTCTCTACTTTCGCACAGGAGCCCTAACACAGTGTTACTGTTCGTAGAAGCGCAAAACTAAGCTGTTTAGGTACACATAGTACACATAGCTTTACTTGCGGAGTAGAAAACACCTAAAACATTAAAGAAACCCATTTCTGCATTGCAAATAAGATTTTTTTTCATTTGAAAAGAACATCTTTCCTACTGGCAAACTTTGGTCTTAACATCGCAGAATCTGTCTTTCTCTTACAGGGAAAGAAGCTTTTCAGCATCTGTGGTCCCCGCGTTCTGACTGACACAACGTCTGAGCACTGTTCATAGAAACGCTAAACTAAGGTGTCTGGGCTTAGTCGCTCTAACTTTACTTGAGGTGCAAAAAACATCTAACACTTTAAAGAAACATTTTTCTTGATTGCAAATAAGACTTTATTTCATTTGAAAAGAACATCTTTCATATTGGCAAGGCTTGGTCTTAATATTGCATTTTGTGACTTTTTCTTACAGAGAAAGAAGATTTTCAACGTCTGAGCACCCGTGTTCTCTTGTTTCACACAGGATCTATGACACATTGACACTGTTCATAGACACGTTAAACTAAGCTGTCTGTTCATAGAAGCTCTAATTTACTTGTACAGCAGAATATATCTAACACTTTAAAGAAACGCATTTCTGCATTGCAAATAATACTTTATTTCATTTGAAAAGAACATCTATCATACTGGCAAGCCTTCTTCTTAAAATTGCATGAACTGACTTTTTCTTACAGGGAAAGAAGCTTTTCAGCATCTGTGGTCCCGCGTTCTGCCTGACACAGTATCAGTGTTTGTAAAAACGCCAAACTAAGCTGTCTGTTCATAGTAAGCTCCAACTGTACTTGTAGAGCAGAAAATATCTAAAACATTAATAAAAAGGCATTTCTGAATTGCAAAGAAGAATTTGTGTCATTTGAAAAGAACATCTTTCTTATTGGCAAGCTTTGGTCGTAACATAGCAGAATCTGTCTTTCTCTTACAGAGAAAGAAGCTTTTCAGCATCTGTGGATAGGCGATGTGTTCATTCGCAAATAAGCCCTAATACAGTGTCACTGATCATAAAAACGCTAAACTACGCTGTCTGGGCATAGTACCTTTAACGTTACTACGCCTGAGCATGAAATATCTACCACATCAAATAAACGCCTCTCTGCATTGTAAATAAGATTTTATTTCACTTGAAACGAACATCTTTCATATTTGCAAGATTTGGTCTTAACATCGCAGCATCTGTCTTTCTCTTACAGAGAAAGAAGCTTTTCAGCATCTGTGGTCCCGCGTTCTGATTGACACAATATCACTTGTTCATAGAAACGCTAAACTACGCTGTCTGGGCTTAGTCGCTCTAACTTTACTTGAGGTGCAAAAAACATCTAACACATTAAAGAAACATTTTTCTGCATTGCAAATAATACTTTATTTCATTTGAAATTAACATCTTTCATACTGGCAAGCCTTCGTCTTTAAATTGCATGAACTGACTTTCTCTTACAGAGAAAGAAGCTTTTCAGCGTCTGAGCACCCGTGTTCTCTTTTTTCACACAGGAGCTATGACACATTGTCATTGTTCATAGAAACGCTAAACTACATGCTGAATAGAAAACATCTAACATATCAAAGAAATGCCTTTCCTGCATTGCAAATAAGACTTTATTTTTGAAAATAATATCTGTCATATTAGGAAGCTTTGGTCTTTACATTGCATAATCTGAAACAGTATCACTGTTCACAGAAACGCTAAACTAGGCTTTCTGTGCATAGTACCTTTATCTTTACTCGCTGAGCATGAAATATCTGCCACATCAAATAAAGCCTCTCTGCATTGTAAATAATACTTTATTTCATTTGAAAAGAACATCTTTCATACTGGCAAGCCTTCGTCTTAAAATTGCATGATCTGACTTTCTCTTACAGGGAAAGAAGAGTTTCAGCATCTGAGAACTCGTGTTCTCTACTATCGCACAGGAGCCCTACAGCAGTGTCACTGTTCATAGAAACGCTAAACTAAGCTGTTTAGGTACACATAGTACACATAGCTTTACTTGCGGAGTAGAAAACATCTAAAACATTGAAGAAACCCATTTCTGCATTGCAAATAAGATTTTTTTCTTTGGAAATGAACATCTTTCCTACTGGCAAGCTTTGGTCTTAACATCGCAGAATCTGTCTTTCTCTTACAGGTAAAGAAGCTTTTCAGCATCTGTGGTCCCGCGTTCTGACTGACACAACGTCTGAGCACTGTTCATAGAAACGCTAAACTAATGTGTCTGGGCTTAGTCGCTCTAACTTTACTTGAGGTGCAAAAAACATCTAACACATTAAAGAAACATTTTTCTTGATTGCAAATAAGACTTTATTTCATTTGAAAAGAACATCTTTCATATTGGCAAGGCTTGGTCTTAATATTGCATTTTGTGACTTTTTCTTACAGAGAAAGAAGATTTTCAACGTCTGAGCACCCGTGTTCTCTTGTTTCACACAGGATCTATGAAACATTGACACTTTTCATAGAAATGTTAAACTAACCTGTCTGTTCATAGAAGCTCTAATTTACTTGTACAGCAGAATATATCTAACACTTTAAAGAAACGCATTTCTGCATTGCAAATAATACTTTATTTCATTTGAAAAGAACATCTCTCATACTGGCAAGCGTTGGTCTTACCATCGCAGAATCTGTCTTTCTCTTACAGGGAAAGAAGAGTTTCAGCGTCTGAGAACTCGTGTTCTCTTCTATCGCACAGGAGCCCTACCACTGTGTCACTGTTCATAGAAGCGCTAAACTAAGCTGTTTAGGCATAGTACACATAGCTTTACTTGCGGAGCAGAAAACATCTAAAACACTAAAGAAACCCAGTTCTGCATTGCAAAGAAGATTTTATTTCATTTGAAAAGAACATCTTTCATATTGGCAAGGCTTGGTCTTAATATTGCATTTTGTGACTTTTTCTTACAGAGAAAGAAGATTTTCAACGTCTGAGCACCCGTGTTCTCTTGTTTCACACAGGATCTATGACACATTGACACTGTTCATAGACACGTTAAACTAAACTGTCTGTTCATAGAAGCTCTAATTTACTTGTACAGCAGAATATATCTAACACTTTAAAGAAACGCATTTCTGCATTGCAAATAATACTTTATTTCATTTGAAAATAATATCTGTCATATTAGGAAGCTTTGGTCTTTACATTGCATAATCTGAAACAGTATCACTGTTTACAGAAACGCTAAACTAGGCTTTCTGTGCATAGTACCTTTATCTTTACTCGCTGAGCATGAAATATCTGCCACATCAAATAAAGCCTCTCTGCATTGTAAATAATACTTTATTTCATTTGAAAAGAACATCTTTCATACTGGCAAGCCTTCGTCTTAAAATTGCATGATCTGACTTTCTCTTACAGGGAAAGAAGAGTTTCAGCATCTGAGAACTCGTGTTCTCTACTTTCGCACAGGAGCCCTAACACAGTCACTGTTCGTAGAAGCGCAAAACTAAGCTGTTTAGGCATAGTACACATAAATTTACTTGCGGAGCAGAAAACATCTAAAACATTAAAGAAAGGCTTTTCTACATTGCAAATAATACTTTATTTCATTTGAAAAGAATATCTTTCATACTGGCAAGCTTTGGTCGTAATATTGCAGAATCTGTCTTTCTCTTACAGGGAAAGAGGAGTTTCAGCATCTGAGAACTCCTGTTCTCTACTATCGCATAGGAGCCCTACCGCAGTGTCACTGTTCATAGAAACGCTAAACTAAGGTGTCTGGGCTTAGTCGCTCTAACTTTACTTGAGGTGCAAAAAACATCTAACACTTTAAAGAAACATTTTTCTTGATTGCAAATAAGACTTTATTTCATTTGAAAAGAACATCTTTCATATTGGCAAGGCTTGGTCTTAACATTGCATTATGTGACTTTTTCTTACTGAGAAAGAAGATTTTCAACGTCTGAGAACCCGTGTTCTCTTGTTTCACACAGGATCTATGAAACATTGACACTTTTCATAGAAACGTTAAACTAACCTGTCTGTTCATAGAAGCTCTAATTTACTTGTACAGCAGAATATATCTAACACTTTAAAGAAACGCATTTCTGCATTGCAAATAATACTTTATTTCATTTGAAAAGAACATCTTTCATACTGGCAAGCGTTGGTCTTACCATCGCAGAATCTGTCTTTCTCTTACAGGGAAAGAAGAGTTTCAGCGTCTGAGAACTCGTGTTCTCTACTATCGCACAGGAGCCCTACCACTGTGTCACTGTTCATAGAAGCGCTATACTAAGCTGTTTAGGCATAGTACACATAGCTTTACTTGCGGAGCAGAAAACATCTAAAACATTAAAGAAACCCATTTCTGCATTGCAAAGAAGATTTTATTTCATTTGAAAAGAACATCTTTCTTTTTGGCAAGCTTTGGTCTTAACATTGCAGAATCTGTCTTTCTCTTACAGGGAAAGAAGCTTTTCAGAATGTGTGGTCCCGCGTTCTGACTGACACAGTGTCGCTGTCTGTAGAAACTCTAAACTAAGCTGTCTGTTCATAGTGGCTCTATCTTTACTTGTAGAGCAGAAAATATCTAACACATTAAAGGAAGGCTTTTCTGTATTGCACATAAGATTTTATTTCACTTGAAACGAACATCTTTCATATTTGCAAGCTTTGGTCTTAACATCGCAGCATCTGTCTTTCTCTTACAGAGAAAGAAGCTTTTCAGCATCTGTAGTCCCGCGTTCTGATTGACACAGTATCACTTGTTCATAGAAACGCTAAACTACGCTGTCTGGGCTTAGTCGCGCTAAATTTACTTGAGGTGCAAAAAACATCTAACACATTAAAGAAACATTTTTCTGCATTGCAAATAATACTTTATTTCATTTGAAATTAACATCTTTCATACTGGCAAGCCTTCGTCTTTAAATTGCATGAACTGACTTTCTCTTACAGAGAAAGAAGCTTTTCAGCGTCTGAGCACCCGTGTTCTCTTTTTTCACACAGGAGCTATGACACATTGTCATTGTTCATAGAAACGCTAAACTACATTCTTAATAGAAAACATCTAACACATCAAAGAAATGCCTTTCTGCATTGCAAATAAGACTTTATTTCTTTTGAAAATAATATCTGTCATATTAGGAAGCTTTGGTCTTTACATTGCATAATCTGAAACAGTATCACTGTTCACAGAAACGCTAAACTAGGCTTTCTGTGCATAGTACCTTTATCTTTACTCGCTGAGCATGAAATATCTGCCACATCAAATAAAGCCTCTCTGCATTATGAATAATACTTTATTTCATTTGAAAAGAACATCTTTCATACTGGCAAGCTTTGGTCGTAATATTGCAGAATCTGTCTTTCTCTTACAGGGAAAGAGGAGTTTCAGCATCTGAGAACTCCTGTTCTCTACTATCGCACAGGAGCCCTACCGCAGTGTCACTGTTCATAGAAACGCTAAACTAAGCTGTTTAGGTACACATAGTACACATAGCTTTACTTGCGGAGTAGAAAACATCTAAAACATTGAAGAAACCCATTTCTGCATTGCAAATAAGATTTTTTTTCATTTGAAAAGAACATCTTTCCTACTGGCAAGCTTTGGTCTTAACATCGCAGAATCTGTCTTTCTCTTACAGGTAAAGAAGCTTTTCAGCATCTGTGGTCCCGCGTTCTGACTGACACAACGGCTGAGCACTGTTCATAGAAACGCTAAACTAAGGTGTCTGGGCTTAGTCGCTCTAACTTTACTTGCGGAGCAGAAAACATCTAAAACATTAAAGAAACCCAGTTCTGCATTGCAAAGAAGATTTTATTTCATTTGAAAAGAACATCTTTCATATTGGCAAGGCTTGGTCTTCACATTGCATTTTGTGACTTTTTCTTACAGAGAAAGAAGATTTTCAACGTCTGAGCACCCGTGTTCTCTTGTTTCACACAGGATCTATGACACATTGACACTGTTCATAGACACGTTAAACTAAGCTGTCTGTTCATAGAAGCTCTAATTTACTTGTACAGCAGAATATATCTAACACTTTAAAGAAACGCATTTCTGCATTGCAAATAATACTTTATTTCATTTGAAAAGAACATCTATCATACTGGCAAGCCTTCTTCTTAAAATTGCATGAACTGACTTTTTCTTACAGGGAAAGAAGCTTTTCAGCATCTGTGGTCCCGCGTTCTGCCTGACACAGTATCAGTGTTTGTAAAAACGCCAAACTAAGCTGTCTGTTCATAGTAAGCTCCAACTGTACTTGTAGAGCAGAAAATATCTAAAACATTAATAAAAAGGCATTTCTGAATTGCAAAGAAGAGTTTGTGTCATTTGAAAAGAACATCTTTCTTATTGGCAAGCTTTGGTCGTAACATAGCAGAATCTGTCTTTCTCTTACAGGGAAAGATGATTTTCATTATCTGTGGATAGGCGATGTGTTCATTCGCAAATAAGCCCTAATACAGTGTCACTGATCATAAAAACGCTAAACTACGCTGTCTGGGCTTAGTCGCTCTAACTTTACTTGAGGTGCAAAAAACATCTAACACATTAAAGAAACATTTTTCTGCATTGCAAATAATACTTTATTTCATTTGAAATTAACATCTTTCATACTGGCAAGCCTTCGTCTTTAAATTGCATGAACTGACTTTCTCTTACAGAGAAAGAAGCTTTTCAGCGTCTGAGCACGCGTGTTCTCTTTTTTCACACAGGAGCTATGACACATTGTCATTGTTCATAGAAACGCTAAACTACATGCTGAATAGAAAACATCTAACACATCAAAGAATTGCCTTTCTGCATTGCAAATAAAACTTTGTTTCTTTTGAAAATCATATCTGTCATATTAGGAAGCTTTGGTCTTTACATTGCATAATCTGAGACAGTATCACTGTTCATAGAAACGCTAAACTAAGCTCTTTAGGTACACATAGTACACATAGCTTTACTTGCGGAGTAGAAAACATCTAAAACATTGAAGAAACCCATTTCTGCATTGCAAATAAGATTTTTTTTCATTTGAAAAGAACATCTTTCCTACTGGCAAGCTTTGGTCTTAACATCGCAGAATCTGTCTTTGTCTTACAGGTAAAGAAGCTTTTCAGCATCTGTGGTCCCGCGTTCTGACTGACACAACGGCTGAGCACTGTTCATAGAAACGCTAAACTAAGGTGTCTGGGCTTAGTCGCTCTAACTTTACTTGCGGAGCAGAAAACATCTAAAACATTAAAGAAACCCAGTTCTGCATTGCAAAGAAGATTTTATTTCATTTGAAAAGAACATCTTTCATATTGGCAAGGCTTGGTCTTCACATTGCATTTTGTGACTTTTTCTTACAGAGAAAGAAGATTTTCAACGTCTGAGCACCCGTGTTCTCTTGTTTCACACAGGATATATGACACATTGACACTGTTCATAGACACGTTAAACTAAGCTGTCTGTTCATAGAAGCTCTAATTTACTTGTACAGCAGAATATATCTAACACTTTAAAGAAACGCATTTCTGCATTGCAAATAATACTTTATTTCATTTGAAAAGAACATCTATCATACTGGCAAGCCTTCTTCTTAAAATTGCATGAACTGACTTTTTCTTACAGGGAAAGAAGCTTTTCAGCATCTGTGGTCCCGCGTTCTGCCTGACACAGTATCAGTGTTTGTAAAAACGCCAAACTAAGCTGTCTGTTCATAGTAAGCTCCAACTGTACTTGTAGAGCAGAAAATATCTAAAACATTAATAAAAAGGCATTTCTGAATTGCAAAGAAGAGTTTGTGTCATTTGAAAAGAACATCTTTCTTATTGGCAAGCTTTGGTCGTAACATAGCAGAATCTGTCTTTCTCTTACAGGGAAAGATGATTTTCATTATCTGTGGATAGGCGATGTGTTCATTCGCAAATAAGCCCTAATACAGTGTCACTGATCATAAAAACGCTAAACTACGCTGTCTGGGCTTAGTCGCTCTAACTTTACTTGAGGTGCAAAAAACATCTAACACATTAAAGAAACATTTTTCTGCATTGCAAATAATACTTTATTTCATTTGAAATTAACATCTTTCATACTGGCAAGCCTTCGTCTTTAAATTGCATGAACTGACTTTCTCTTACAGAGAAAGAAGCTTTTCAGCGTCTGAGCACGCGTGTTCTCTTTTTTCACACAGGAGCTTCGACACATTGTCATTGTTCATAGAAACGCTAAACTACATGCTGAATAGAAAACATCTAACACATCAAAGAATTGCCTTTCTGCATTGCAAATAAAACTTTGTTTCTTTTGAAAATCATATCTGTCATATTAGGAAGCTTTGGTCTTTACATTGCATAATCTGAGACAGTATCACTGTTCATAGAAACGCTAAACTAAGCTCTTTAGGTACACATAGTACACATAGCTTTACTTGCGGAGTAGAAAACATCTAAAACATTGAAGAAACCCATTTCTGCATTGCAAATAATACTTTATTTCATTTGAAAAGAACATCTATCATACAGGCAAGCCTTCTTCTTAAAATTGCATGAACTGACTTTTTCTTACAGGGAAAAAAGCTTTTCAGCATCTGTGGTCCCGCGTTCTGCCTGACACAGTATCAGTGTTTGTAAAAACGCCAAACTAAGCTGTCTGTTCATAGTAAGCTCCAACTGTACTTGTAGAGCAGAAAATATCTAAAACATTAATAAAAAGGCATTTCTGAATTGCAAAGAAGAGTTTGTGTCATTTGAAAAGAACATCTTTCTTATTGGCAAGCTTTGGTCGTAACATAGCAGAATCTGTCTTTCTCTTACAGAGAAAGAAGCTTTTCAGCATCTGTGGATAGGCGATGTGTTCATTCGCAAATAAGCCCTAATACAGTGTCACTGATCATAAAAACGCTAAACTACGCTGTCTGGGCATAGTACCTTTAACGTTACTCGCTGAGCATGAAATATCTACCACATCAAATAAACGCCTCTCTGCATTGCAAATAAGATTTTATTTCACTTGAAACGAACATCTTTCATATTTGCAAGATTTGGTCTTAACATCGCAGCATCTGTCTTTCTCTTACAGAGAAAGAAGCTTTTCAGCATCTGTGGTCCCGCGTTCTGATTGACACAGTATCACTTGTTCATAGAAACGCTAAACTACGCTGTCTGGGCTTAGTCGCTCTAACTTTACTTGAGGTGCAAAAAACATCTAACACATTAAAGAAACATTTTTCTGCATTGCAAATAATACTTTATTTCATTTGAAATTAACATCTTTCATACTGGCAAGCCTTCGTCTTTAAATTGCATGAACTGACTTTCTCTTACAGAGAAAGAAGCTTTTCAGCGTCTGAGCACCCGTGTTCTCTTTTTTCACACAGGAGCTATGACACATTGTCATTGTTCATAGAAACGCTAAACTACATGCTGAATAGAAAACATCTAACATATCAAAGAAATGCCTTTCTGCATTGCAAATAAGACTTTATTTCTTTTGAAAATAATATCTGTCATATTAGGAAGCTTTGGTCTTTACATTGCATAATCTGAAACAGTATCACTGTTCACAGAAACGCTAAACTAGGCTTTCTGTGCATAGTACCTTTATCTTTACTCGCTGAGCATGAAATATCTGCCACATTAAATAAAGCCTCTCTGCATTGTAAATAATACTTTATTTCATTTGAAAAGAACATCTTTCATACTGGCAAGCCTTCGTCTTAAAATTGCATGATCTGACTTTCTCTTACAGGGAAAGAAGAGTTTCAGCATCTGAGAACTCGTGTTCTCTACTTTCGCACAGGAGCCCTAACACAGTGTCACTGTTCGTAGAAGCGCAAAACTAAGCTGTTTAGGCATAGTACACATAAATTTACTTGCGGAGCAGAAAACATCTAAAACATTAAAGAAAGGCTTTTCTACATTGCAAATACTACTTTATTTCATTTGAAAAGAATATCTTTCATACTGGCAAGCTTTGGTCGTAATATTGCAGAATCTGTCTTTCTCTTACAGGGAAAGAGGAGTTTCAGCATCTGAGAACTCCTGTTCTCTACTATCGCATAGGAGCCCTACCGCAGTGTCACTGTTCATAGAAACGCTAAACTAAGGTGTCTGGGCTTAGTCGCTCTAACTTTACTTGAGGTGCAAAAAACATCTAACACTTTAAAGAAACATTTTTCTTGATTGCAAATAAGACTTTATTTCATTTGAAAAGAACATCTTTCATATTGGCAAGGCTTGGTCTTAACATTGTATTATGTGACTTTTTCTTACAGAGAAAGAAGATTTTCAACGTCTGAGAACCCGTGTTCTCTTGTTTCACACAGGATCTATGACACATTGACACTTTTCATAGAAACGTTAAACTAAGCTGTCTGTTCATAGAAGCTCTAATTTACTTGTACAGCAGAATATATCTAACACTTTAAAGAAACGCATTTCTGCATTGCAAATAATACTTTATTTCATTTGAAAAGAACATCTTTCATACTGGCAAGCGTTGGTCTTAACATCGCAGAATCTGTCTTTCTCTTACAGGGAAAGAAGAGTTTCAGCATCTGAGAACTCGTGTTCTCTACTATCGCACAGGAGCCCTACCACTGTGTCACTGTTCATAGAAGCGCTAAACTAAGCTGTTTAGGCATAGTACACATAGCTTTACTTGCGGAGCAGAAAACATCTAAAACATTAAAGAAACACATGTCTGCATTACAAATAAGACTTTCTTTCATTTGAAAAGAACATCTTTCATATTGGCAAGGCTTGGTCTTAACATTGCATTATGTGACTTTTTCTTACAGAGAAAGAAGATTTTCAACGTCTGAGAACCCGTGTTCGCTTGTTTCACACAGGATCTATGACACATTGACACTTTTCATAGACACGTTAAACTAAGCTGTCTGTTCATAGAAGCTCTAATTTACTTGTACAGCAGAATATATCTAACACTTTAAAGAAACGCATTTCTGCATTTCAAATAATACTTTATTTCATTTGAAAAGAACATCTTTCATACTGGCAAGCGTTGGTCTTAACATTGCAGAATCTGTCCTTCTCTTACAGGGAAAGAAGCTTTTCAGCATCTGTGGTCCCGCGTTCTCACTGACACAGTGTCGCTGTCTGTAGAAACTCTAAACTAAGCTGTCTGTTCATAGTAGCTCTATCTTTACTTGTAGAGCAGAAAATATCTAACACATTAAAGGAAGGCTTTTCTGTATTGCACATAAGATTTTATTTCACTTGAAACGAACATCTTTCATATTTGCAAGCTTTGGTCTTAACATCGCAGCATCTGTCTTTCTCTTACAGAGAAAGAAGCTTTTCAGCATCTGTGGTCCCGCGTTCTGATTGACACATTATCACTTGTTCATAGAAACGCTAAACTACGCTGTCTGGGCTTAGTCGCTCTAACGTTACTTGAGGTGCAAAAAACATCTAACACATTAAAGAAACATTTTTCTGCATTGCAAATAATACTTTATTTCATTTGAAATTAACATCTTTCATACTGGCAAGCCTTCGTCTTTAAATTGCATGAACTGACTTTCTCTGACAGAGAAAGAAGCTTTTCAGCGTCTGAGCACCCGTGTTCTCTTTTTTCACACAGGAGCTATGACACATTGTCATTGTTCATAGAAACGCTAAACTACATGCTGAATAGAAAACATCTAACACATCAAAGAAATGCCTTTCTGCATTGCAAATACGACTTTATATCTTTTGAAAATAATATCTTTCATATTAGGAAGCTTTGGTCTTTACATTGCATAATCTGAGACAGTATCACTGTTCACAGAAACGCTAAACTAGGCTTTCTGTGCATAGTACCTTTATCTTTACGCGCTGAGCATGAAATATCTACCACATCAAATAAAGCCTCTCTGCATTGTACTAAGCTGTCTGTTCATAGTAGCTCTATCTTTACTTGTAGAGCAGAAAATATCTAACACATTAAAGGAAGGCTTTTCTGTATTGCACATAAGATTTTATTTCACTTGAAACGAACATTCTTTCATATTTACAAGCTTTGGTCTTAACATCGCAGAATCTGTCTTTCTCTTACAGAGAAAGAAGCTTTTCAGCATCTGTGGTCCCGCGTTCTGATTTACACAGTATAACTTGTTCATAGAAACGCTAAACTACATGCTGAATAGAAAACATCTAACACATCAAAGAAATGCCTTTCTGCATTGCAAATAAGACTTTATTTCTTTTGAAAATAATATCTGTCATATTAGGAAGCTTTGGTCTTTACATTGCATAATCTGAAACAGTATCACTGTTCACAGAAACGATAAACTAGGCTTTCTGTGCATAGTACCTTTATCTTTACTCGCTGAGCATGAAATATCTGCCACATCAAATAAAGCCTCTCTGCATTATAAATAATACTTTATTTCATTTGAAAAGAACATCTTTCATACTGGCAAGCCTTCGTCTTAAAATTGCATGATCTGACTTTCTCTTACAGGGAAAGAGGAGTTTCAGCATCTGAGAACTCGTGTTCTCTACTTTCGCACAGGAGCCCTAACACAGTGTTACTGTTCGTAGAAGCGCAAAACTAAGCTGTTTAGGTACACATAGTACACATAGCTTTACTTGCGGAGTAGAAAACACCTAAAACATTAAAGAAACCCATTTCTGCATTGCAAATAAGATTTTTTTTCATTTGAAAAGAACATCTTTCCTACTGGCAAACTTTGGTCTTAACATCGCAGAATCTGTCTTTCTCTTACAGGGAAAGAAGCTTTTCAGCATCTGTGGTCCCGCGTTCTGACTGACACAACGTCTGAGCACTGTTCATAGAAACGCTAAACTAAGGTGTCTGGGCTTAGTCGCTCTAACTTTACTTGAGGTGCAAAAAACATCTAACACTTTAAAGAAACATTTTTCTTGATTGCAAATAAGACTTTATTTCATTTGAAAAGAACATCTTTCATATTGGCAAGGCTTGGTCTTAATATTGCATTTTGTGACTTTTTCTTACAGAGAAGAAGATTTTCAACGTCTGAGCACCCGTGTTCTCTTGTTTCACACAGGATCTATGACACATTGACACTGTTCATTAGACACGTTAAACTAAGCTGTGTCTGTTCATAGAAGCTCTAATTTACTTGTACAGCAGAATATATCTAACACTTTAAAGAAACGCATTTCTGCATTGCCAAATAATACTTTATTTCATTTGAAAAGATACATCTATCATACTGGCAAGCCTTCTTCTTAAAATTGCATGAACTGACTTTTTCTTACAGGGAAAGAAGCTTTTCAGCATCTGTGGTCCCCGCGTTCTGCCTGACACAGTATCAGTGTTTTGTTAAAAGACGCCAAACTAAGCTGTCTGTTCATAGTAAGCTCCAACTGTACTTGTAGAGCAGAAATAATCTAAAACATTAATAAAAAGGCATTTCTGAATTGCAAAGAGAGAATTTGTGTCATTTGAAAAGAACATCTTTCTTATTGGCAAGCTTTGGTCGTAACATAGCAGAATCTGTCTTTCTCTTACAGAGAAAGAAGCTTTTCAGCAGGCGATGTGTTCATTCGCAAATAAGCCCTAATACAGTGTCACTGATCATAAAAACGCTAAACTACGCTGTCTGGGCATAGTACCTTTAACGTTACTCGCTGAGCATGAAATATCTACCACATCAAATAAACGCCTCTCTGCATTGTAAATAAGATTTTATTTCACTTGAAACGAACATCTTTCATATTTGCAAGATTTGGTCTTAACATCGCAGCATCTGTCTTTCTCTTACAGAGAAAGAAGCTTTTCAGCATCTGTGGTCCCGCGTTCTGATTGACACAATATCACTTGTTCATAGAAACGCTAAACTACGCTGTCTGGGCTTAGTCGCTCTAACTTTACTTGAGGTGCAAAAAACATCTAACACATTAAAGAAACATTTTTCTGCATTGCAAATAATACTTTATTTCATTTGAAATTAACATCTTTCATACTGGCAAGCCTTCGTCTTTAAATTGCATGAACTGACTTTCTCTTACAGAGAAAGAAGCTTTTCAGCGTCTGAGCACCCGTGTTCTCTTTTTTCACACAGGAGCTATGACACATTGTCATTGTTCATAGAAACGCTAAACTACATGCTGAATAGAAAACATCTAACATATCAAAGAAATGCCTTTCTGCATTGCAAATAAGACTTTATTTCTTTTGAAAATAATATCTGTCATATTAGGAAGCTTTGGTCTTTACATTGCATAATCTGAAACAGTATCACTGTTCACAGAAACGCTAAACTAGGCTTTCTGTGCATAGTACCTTTATCTTTACTCGCTGAGCATGAAATATCTGCCACATCAAATAAAGCCTCTCTGCATTGTAAATAATACTTTATTTCATTTGAAAAGAACATCTTTCATACTGGCAAGCCTTCGTCTTAAAATTGCATGATCTGACTTTCTCTTACAGGGAAAGAAGAGTTTCAGCATCTGAGAACTCGTGTTCTCTACTATCGCACAGGAGCCCTACAGCAGTGTCACTGTTCATAGAAACGCTAAACTAAGCTGTTTAGGTACACATAGTACACATAGCTTTACTTGCGGAGTAGAAAACATCTAAAACATTGAAGAAACCCATTTCTGCATTGCAAATAAGATTTTTTTCTTTGGAAATGAACATCTTTCCTACTGGCAAGCTTTGGTCTTAACATCGCAGAATCTGTCTTTCTCTTACAGGTAAAGAAGCTTTTCAGCATCTGTGGTCCCGCGTTCTGACTGACACAACGTCTGAGCACTGTTCATAGAAACGCTAAACTAATGTGTCTGGGCTTAGTCGCTCTAACTTTACTTGAGGTGCAAAAAACATCTAACACATTAAAGAAACATTTTTCTTGATTGCAAATAAGACTTTATTTCATTTGAAAAGAACATCTTTCATATTGGCAAGGCTTGGTCTTAATATTGCATTTTGTGACTTTTTCTTACAGAGAAAGAAGATTTTCAACGTCTGAGCACCCGTGTTCTCTTGTTTCACACAGGATCTATGACACATTGACACTGTTCATAGACACGTTAAACTAAGCTGTCTGTTCATAGAAGCTCTAATTTACTTGTACAGCAGAATATATCTAACACTTTAAAGAAACGCATTTCTGCATTGCAAATAATACTTTATTTCATTTGAAAAGAACATCTATCATACAGGCAAGCCTTCTTCTTAAAATTGCATGAACTGACTTTTTCTTACAGGGAAAGAAGCTTTTCAGCATCTGTGGTCCCGCGTTCTGCCTGACACAGTATCAGTGTTTGTAAAAACGCCAAACTAAGCTGTCTGTTCATAGTAAGCTCCAACTGTACTTGTAGAGCAGAAAATATCTAAAACATTAATAAAAAGGCATTTCTGAATTGCAAAGAAGAGTTTGTGTCATTTGAAAAGAACATCTTTCTTATTGGCAAGCTTTGGTCGTAACATAGCAGAATCTGTCTTTCTCTTACAGAGAAAGAAGCTTTTCAGCATCTGTGGATAGGCGATGTGTTCATTCGCAAATAAGCCCTAATACAGTGTCACTGATCATAAAAACGCTAAACTACGCTGTCTGGGCATAGTACCTTTAACGTTACTCGCTGAGCATGAAATATCTACCACATCAAATAAACGCCTCTCTGCATTGCAAATAAGATTTTATTTCACTTGAAACGAACATCTTTCATATTTGCAAGATTTGGTCTTAACATCGCAGCATCTGTCTTTCTCTTACAGAGAAAGAAGCTTTTCAGCATCTGTGGTCCCGCGTTCTGATTGACACAGTATCACTTGTTCATAGAAACGCTAAACTACGCTGTCTGGGCTTAGTCGCTCTAACTTTACTTGAGGTGCAAAAAACATCTAACACATTAAAGAAACATTTTTCTGCATTGCAAATAATACTTTATTTCATTTGAAATTAACATCTTTCATACTGGCAAGCCTTCGTCTTTAAATTGCATGAACTGACTTTCTCTTACAGAGAAAGAAGCTTTTCAGCGTCTGAGCACCCGTGTTCTCTTTTTTCACACAGGAGCTATGACACATTGTCATTGTTCATAGAAACGCTAAACTACATGCTGAATAGAAAACATCTAACATATCAAAGAAATGCCTTTCTGCATTGCAAATAAGACTTTATTTCTTTTGAAAATAATATCTGTCATATTAGGAAGCTTTGGTCTTTACATTGCATAATCTGAAACAGTATCACTGTTCACAGAAACGCTAAACTAGGCTTTCTGTGCATAGTACCTTTATCTTTACTCGCTGAGCATGAAATATCTGCCACATTAAATAAAGCCTCTCTGCATTGTAAATAATACTTTATTTCATTTGAAAAGAACATCTTTCATACTGGCAAGCCTTCGTCTTAAAATTGCATGATCTGACTTTCTCTTACAGGGAAAGAAGAGTTTCAGCATCTGAGAACTCGTGTTCTCTACTTTCGCACAGGAGCCCTAACACAGTGTCACTGTTCGTAGAAGCGCAAAACTAAGCTGTTTAGGCATAGTACACATAAATTTACTTGCGGAGCAGAAAACATCTAAAACATTAAAGAAAGGCTTTTCTACATTGCAAATACTACTTTATTTCATTTGAAAAGAATATCTTTCATACTGGCAAGCTTTGGTCGTAATATTGCAGAATCTGTCTTTCTCTTACAGGGAAAGAGGAGTTTCAGCATCTGAGAACTCCTGTTCTCTACTATCGCATAGGAGCCCTACCGCAGTGTCACTGTTCATAGAAACGCTAAACTAAGGTGTCTGGGCTTAGTCGCTCTAACTTTACTTGAGGTGCAAAAAACATCTAACACTTTAAAGAAACATTTTTCTTGATTGCAAATAAGACTTTATTTCATTTGAAAAGAACATCTTTCATATTGGCAAGGCTTGGTCTTAACATTGTATTATGTGACTTTTTCTTACAGAGAAAGAAGATTTTCAACGTCTGAGAACCCGTGTTCTCTTGTTTCACACAGGATCTATGACACATTGACACTTTTCATAGAAACGTTAAACTAAGCTGTCTGTTCATAGAAGCTCTAATTTACTTGTACAGCAGAATATATCTAACACTTTAAAGAAACGCATTTCTGCATTGCAAATAATACTTTATTTCATTTGAAAAGAACATCTTTCATACTGGCAAGCGTTGGTCTTAACATCGCAGAATCTGTCTTTCTCTTACAGGGAAAGAAGAGTTTCAGCATCTGAGAACTCGTGTTCTCTACTATCGCACAGGAGCCCTACCACTGTGTCACTGTTCATAGAAGCGCTAAACTAAGCTGTTTAGGCATAGTACACATAGCTTTACTTGCGGAGCAGAAAACATCTAAAACATTAAAGAAACCCATTTCTGCATTACAAATAAGACTTTCTTTCATTTGAAAAGAACATCTTTCATATTGGCAAGGCTTGGTCTTAACATTGCATTATGTGACTTTTTCTTACAGAGAAAGAAGATTTTCAACGTCTGAGAACCCGTGTTCGCTTGTTTCACACAGGATCTATGACACATTGACACTTTTCATAGACACGTTAAACTAAGCTGTCTGTTCATAGAAGCTCTAATTTACTTATACAGCAGAATATATCTAACACTTTAAAGAAACGCATTTCTGCATTTCAAATAATACTTTATTTCATTTGAAAAGAACATCTTTCATACTGGCAAGCGTTGGTCTTAACATTGCAGAATCTGTCCTTCTCTTACAGGGAAAGAAGCTTTTCAGCATCTGTGGTCCCGCGTTCTCACTGACACAGTGTCGCTGTCTGTAGAAACTCTAAACTAAGCTGTCTGTTCATAGTAGCTCTATCTTTACTTGTAGAGCAGAAAATATCTAACACATTAAAGGAAGGCTTTTCTGTATTGCACATAAGATTTTATTTCACTTGAAACGAACATCTTTCATATTTGCAAGCTTTGGTCTTAACATCGCAGCATCTGTCTTTCTCTTACAGAGAAAGAAGCTTTTCAGCATCTGTGGTCCCGCGTTCTGATTGACACATTATCACTTGTTCATAGAAACGCTAAACTACGCTGTCTGGGCTTAGTCGCTCTAACGTTACTTGAGGTGCAAAAAACATCTAACACATTAAAGAAACATTTTTCTGCATTGCAAATAATACTTTATTTCATTTGAAATTAACATCTTTCATACTGGCAAGCCTTCGTCTTTAAATTGCATGAACTGACTTTCTCTGACAGAGAAAGAAGCTTTTCAGCGTCTGAGCACCCGTGTTCTCTTTTTTCACACAGGAGCTATGACACATTGTCATTGTTCATAGAAACGCTAAACTACATGCTGAATAGAAAACATCTAACACATCAAAGAAATGCCTTTCTGCATTGCAAATACGACTTTATTTCTTTTGAAAATAATATCTTTCATATTAGGAAGCTTTGGTCTTTACATTGCATAATCTGAGACAGTATCACTGTTCACAGAAACGCTAAACTAGGCTTTCTGTGCATAGTACCTTTATCTTTACGCGCTGAGCATGAAATATCTACCACATCAAATAAAGCCTCTCTGCATTGTACTAAGCTGTCTGTTCATAGTAGCTCTATCTTTACTTGTAGAGCAGAAAATATCTAACACATTAAAGGAAGGCTTTTCTGTATTGCACATAAGATTTTATTTCACTTGAAACGAACATTCTTTCATATTTACAAGCTTTGGTCTTAACATCGCAGAATCTGTCTTTCTCTTACAGAGAAAGAAGCTTTTCAGCATCTGTGGTCCCGCGTTCTGATTTACACAGTATAACTTGTTCATAGAAACGCTAAACTACATGCTGAATAGAAAACATCTAACACATCAAAGAAATGCCTTTCTGCATTGCAAATAAGACTTTATTTCTTTTGAAAATAATATCTGTCATATTAGGAAGCTTTGGTCTTTACATTGCATAATCTGAAACAGTATCACTGTTCACAGAAACGATAAACTTGGCTTTCTGTGCATAGTACCTTTATCTTTACTCGCTGAGCATGAAATATCTGCCACATCAAATAAAGCCTCTCTGCATTATAAATAATACTTTATTTCATTTGAAAAGAACATCTTTCATACTGGCAAGCCTTCGTCTTAAAATTGCATGATCTGACTTTCTCTTACAGGGAAAGAGGAGTTTCAGCATCTGAGAACTCGTGTTCTCTACTTTCGCACAGGAGCCCTAACACAGTGTTACTGTTCGTAGAAGCGCAAAACTAAGCTGTTTAGGTACACATAGTACACATAGCTTTACTTGCGGAGTAGAAAACACCTAAAACATTAAAGAAACCCATTTCTGCATTGCAAATAAGATTTTTTTTCATTTGAAAAGAACATCTTTCCTACTGGCAAACTTTGGTCTTAACATCGCAGAATCTGTCTTTCTCTTACAGGGAAAGAAGCTTTTCAGCATCTGTGGTCCCGCGTTCTGACTGACACAACGTCTGAGCACTGTTCATAGAAACGCTAAACTAAGGTGTCTGGGCTTAGTCGCTCTAACTTTACTTGAGGTGCAAAAAACATCTAACACTTTAAAGAAACATTTTTCTTGATTGCAAATAAGACTTTATTTCATTTGAAAAGAACATCTTTCATATTGGCAAGGCTTGGTCTTAACATTGCATTATGTGACTTTTTCTTACAGAGAAAGAAGATTTTCAACGTCTGAGAACCCGTGTTCTCTTGTTTCACACAGGATCTATGACACATTGACACTTTTCATAGAAACGTTAAACTAAGCTGTCTGTTCATAGAAGCTCTAATTTACTTGTACAGCAGAATATATCTAACACTTTAAAGAAACATTTTTCTTGATTGCAAATAATACTTTATTTCATTTGAAAAGAACATCTTTCATACTGGCAAGCGTTGGTCTTAACATCGCAGAATCTGTCTTTCTCTTACAGGGAAAGAAGAGTTTCAGCATCTGAGAACTCGTGTTCTCTACTATCGCACAGGAGCCCTACCACTGTGTCACTGTTCGTAGAAGCGCAAAACTAAGCTGTTTAGGTATAGTACACATAACTTTACTTGCGGAGCAGAAAACATCTAAAACATTAAAGAGAGGCTTTTCTGCATTGCAAACAACATTTATTTCATTTGAAAAGAAACATCTTTCATACTGGCAAGCTTTGGTCTTAACATCGAAGAATCTGTCTTTCTCTTACAGGGAAAGAAGCTTTTCAGCATCGGTGGTCCCGCGTTCTGATTGACACAGTATCACTGTTTGTAGAAACGTTAAACTAAGCTGTCTATTCATAGTAGCTCTAAGTTTACTTGCGGAGCAGAAAACATCTAAAACATTAAAGAAAGGCTTTTCTACATTGCAAATAATACTTTATTTCATTTGAAAAGAACATCTTTCATATTGGCAAGCTTTGGTCTTAACATCGCAGAATCTGTCTTTCTCTTAGAGGGAAAGAAGAGTTTCAGCATCTGTGAATTCGTGTTCTCTACTATCGCACAGGAGACCTACCACTGTGTCACTGTTCATAGAAGCGCTAAACTAAACTGTTTAGGCATAGTACACATAGCTTTACTTGCGGAGCAGATAACATCTAAAACATTAAAGAAACGCATTTCTGCATTGCAAATAATACTTTATTTCATTTGAAAAGAACATCTTTCCTACTGGCAAGCTTTGGTCTTAACATCGCAGAATCTGTCTTTCTCTTACAGGGAAAGAAGCTTTTCAGCATCTGTGGTCCCGCGTTCTGACTGACACAACGTCTGAGCACTGTTCATAGAAACGCTAAACTAAGGTGTCTGGGCTTAGTCGCTCTAACTTTACTTGAGGTGCAAAAAACATCTAACACTTTAAAGAAACATTTTTCTTGATTGCAAATAAGACTTTATTTCATTTGAAAAGAACATCTTTCATATTGGCAAGGCTTGGTCTTAACATTGCATTATGTGACTTTTTCTTACAGAGAAAGAAGATTTTCAACGTCTGAGAACCCGTGTTCTCTTGTTTCACACAGGATCTATGGCACATTGACACTTTTCATAGAAACGTTAAACTAAGCTGTCTGTTCATAGAAGCTCTAATTTACTTGTACAGCAGAATATATCTAACACTTTAAAGAAACGCATTTCTGCATTGCAAATAATACTTTATTTCATTTGAAAAGAACATCTTTCATACTGGCAAGCGTTGGTCTTAACATCGCAGAATCTGTCTTTCTCTTACAGGGAAAGAAGCTTTTCAGCATCTGTGGTCCCGCGTTCTGCCTGACACAGTATCACTTGTTCATAGAAACGCTAAACTACGCTGTCTGGGCTTAGTCGCTCTAACTTTACTTGAGGTGCAAAAAACATCTAACGCATTAAAGAAACATTTTTCTGCATTGTAGATAATACTTTATTTCATTTGAAATTAACATCTTTCATACTGGCAAGCCTTCGTCTTTAAATTGCATGAACTGACTTTCTCTTACAGAGAAAGAAGCTTTTCAGCGTCTGAGCACCCGTGTTCTCTTTTTTTCACACAGGAGCTATGACACATTGTCATTGTTCATAGAAACGCTAAACTACATGCTGAATAGAAGACATCTAACACATCAAAGAAATGCCTTTCTGCATTGCAAATAAGACTTTATTTCTTTTGAAAATAATATCTGTCATATTAGGAAGCTTTGGTCTTTACATTGCATAATCTGAAACAGTATCACTGTTCACAGAAACGCTAAACTAGGCTTTCTGTGCATTGTACCTTTTTCTTCACTCGCTGAGCATGAAATATCTGCCACATCAAATAAAGCCTCTCTGCATTGTAAATAATACTTTATTTCATTTGAAAAGAACATCTTTCATACTGGCAAGCCTTCGTCTTAACATTGCAGAATCTGTATTTCTCGTACAGGGAAAGCAGCTTTTCAGCATCGGTGTTCCCGCGTTCTGATTGACACAGTATCACTGTTTGTAGAAACGTTAAACTAAGCTGTCTGTTCATAGTAGCTCTAAGTTTACTTGTAGAGCAGGAAATATCTAACACATTAAAGAAACCTATTTCTGCATTGCAAAGAAGATTTTATTTCATTTGAAAAGAACATCTTTCATACTGGCAAGCTTTGGTCGTAAGATAGCAGAATCTGTCTTTCTCTTAAAGGGAAAGAAGCTTTTCAAGATCTGTGGTCCCGCGTTCTGACTGACACAACGTCTGAGCACTGTTCACAGAAACGCTAAACTAAGGTGTCTGGTCTTAGTCGCTCTAACTTTACTTGAGGTGCCAAAAACATCCAACACATTAAAGAAACATTTTTCTTGATTGCAAATAAGACTTTATTTCATTTGAAAAGAACATCTTTCATATTGGCAGGGCTTGGTCTTAACATTGCATTATGTGACTTTTTCTTACGGAGAAAGAAGATTTTCAACGTCTGAGCACCCGTGTTCTCTTGTTTCACACAGGATCTATGACACATTGACACTGTTAATAGAAATGTTAAACTAAGCTGTCTGTTCATAGAAGCTCTAATTTACTTGTACAGCAGAATATATCTAACACTTTAAAGAAACGCATTTCTGCATTGCAAATAATACTTTATTTCATTTGAAAAGAACATCTTTCTTTTTGGCAAGCTTTGGTCTTAACATTGCAGAATCTGTCTTTCTCTTACAGGGAAAGAAGCTTTTCAGCATCTGTGGTCCCGCGTTCTGACTGACACAGTGTCGCTGTCTGTAGAAACTCTAAACTAAGCTGTCTGTTCATAGTAGCTCTATCTTTACTTGTAGAGCAGAAAATATCTAACACATTAAAGGAAGGCTTTTCTGTATTGCACATAATACTTTATTTCATTTGAAATTAACATCTTTCATACTGGCAAGCCTTCGACTTTAAATTGCATGAACTGACTTTCTCTTACAGAGAAAGAAGCTTTTCAGCGTCTGAGCACCCGTGTTCTCTTTTTTCACACAGGAGCTGTGACACATTGTCGTTGTTCATTGAAACGCTAAACTACATGCTGAATAGAAAACATCTAACAGATCAAAGAAATGCCTTTCTGCATTGAAAATAAGACTTTATTTCTTTTGAAAATAATATCTTTCATAGTAGGAAGCTTTGGTCTTTACATTGCATAATCTGAGACAGTATCCCTGTTCACAGAAACGCTAAACTAGGCTTTCTGTGCATAGTACCTTTATCTTTACTCGCTGAGCATGAAATATCTACCACATCAAATAAAGCCACTCTGCATTGTAAATAATAATTTATTTCATTTGAAAAGAACATCTTTCATATTGGCAAGCCTTCGTCTTAAAATTGCATGATCTGACTTTCTCTTACAGGGAAAGAAGAGTTTCAGCATCTGAGAACTCGTGTTCTCTACTTTCGCACAGGAGCCCTAACACAGTGTCACTGTTCGTAGAAGCGCAAAACTAAGCTGTTTAGGCATAGTACAAATAACTTTACTTGCGGAGCAGAAAACATCTAAAACATTAAAGAAAGGCTTTTCTGCATTGCAAAGAACATTTACTTCATTTGAAAAGAACATCTTTCATACTGGCAAGCTTTGGTCTTCATATTGCAGAATCTGTATTTCTCGTACAGGGAAAGAAGCTTTTCAGCATCGGTGGTCCCGCGGTTCTGATTAACACAGTATCACTATTTGTAGAAACTCTAAACTAAGCTGTCTGTTCATAGTAGCTCTACCTTTACTTGTAGAGCAGAAAATATCTAACACATTTAAGGAAGGCTTTTCTGTATTGCACATAAGATTTTATTTCACTTGAAACGAACATCTTTCATATTTGCAAGCTTTGGTCTTAACATCGCAGCATCTGTCTTTCTCTTACAGAGAAAGAAGCTTTTCAGCATCTGTGGTACCGCGTTCTGATTGACACAGTATCACTTGTTCATATAAACGCTAAACTACGCTGTCTGGGCTTAGTCGGTCTAACTTTACTTGAGGTGCAAAAAACATCTAACACATTAAAGAAACATTTTCTGCACTGCAGATAATACTGTATTTCATTTGAAATTAACATCTTTCATACTGGCAAGCCTTCGTCTTTAAATTGCATGAACTGACTTTCTCTTACAGAGAAAGAAGCTTTTCAGCGTCTGAGCACCCGTGTTCTCTTTTTTCACACAGGAGCTATGACACATTGTCATTGTTCATTGAAACGCTAAACTACATGCTGAATAGAAAACATCTAACACATCAAAGAAATGCCTTTCTGCATTGCAAATAAGACTTTATTTCTTTTGAAAATAATATCTGTCATATTAGGAAGCTTTGGTCTTTACATTGCATAATCTGAGACAGTATCACTGTTCACAGAAACGCTAAACTAGGCTTTCTGTGCATAGTACCTTTGTCTTTACTCGCTGAGCATGAAATATCTGCCACATCAAATAAAGCCTCTCTGCATTGTAAATAATACTTTATTTCATTTGAAAAGAACATCTTTCATACTGGCAAGCCTTCGTCTTAAAATTGCATGATCTGACTTTCTCTTACAGGGAAAGAAGAGTTTCAGCATCTGAGAACTCGTGTTCTCTACTTTCGCACAGGAGCCCTAACACAATGTCACTGTTCGTAGAAGCGCAAAACTAAGCTGTTTAGGCATAGTACACATAACTTTACTTGCGGAGCAGAAAACATCTAAAACATTAAAGAAAGGCTTTTCTGCATTGCAAAGAACATTTATTTCATTTGAAAAGAACATCTTTCATACTGGCAAGCTTTGGTCTTCATATTGCAGAATCTGTATTTCTCGTACAGGGAAAGAAGCTTTTCAGCATCGGTGGTCCCGCGTTCGGATTAACACAGTATCACTATTTGTAGAAACGTTAAACTAAGCTGTCTGTTCATAGTAGCTCTAACTTTACTTGTAGAGCAGGAAATATCCAACACATTAAAGAAACCCATTTCTGCATTGCAAAGAAGATTTTATTTCATTTGAAAAGAACATTTTTCATACTGGCAAGCTTTGGTCTTAACATCGCAGAATCTGTCTTTCTCTTACAGGGAAAGAAGCTTTTCAGCATCTGTGGTCCCGTGTTCTGACTGACACAACGTCTGACCACTGTTCATAGAAACGCTAAACTAAGGTGTCTGGGCTTAGTTGCTCTAACTTTACTTGAGGTGCAAAAAACATCTAACACATTAAAGAAACATTTTTCTTGATTGCAAATAAGACTTTATTTTATTTGAAAAGAACATCTTTCATACTGGCAAGCTTTGGTCTTATCGCAGAATCTGTCTTTGTCTTACAGGGAAAGATGATTTTCATTATCTGTGGATAGGCGATGTGTTCATTCGCAAATAAGCCCTAATACAGTGTCACTGATCATAAAAACGCTAAACTACGCTGTCTGGGCATAGTACCTTTAACGTTACTCGCTGAGTATAAAATATCTACCACATCAAATAAACGCCTCTCTACATTGCAAATAATACTTTATGTAATTTGAAAAGAACATCTTTCATACTGGCAAGCCTTCGTCTTAAAATCTCATTATGTGACTTATTCTAACAGAGAAAGAAGATTTTCAACGTCTGAGCACCCGTGTTCTCTTGTTTCATACAGGATCTATGACACATTGACAATGTTCATAGAAACGTTAAACTAAGCTGTCTGTTCATAGAAGCTCTAATTTACTTGTACAGCAGAATATATCTAACACTTTAAAGAAACGCATTTCTGCATTGCAAATAATACTTTATTTCATTTGAAAAGAACATCTTTCATACTGGCAAGCCTTCGTCTTAAAATTGCATGAACTGACTTTCTGTTACAGGGAAAGAAGCTTTTCAGCATCTGTGGTCCCGTGTTCTGCCTGACGCAGGATCGCTGTTTGTAGAACCGCTATACTAAGCTGTCTGTTCACAGTAACTCTAACTTTACTTGCAGAGCAAAAAATATCTAACACATTAAAGAAAACAATTTCTGCATTGCAAAGAAGATTTTATTTCATTTGAAAAGAACATCTTTCATACTGGCAAGCTTTGGTCTTAACATCGCAGAATCTGTCTTTCTCTTACAGGGAAAGATGATTTTCATTATCTGTGGATAGGCGATGTGTTCATTCGCAAATAAGCCCTAATACAGTGTCACTGATCAAAAAAACGCTAAACTACGCTGTCTGGGCATAGTACCTTTAACGTTACTCGCTGTGCATGAAATATCTACCACATCAAATAAACGCCTCTCTGCATTGTAAATAATACTTTATTTCATTTGAAAAGAACATCTTTCATACTGGCAAGCCTTCGTCTTAAAATTACATGATCTGACTTTCTCTTACAGGGAAAGAAGAGTTTCAGGATCTGAGAACTCGTGTTCTCTACTATCGCACAGGAGCCCTAACACAGTGTCACTGTTCGTAGAAGCGCAAAACTAAGCTGTTTAGGCATAGTACACATAACTTTACTTGCGGAGCAGAAAACATCTAAAACATTAAAGAAAGGCTTTTCTGCATTGGAAAGAACATTTATTTCATTTGAAAAGAACATCTTTCATACTGGCAAGCTTTGGTCTTAATATTGCAGAATCTGTATTTCTCGTACAGGGAAAGAAGCTTTTCAGCATCTGTGGTCCCGCGTTCTGATTGACACAGTATCACTGTTCATAGAAACGTTAAACTAAGCTGTCTGTTCATAGAAGCTCTAATTTACTTGTACAGCAGAATATATCTAACACTTTAAAGAAACGCATTTCTGCATTGCAAATAATACTTTATTTCATTTGAAAAGAACATCTTTCATACTGGCAAGCCTTCGTCTGAAAATTGCATGAACTGACTTTCTCTTACAGGGAAAGAAGCTTTTCAGCATCTGTGGTCCCGCGTTCTGCCTGACACAGTATCAGTGTTTGTAAAAACGCCAAACTAAGCTGTCTTTTCATAGTAAGCTCTAACTGTACTTGTACAGCATAAAATATCTAAAACATTAAAGAAACCCATTTCTGCATTGCAAAGAAGATTTTATTTCATTTGAAAAGAACATCTTTCATACTGGCAAGCTTTGGTCTTAACATCGCAGAATCTGTCTTTCTCTTACAGGGAAAGATGATTTTCATTATCTGTGGATAGGCGATGTGTTCATTCGCAAATAAGCCCTAATACAGTGTCACTGATCATAAAAACGCTAAACTACGATGTCTGGGCATAGTACCTTTAACGTTACTCGCTGAGCATGAAATATCTACCACATCAAATAAACGCCTCTCTGCATTGCAAATAATACTTTATGTCATTTGAAAAGAACATCTCTCATACTGGCAAGCCTTCGTCTTAAAATCGCATGATCTCACTTTCTCTAACAGGGAAAGAAGAGTTTCAGCATCTGAGAACTCGTGTTCTCTACTATCGCACAGGAGCCCTACCGCAGTGTCACTGTTCATAGAAACGCTAAACTAAGCTGTTTAGGTACACATAGTACACATAGCTTTACTTGCGGAGTAGAAAACATCTAAAACATTAAAGAAACCCATTTTTTAGTCTGTAGAAACTCTAAACTAAGCTGTCTGTTCATAGTAGCTCTATTGTTACTTGAAGAGCAGAAAATATCTAATACATTAAAGAAAGGCATTTCTGTATTGCAAATAAGATTTTATTTCACTTGAGACGAACATTCTTTCATATTTGCAAACGTTGGTCTTAACATCGCAGAATCTGTCTTTCTCTTACAGGGAAAGAAGAGTTTCAGCATCTGAGAACTCGTGTTCTCTGCTGTCGCACAGGAGCCCTACCGCAGTGTCACTGTTCATAGAAACGCTAAACTAAGCTGTTTAGGTACACATAGTACACATAGCTTTACTTGCGGAGTAGAAAACATCTAAGACATTAAAGAAACCCATTTCTGCATTGCAAATAAGATTTTATTTCATTTGAAAAGAACATCTTTCTTATTGGCAAGCTTTGGTCTTAACATTGCAGAATCTGTCTTACTCTTACAGGGAAAGAAGCTTTTCAGCATCTGTGCTCCCGCGTTCTGACTGACACAGTATCGCTGTCTGTAGAAACTCTAAACTAAGCTGTCTGTTCATAGTAGCTCTATTTTTACTTGTAGAGCAGAAAATATCTAACACATTAAAGAAAGGCATTTCTGTATTGCAAATAAGATTTTATTTCACTTGAAACTAACATTCTTTCAAATTTGCAAACTTTGGTCTTAACATCGCAGAATCTGACTTTCTCTTACAGGGAAAGAAGAGTTTCAGCATCTGAGAACTCGTGTTCTCTACTTTCGCACAGGAGCCCTAACACAGTGTCACTGTTCATAGAAGCGCAAAACTAAGCTGTTTAGGCATAGTACACATAACTTTACTTGCGGAGCAGAAAACATCTAAAACAATAAAGAAAGGCTTTTCTGCATTGCAAAGAACATTTATTTCATTTGAAAAAAACATCTTTCTTTTTGGCAAGCTTTGGTCTTAACATCGCAGCATCTGTCTTTCTCTTACAGAGAAAGAAGCTTTTCAGCATCTGTGGTCCCGCGTTCTGATTGACACAGTATCACTTGTTCATAGAAACGCTAAACTACGCTGTCTGGGCTTAGTCGCTCTAACTTTACTTGAGGTGCAAAAAACATCTAACACAACAAAGAAACATTTTTCTGCATTGCAAATAATACTTTATTTCATTTGAAATTAACATCTTTCATACTGGCAAGCCTTCGTCTTTAAATTGCATGAACTGACTTTCTCTTACAGAGAAAGAAGCTTTTCAGCGTCTGAGCACCCGTGTTCTCTTTTTTCACACAGGAGCTATGACACATTGTCATTGTTCATAGAAACGCTAAACTATATGCCGAATAGAAAACATCTAACACATCAAAGAAATGCATTTCTGCATTGCAAATAAGACTTTATTTCTTTTGAAAATAATATCTTTCATATTAGGAAGCTTTGGTCTTTACATTGCATAATCTGAGACAGTATCACTGTTCACAGAAACGCTAAACTAGGCTTTCTGTGCATAGTACCTTTATATTTACTCGTTGAGCATGAAATATCTACCACATCAAATAAAGCCTCTCTGCATTGTAAATAATACTTTATTTCATTTGAAAAGAACATCTTTCATACTGGCAAGCCTTCGTCTTAAAATTGCATGATCTGACTTTCTCTTACAGGGAAAGAAGAGTTTCAGCATCTGAGAACTCGTGTTCTCTACTTTCGCACAGGAGCCCTAACACAATGTCACTGTTCGTAGAAGCGCAAAACTAAGCTGTTTAGGCATAGTACACATAACTTTACTTGCGGAGCAGAAAACATTCTAAAACATTAAAGAAAGGCTTTTCTGCATTGCAAAGAACATTTATTTCATTTGAAAAGAACATCTTTCATACTGGCAAGCTTTGGTCTTAACATTGCAGAATCTGTATTTCTCGTACAGGGAAAGAAGCTTTTCAGCATCAGTGGTCCTGCGTTCTGATTGACACAGTATCACTGTTTGTAGAAACGTTAAACTAAGCTGTCTGTTCATAGTAGCTCTAACTTTACTTGTAGAGCAGGAAATATCTAACACATTAAAGAAACCCATTTCTGCATTGCAAAGAAGATTTTATTTCATTTGAAAAGAACATCTTTCATACTGGCAAGCTTTGGTCTTAACATCGCAGAATCTGTCTTTCTCTTACAGGGAAAGAAGCTTTTCAGCATCTGTGGTCCTGCGTTCTGACTGACACAACGTCTGAGCACTGTTCATAGAAACGCTAAACTAAGGTGTCTGGGCTTAGTCGCTCTAACTTTACTTGAGGTGCAAAAAACATCTAACACATTAAAGAAACATTTTTCTTGATTGCAAATAAGACTTTATTTCATTTGAAAAGAACATCTTTCATATTGGCAAGGCTTGGTCTTAACATTGCATTATGTGACTTTTTCTTACAGAGAAAGAAGATTTTCAACGTCTGAGAACCCGTGTTCTCTTGTTTCACACAGGATCTATGACACATTGACACTTTTCATAGAAACGTTAAACTAAGCTGTCTGTTCATAGAAGCTCTAATTTACTTGTACAGCAGAATATATCTAACACATTAAAGAAACTTATTTCTGCATTGCAAATAATACTTTATTTCATTTGAACAAAACATCTTTCATACTGGCAAGCATGGTCTTAACATCGCAGAATCTGTCTTTCTCTTACAGGGAAAGAAGAGTTTCAGCATCTGAGAACTCGTGTTCTCTACTATCGCACAGGAGCCCTACCACTGTGTCACTGTTCATAGAAACGCTAAACTAAGCTGTTTAGGCATAGTACACATAGCTTTACTTGCGGAGCAGAAAACATCTAAAACATTAAAGAAACCCATTGCTGCATTGCAAAGAAGATTTTATTTCATTTGAAAAGAACATCTTTTTTTTGGCAAGCTTTGGTCTTAACATTGCAGAATCTGTCTTTCTCTTACAGGGAAAGAAGCTTTTCAGCATGTGTGGTCCCGCGTTATGACTGACACAGTGTCGCTGTCTGTAGAAAAACTAAACTAAGTTGTCTGTTCATAGTAGCTCTATCTTTACTTGTAGAGCAGAACATATCTAACACATTAAAGGAAGGCTTTTCTGTATTGCATATAAGATTTTATTTTGCTTGAAACGAACATCTTTCATATTTGCAAGCTTTGGTCTTAACATCGTAGCATCTGTCTTTCTCTTACAGAGAAAGAAGCTTTTCAGCGTCTGAGCACCCGTGTTCTCTTTTTTTCAAACAGGAGCTATGACACATTTTCATTGTTCATATAAACGCTAAACTACATGCTGAAGAGAAAACATCTAACACATCAAAGAAATGCCTTTCTGCATTGCAAATAAGACTTTATTTCTTTTGAAAATAATTCTTTCATATTAGGAAGCTTTGGTCTTTACATTGCATAATCTGAGACAGTATCACTGTTCACAGAAACGCTAAACTAGGTTTTCTGTGTATAGTACCTTTATCTTTACTCGCTGAGCATGAAATATCTAACACATCAAAGAAATGCCTTTCTGCATTGCAAATAATACTTTATTTCATTTGAAAAGAACATCTTTCATACTGGCAAGCCTTCATCTTAAAATTGCAATATCTGACTTTCTCTTACAGGGAAAGAAGAGTTTCAGCATCTGAGAACTCGTGTTCTCTACTTTCGCACAGGAGCCCTAACACAGTGTCACTGTTCGTAGAAGCGCAAAACTAAGCTGTTTAGGCATAGTACACATAAGTTTACTTGCGGAGCAGAAAACATCTAAAACATTAAAGAAAGGCTTTTCTGCATTGCAAAGAACATTTATTTCATTTGAAAAGAACATCTTTCATACTGGCAAGTTTTGGTCTTAACATTGCAGGATCTGTATTTCTGGTACAGGGAAAGAAGCTTTTCAGCCTCGGTGGTCCCGCGGTTCTGATTGACACAGTATCACTATTTGTAGAAACGTTAAACTAAGCTGTCTGTTCATAGTAGCTCTAACTTTACTTGTTGAGCAGGAAATATCTAACACATTAAAGAAACTCATCTCTGCATTGCAAAGAAGATTTTATTTCATTTGAAAAGAACATCTTTCATACTGGAAAGCGTTGGTCTTAACATCGCAGAATCTGTCTTTCTCTTACAGGGAAAGAAGAGTTTCAGCATCTGAGAAGTGTTCTCTACTATCGCACAGGAGCCCTACCACTGTGTCACTGTTCATAGAAGCGCTAAACTAAGCTGTTTAGGCATAGTACACATATCTTTACTTGCGGAGCAGAAAACATCTAAAACATTAAAGAAACCCATTTCTGCATTGCAAAGAAGATTTTATTTCATTTGAAAAGAACATCTTTCTTTTTGGCAAGCTTTGGTCTTATCATTGTAGAATCTGTCTTTCTCTTAGAGGGAAAGAAGCTTTTCAGTATGTGTGGTCCCGCGTTCTGACTGACACAGTGTCGCTGTCTGTAGAAACTCTAAACTAATCTGTCTGTTCATAGTAGCGCTATCTTTACTTGTAGAGCAGAACATATCTAACACATTAAAGGAAGGCTTTTCTGTATTGCACATAATACTTTATTTCATTTGAAATTAACATCTTTCATACTGGCAAGCCATATTAGGAAGCTTTGGTCTTTACATTGCATAATCTGAGACAGTATCACTGTTCACAGAAACGCTAAACTAGGCTTTCTGTGCATATTACCTTTATCTTTACTCGCTGAGCATGAAATATCTGCCACATCAAATAAAGCCTCTCTGCATTGTAAATAATACTTTATTTCATTTGAAAAGAACATCTTTCATACTGGCAAGCCTTCGTCTTAAAATTGCATGATCTGACTTTCTCTTACAGGGAAAGAAGCTTTTCAGCATCGGTGGTCCCGCGTTCTGATTGACACAGTATCACTGTTTGTAGAAACGTTAAACTAAGCTGTCTGTTCATAGTAGCTCTAACTTTACTTGTAGAGCAGGAAATATCTAACACATTAAAGAAAGGCATTTCTGCACTGCAAATAAGACTTTTTTTAATTTGAAAAGAACATCTTTCATATTGGCAAGCTTTGGTTTCAATATTGCAGAATCTGTCTTTCTCTTACAGAGAAAGAAACTTTTCAGCATCTGTGGTCCCGCGTTCTGCCTGACACAGTATCACTGTGCATAGAAAAGCTAAACCAAGCTGTCTGGGCTTAGTCGTTCTAACTTTACTTGAAGTGCAAAAAAAACATCTAACACATTAAAGAAACGTTTTACTGCATTGCAAATAAGACTTTATTTCATTTGAAAGGAACATCTTTCATATTGGCAAGCTTTGGTCTTAACATCGCAAAATCTGTCTTTCTCTTACAAGGAAAGAAGCTTTTCAGCATCTGTGGTCCCGCGTTCTGCCTGACGCAGGATCGCTGTTTGTAGAAACTCTAAACTAAGCTGTCTGTTCATAGTAGCTCTAACTTTACTTGTAGAGCAGAAAACGCCTCTCTGCATTGCAAACAATACTTTATTTCATTTGAAAAGAACATCTTTCATACTGGCAAGCCTTCGTCTTAGCTCTAACTTTACTTGTAGAGCAGAAAATATCTAATACATTAAAGAAACTCATTTCTGCATTGCATATAAGATTTTATTTCATTTGGAACGAATATCTTTCATATGGGCAAACTTTGGCCTTAACATCGCAGAATCTTTCTTTCTCTTACAGGGAAAGAAGCTTTTCAGCATCTGTGGTCCAGCGTTCTGCCTGACACAGTATCACTGTTTCTAGAAACGCCAAAATAGGCTGTCTGTTCATAGTAGCTCTAACATTACTTGTAGAGCAGAAAATATCTAACACATTAAAGAAACGCATTTCTGCATTGCAAATTAGACTGTATTCCATTTGAAACAAACATCTTTCATATTGGCAAACTTTGGCCTTAACATCGCAGAATCTGTCTTTCTCTTACAGGGAAAGAAGCTTTTCAGCATCTGTGGTCCCGCGTTCTAACTGACTGTTTGTAGAAACTCTAAACTAAGCTGTCTGTTCATTGTAGCTCTAACTTTACTTGTAGAGCAGAAAATATCTAACACATTAAAGAAACGCATTTCTGCATTGCAAATAAGATTTTATTTCATTTGAAACGAACAGCTTTCATAATGGCAAGCTTTGGTCTTAACATCGCAGAATCTGTCTTTCTCTTACAGGGAAAGATGATTTTCAGCATCTTTGGATAGGCGATGTGTTCATTCGCAAATTAGCCCTAATACAATGTCACTGATCATAGAAACGCTAAACTACGCTGTCTGGGCATAGTAGCTCTAACTTTACTTGAGGTGCAAAAAATATCTAAAACATTAAAGACACGTTTTTACGCAAATTAGACTTTATTTCATTTGAAAGTAACATCTTTTATATTGGAAAGGCTTGTTCTGAACATTGTAGTATCTGTCTTTCTCTTACAGGCAAAGAATCTTTTAGCTTCTGCAGATCTGCGATCTCTTCTCATGCTCAAGAGGACCGACGCAGTCACTGTTAATAGAAAAACTAAACTCAGCTGTTCTTGCACATAGTAGCTCTTTACCTTACTTGCTGTGAAGAAAACATCTAACACATCAAAAAAATCGCCTTTCTGCGTTGCAAATAAGACTTAAAAAAAAAAAATTTTAAAAAAAAAAAAAAAAAAAAAAAAAACTACAAGCGGAACCCTTGCAATGGGCTGAATTGGAACGTCCTAAACCCTTGATCGCTTAGAATCTGCTATGGAGTTGTTTTATTGTTTACATGTTTCCCCTTACGAATTTGTTTGGATTTGCAGCATTCTATATGTATATAGGTATGCTTGGGCTGTTATAAATGGGGGGGGGGGGGGGGGGGGGGGGGGGGATATATATATATATATATATATATATATATATATATATATGTGTATATATATATATATATATATATATATATATATATATATATATAGATTTGTTTAGGGTGGGGATAAATTAAATGCGATCTGCAATGACGTCTTAATCGTGTTGCAGTGTGGTCTATGGATCGGCCTGAAGTGTGCATATGAAGCATACTCGCTCCCTCGGTCAAAATCGAGGGGTCAAGGGTCTGTCCATATAAACTTCCTTCATCCACTTCACAAAGTGGAACGCACTTCAAAATGGCAGCGGGGATTCCCAGGGGGGAAATGCTTAGGGAAGTTTGCGAGTGCGTGTCTAAAAGTGGAGTGGAACGCAGCCCATGTTCAGATAATCAACTAATTCAGCACAGGTGAAGCAAGTTTCAGATAATAAACTTCATTAGTACATACGGAAATGTAATATATGTGCATATACGAAATACCCATATATGCAATACATGTTTTATAAATGCCCTATTCATATATGAATCCTATTAGAAAATGGAACAATTTCATATATTGACATATAAGTCTACCCCATACAAAAATATATGTTTATATATTTATAATACATTTATTGCCATATATGGAATATATATAATTATTAATATATTTGAGATATATGTCTTTTTTAATTATGTGTTATATACAAATTAGACATATATGCATGGCAAATTATTTACATATATGTGACGTATCACTTACATATGACAATCTTTTAATTATGAAATATATGGTTTCATATATTTGATTTTTTAATATGTGATCTTGATCTTTAAAATGATCTTTTAATACAGGCTGTATGTATCTACAAAGTTGCAGTGCATTGCACATTTCATGCCTTAAGCCTAAAATGTTAAATGGTGCAATAAGCTACAAAAAGTAACATCTATTTAAACAGTCTTTATTTAAATAGAAAAAAAAAATCTTATTGAGCTGCACAATCAAAAAGAAACAAATAAGAAACAATTACATATATAACTGATTAAAACACTGAATAGGCTTAAGAAACAGAACATCAACCAATTGTAGTGGTTCAGCTAAAGGTCTACAGTTTTGTATTCCCACAGCTTGGTTAGTTTTTGGTTTATTGCCATCCCCAAGAGGCCCCCGGAGGAGAAAATTCTGGATCAGTGCATCTGTAAGAAATTAGTAAAAGTTTTTGTAATATAATTGTGCAGTCCACAACATTTGATCCCTGATGATGTGACCTCGATGAGCTGGGGCATTGTCGTCCATGAAGATGAAATCAGGCCTGTGTTGCTCATGCAGAGGCACAATGACTGGATTAATTATGTTATTCAGATAGTATTGGCTTGTCACAGTACCATTCACAAGGTGTAGGCCAATTCTGTATTGACTAGACACACCTGCCCAGACTGTAATGGCCAGGGAGACTTGCATGGGTCAGGGAGTATTTGTGCTGGACGAGGAACCAGTGCTGTTCTTTGATGAAAGTCGATTCACATTGAGCAGAAATGATGGCCACCAATGCTGTTGAAGACATCAAGGAGAATGCTATACAACAGCCACTGTTGTCACCAGATGAGCCTTTGGAGGTGGTGCTGTTACAGTCTGGGCAGGTGTGTCTAGTCTATACAGAACTGGCCTACACCTTGTAAATGGTACTGTGACAAGCCAATACTATCTGAATAACATCATTAATCCAGTCATTGTGCCTCTGCATAAGCAACACAGGCCTGATGTCATCTTCATGGACGACAAGCCCCAGCTCATTGAGGTTGCATCATCAGGGAACGGCTGCTGGAGGCTGGGGTACCTCAAATGTTGTGGACTGCACTTTCTCGAGATCTGAATCCCATAGAAAACCTATGGGATCAGCTGAGTCGTCGTGCAGAGGGTCGTAACCCTGCACCCCAGAACTCAGTGACCTGAGGGCAGCCAAGAAGAGTGGGATGCCATGCCTCAGCAGACAATAAGTCGAATTGTGAACAGCATGAGACGTCATTGTTGAGCTGTAATTGATGCTCAAGGACAAATGACAAGTTATTGAGACATTGACATTTTTGTTGTGGTATAGCCACCACCGTTTGTTTGAGACAAAACAATGACAACTGCATGCTTCTACTTAAATGCCCAACTTTCATGATATAATTTCACTGTAGCATGAACTTTTTACATTTTCCATAACTTTTTGTGAGTAGTGTATATTGAGTATTAAAACATAGTTGGCAAAGATTATTTAAAAGACTGTAGAATACTAATTAAGTAATAATTATAAGTTATAGTTGTAAAATATTCCCAGATACCACTTGATCTGAGCTCCACCTTCTTAAGGACTTTTTGTGAGTAGTGTATATTGAGTATTAAAACATAGTTGGCAAAGATTATTTAAAAGACTGTAGAATACTAATTAAGTAATAATTATAAGTTGTAGTTGTAAAATATTCCCAGATACCACTTGATCTGAGCTCCACCTTCTTAAGGACAAAGATTATTTAAAAGATTATTTAAAAGACTGTAGAATACTAATTAAGTAATAATTATAAGTTGTAGTTGTAAAATATTCCCAGATACCACTTGATCTGAGCTCCACCTTCTTAAGGCAGAACAACAACAAAGCACAGCCTACATGCCCATGCAAATAATATGCCTCTACAGACATGAAGAATTATACTACAGTAACCCAAGTGTTCAATGACAGAGTTCACAACCAAGGTTACAATTTCATTTGCTATTTAGCATCAATGAAATAAATAGTAGACATTCACAATAACTAATGAGGGCATCGTTTTGGCCTGGAGAAAATAAATTAAAAAGGGTAGTTGATTTGTTTACATGTATATTGCAGATGTTAGTTTTGGTTTCAATATGTAACCTTTTCTGGGTAGATGCTCCATCATTCACATCACTGCCATCCACAATCTGCAAGTTCAGCCTCCATGTCTATTTTCTGGGAATTTCTGGACTCATTACCTTTTCAAGGGACACAAACAGGAAAAGCACAATTATCAGCAAAGATATGAACAAAATTGACTACCATAGGTTAAGCATATTTTCAAAACCCCAGTCACATCTTTTAGTGTACTGTACCTTTATGTAATATGCACATGTATGTGCTTATGCACCCACCATAGGCATGTCACTGACATGTCAATGTACTTTGTGCAATACAACCAAGTACAGTACTGTATGAATTCAAGGTGCTTGTATTTGAGTAATTCCATTTTGTGCAGCTTTATAGTTATAGTCTAGACTAGACTACATCTCAGAGCTAAACATTATAACGTAATTTTGCTCCATTACTTTTGTCAGAGAGCTTTAATTAATTTTCAAATGCTTATCCAGTGAAAACAATGAGCTCACAGTATCTCTATATTAATTCTATCCAATAGTATATAGTTAAAATTAACTTTAACGCGAGCAAATTGCAAAACACATCAATGCAGCTGTAACGTTAATCATAACATCATATATAAAACACTGACAGGGAATATTTGAAACTGATGTGTATAGGGACAGAGGCTCTTGCAGTCCAAAACAATCATAAAACACTTAGTTTCTATGTAATTAGCATATGAATTTTAATAAAGCTTTGAGTAAATTAGTGTAAATTACCTGCACCGCTGCAGCTCAAGGGCGTTTCATCCAGTACTCAGTGATGTTGGTCTGTCTTCGTGCCCGTCAATAAAATCATTGTCGTTTAAACTTTATGTGAAGGTGCTGGCCCATTTGTTATCCTTCCACTTGCTAAGAAAAACATCTTAACGCAGATGACTGTTTGTTTAGCTGCAGCCGTTGCTCAGACTCTGCCGTTGGCGCGGTTGTGTTTGAATTCTGGCGCATGCGCAGAAGCGGTATTGCAAGGTTCAAGCACAATCGTGCTGATTCGCGCATCTAGTATAATGAATTGCGTTTTAGTACAATGACGAGAGCGCATATGGACAAACAGTTAAATTAAGTGCCTTCCTTTTTCTACAAGAAGTTATCCAATCATTGACATTTGAGCTTATTGGCATTTTTTTGAACGTTACACATTCATCTCTACTTTTTCCCCAGAAAACTGAATTGAAACAATGAATAAAGTTAAGCAAAAAGTAATTTTGTTATATGATTTACAATGAGCTGTATCTTTTAGGCATATATGGCTAATAAACTTGGATATATAAATTCAATATATATTGTTAACAAATGGTCAAAACATATAGTACCATATAAAATTTTGATATATATTGTTAACATATATGGTCATATCATATAATACAATATAACATTTTAATATATATTGTTAACATATATGGTCATAACATGTAATACTATGTAAAAATTAACCATATACATACTTTAAATATATGTTTATATACAAATTTTACTATGGGAATTTCATATATGTTATAAACATACACATACATATATCCAGAAGATGGATATATGTGATAATAATATACTGCCTTATATGTAACATATATGACTACATCACTACCGATATAGGGACATATATGTCATATATTACATTTCCGTATGGGCGCTGTTTTCCGGCATCCCTCCTCCACATCATAAATTATGTGCTCTGAGCCGTCCCCTTGGACAGCATGCCAAATATGCTTACAATTATCTCTATCTGATTACGTATATGTACAATTATCTCTATCTGATTACGTATATGTAAATGTGAACTTGTGAATGATCTAATCTGTGTATTTAATATCTGTGTATTATTCTTTTTTTTTTTTGTATATTTTACATAAAATTAGAACAAGTTTCAAATGCTTATCAACCATCAGACACCCTCTGTATAAAAGAGCAGTGATTCACACCTTTGTATTTCCACCCCCATGATGAGGCTCACCAAACTGCCCCAATCCCCAACCCCCTGTCTAGAATTATACATACAGGTGCATCTCAATAAATTAGAATGTTGTGGAAAAGTTCATTTATTTCAGTAATTCAACTCAAATTGTGAAACTCACGTATTAAATAAATTCAATGCACACAGACTGAAGTAGTTTAAGTCTTTGGTTCTTTTAATTGCGATGATTTTGGCTCACATTTAACAAAAACCCACCAATTCACTATCTCAACAAATTAGAATACTTCATAAGACCAATAAAAAACACATTTTTGGCCTTCTGGAAAGTATGTTCATTTACTGTATATGTACTCAATACTTGGTAGGGGCTCCTTTTACTTTAATTACTGCCTCAATTCGGCGTGGCATGGAGGTGATCAGTTTGTGGCACTGCTGAGGTGGTATGGAAGCCCAGGTTTCTTTGACAGTGGCCTTCAGCTCATCTGCATTTTTTGGTCTCTTGTTTCTCATTTTCCTCTTGACAATACCCCATAGATTCTCTATGGGGTTCAGGTCTGGTGAGTTTGCTGGCCAGTCAAGCACACCAACACCATGGTCATTTAACCAACTTTTGGTGCTTTTGGCAGTGTGGGCAGGTGCCAAATCCTGCTGGAAAATGAAATCAGCATCTTGAAAAAGCTGGTCAGCAGAAGGAAGCATGAAGTGCTCCAAAATTTCTTGGTAAACTGGTGCAGTGACTTTTCAAAAAACACAATGGACCAACACCAGAAGATGTCACTGCACCCCAAATCATCACAGACTGTGGAAACTTAACACTGGACTTCAAGCAACTTGGGCGATGAGCTTCTCCACCCTTCGTCCAGACTCTAGGACCTTGGTTTCCAAATTAAATACAAAACTTGCTCTCATCTGAAAAGAGGACTTTGGACCACTGGGCAACAGTCCAGTTCTTCTTCTCCTTAGCCCAGGTAAGACGCCTCTGACGTTGTCTGTGGTTCAGGAGTGGCTTAACAAGAGGAATATGACAAATTTAGCCAAATTCCTTGACACGTCTGTGTGTGGTGGCTCTTGATGCCTTTACCCCAGCCTGAGAAGTTCACCCAAATTCTTGAATCGATTTTGCTTGACAATCCTCATAAGGCTGCCGTTCTCTCAGCTGGTTGTGCATCTTTTTCTTCCACACTTTTTCCTTCCTCTCAACTTTCTGTTAACATGCTTGGATACAGCACTCTGTGAACAGCCAGCTTCTTTGGCAATGAATGTTTGTGGCTTACCCTCCTTGTGAAGGGTGTCAATGATTGTCTTCTGGACAACTGTCATATCAGCAGTCTTCCCCATGATTGTGTAGCCTAGTGAACCAAACTGAGAGACCATTTTGAAAGCTCAGGAAACCTTTGCAGGTGTTTTGAGTTGATTAGCTGATTGGCATGTCACCATATTCTAATTTGTTGAGATAGTGAATTGGTGGGTTTTTGTTAAATGTGAGCCAAAATCAATCACAATTAAAAGATCCAAAGACTTAAACTACTTCAGTCTGTGTGCACTGAATTTATTTAATACACGAGTTTCACAACTGGAGTTGAATTACTGAAATAAATGAACTTTTCCACGACATTCTAATTTATTGAGATGCACCTGTATATAAATGCAATTTAAATTCAGGCACACTGTTGGATAATATTTGTTGCTTAGTGTAAAAGGAACATGCTTTAAAAGAAAAATAATTATTGTGTAACATTAATCAGTGTGTTTTTCAAATGCAGAATACATACAAATCTCTGCATCAATCCCATTATATATATATATATATATATATATATATATATATATATATATATATATATATATATATATATATATATATATATATATATTTAATTAATTGATAAGGTCCAGGCAGAAAATTAACTGTACAGGCCAATTCACTGAGCCCCGCACATGATAAGCAAAATAAAGATACATGAAATCACAAGTTTTATTAATCATTTGTTTAAAGTTTAAACCTGGACGTTTTATTATTCATTCCCTTGGTTTAAGTTTCATTGTTTTGGAAGCTATAAAAGTAGCTAAACCTTTTACTCTTCATTTTTAGTGGGAACAAATAGTGCTCTCATATTTTTACTAATGTGAAGGAAAGATTTCATAAGAAGTGATCAACAATATAATTCATGGACATGCCATGAGCAGGGTTGCACCAGAATCAATTTGTCAGAGCACAGATAAAGTAAATACATCACTGAATTATTAAATGTAAATTTCAAACATTTTATTTGTGACAGTGGTGACAAAGTAAATATGCACACCTCTTTAAATGTATAATAATTACAGCTGTCAAGTGATTAAAATTGTTAATCTAATTAATTACATGATCTGGCGATTAAACAGAATCTAATAATCACAAATTAATCACATCAAATTTGGCTGAGAAATTCCCCCAAAAGAAAATTTTAATTCATGATTGTAAGTGAGAAAAGCATATCAAATAGACATTACAAAAAGTAGATTTTTTTCAGGAGCTGCATCTGAGTTGGTATTGAGATTTATTTACAGACAGTTTATAGCAGCTCCAAAACAGCTTACAAGTATTACCTGCATTAATGCAGTGGGTTTATGAGTTAATCTAACAAAACATGTTGTGGTTACCTTTCAGCCCAAAATCAAATGAAAGAAGTAGAAAAAAAAATAGTTATGAGAATCACTGTTGAGCATAAGATTGTTTTAAATTTTGAAGCGAACAATGTTCATGCTTCTCATTAAAAAAATAAAAAACAAAAGATAAAAATAAATGATGGTCCTAAAATATATGATTTTCTTTAAACAAAATATAATTTTATCTTTTCTTTTGATTTGGAAGTGAAATGTGATCTAGACATGATGTCAAAAGATTCATTTTTACAGGGGTTTGATAGTGAGCATCAGCTCTTTGCCTAGAGGAGGGATGATGTATTTTTCCTCTCTGAGTAAGCGCAGTAACAGGTCCTTAGCATCCTCAGGCCACCGGTACAGACGCGTGCTCTGTAGCCACAGTGGAACATGACTCTACCAGAGAAAGCAACAGATTTTAAACTCATGGCATTCTTCATACATATATATTTATGTCCATCAAAGAATACTTCACAATGACCATGGCACTCATGTGAATTAAAAAGCCTTTATTATCAAATGGCTACATCCAAAACGTCTAAAACCTCTCCAACGCGTTTCGGCACATGCCTTCTTCTGGGAGAGCAAACAAGCAGCTTAGCAAAGGTGCAGGCAGTGTCATTCATTAAATCATCTGATCATAGTCATTTTGCCATAATCTATTGCCTTTCCTAATAGTTATGTTTATATGATCAATACCTTGTATTCTGAGGATTGAAGGATTACTATTATGCATTAATTTAAAATGTTTTGCGATAAGATATTCTTCATTACCCTTCCTGATGGCATATTTATGTTCAGCCAATCGTTCCAGTAATCGTCTTTTTGTTCTTCCAACATAAAACACCTTACATTGAGTACATTCTAGTTTATAAATAACATGGGTAGTTTGCCTATTAATAAAATGTCTAACAGAGTAAACCTTATTCGTATTTTCATCTAAGAATGTTTTACCTTGTACCACATTATCACAATGGTTTCAGAGATGACATTTAAAACAACCCTTAGGTTTATTCCCTAACCAAGAACTTACACGGTTAGGTGGTAAATAGCTATGTACTAATTTGTCCCCTAATGTTGTGTATTTTCTAAAACTAATCATTGGAGGATCTGGAAATATGTTTCTCAGCAATTCATCACTTTGTAGAATACCCCAATTTTTTCAAATAATTTAATTTTCTCAGCATTCGTACTATATTTTGTTGCAAAATAGACCTTATTAGTATTTTTTACTCTTATTTGTTTTTGTAACAAATTGTAACAAAGATTCACCACATGAATCTGGTCCGTGGCTTTCTGTCTGATTGCCACCAGAGGTCGTTATCCCATTATATTGACTCTCACACTACACAGACTGTTAGGAGCGTCTCGCTGCAGCCTGCGGTGGACATCCAACCCCTCCCACATCCAAGCGTGACGTCACAAGCCACGCCCGTGTTCAAATACGTCACATTCTTATTATTTTGAAACAGGAAGAAACATCGATAAAAAAGATGTCGAATTGTTTGCCTTGTTTGCCAACCGCTAAAAAGAATTAGCTTCCTATGTTGGTAAGTAAACAAATCTTTGGTCTTTACGAAGACTTAAAACGTTGACAACTTTGAGAATGTGTGCGTCGTTTGTGTACATGTGTATAAACAACAGTTCAGCATGCTTAGTATGTGTTTTGAACTGCACACAGGCACGTTATTACTTAGCTAGCAGCAACATATAAACGTGTATGTGTGTTCGTGTTATCCAGCAATTCATAGTGAAATGATGCGGTTGCTCAACCAAGATACTGTGCAAGGGTTCTGTGATCAGTGTGTATCATTAAAAATATTATGTGTGTGGGGAGAGGTAAACACATATGTGCAGAGGTGTAAAGTCCAGGGGACAAATCCCAAGTCTTCAAAGAGTTAAAGTTAATTAGATAATTAAGTGACTAATTAAATGATGATTGTGCATTAGTGATGAACACCTGCTGTTATTGAGAATTACAGAGGATCAGATGTTGATGTTTTATTGGTTAAAACGATGCCACCACCATGGAGAACAGTGTTTGCTTTAGTTGGGCTCTTGATCCTTTTAGTAATTCAAAGTAGTTTGCTTTTAATCAGTTGCAATATTGTTTCATAGAAAACATTTTTACATTGCTGCATTAAAAGCTTTAGATAGCAGGTTTGCTTACATTTTCTGCTTTTAAATCTTTTGAATTAACATCATAAAGTGGTCTCTCTTCTGTTTATTGACTGACATTCACCTACTACTCAACTGTGAAAAAAGTCCTGTTAAACAAATGCCACTGTAATGCTTAAATATTGGGGGAAAAAAAGAACCATACCAGCTCAGGCTTTTAGACATGAACACTTATCATACGATCCTCAACAGTGGTGACGTGTCAAGTCAAGTCAAGTCACCTTTATTTATATAGCGCTTTTAACAATGCAATACAATAATTATTCATACAGCAGTGCATGATGGGAGTTTTTACTATGGTGTTACCCAGCATGCATTGCAGCATGAAGAATTTTGCTGATTGTCACCATTGTTGAGATTCATATGCTGGTTCTTGATGTCTGTGTGTGTGTCTAAATAGTACTGGAGTTCAAATATTTATATGAATTTCATATAGTAGATTTAAAATTAACTCATAACTATTAAAGCAACGCTTTCCTTGCATGCTGAAGTTTCACAGAGTTGATTGTTCAAAACTTAAACATATAAAGGAAAAAGTCATTTTTGGTGTAATCAGGCCAGCGCCTGATGACTATCTCACCAAATAAAAACAACTAATTGCTGCTCACTGCACAGCACTGATCTCTCTGCTTCACAACAGCACATGCAGTATTACAGAAAGAGATCTAACAAGTCGTCAAGGGTCAAGAGCCCAACTACAGCAAACACTGTTCTCCATGATGGTGGCATCATTTCAACCAATAAAACATCAACATCTGATCCTCTGTAATTCTCAATAACTGCAGGTGTTCATCACTAATGCATAATCATCATTTAATTAGTCACTTAATTATCTAATTAACTTTAACTCTTTGAAGACTTGGGATTTGACTTGAGACTTGCTTGTGACTTGAAAGGAATGTCTTGGTTCCTCCTCTGGTGAAATCAGCTGCTGAGTTCATGGGTGGAATAAACATATGGCAGGACTTTTACTCTTTGTCCCCTAGACTTTACACCTCTGCATATGTGTGAAAGGGATAAAGTGTGTATATGAGTTGGTGAGAGTGTTATGTATTATAAAAAAGGGTTATAAAAAAAATAGCACATTCAATCAGCATTCATTTTATGTCATAAGAATCAGTATATTTACATTTAGTTATTTAGCAGATAGAATATATTTATTAGTGCACTGATTCTTACAACATAAAATGAATGCTGACTGAACGTGCAATTTTTTTTTTATAACACTCATCTCACCGACTCTCACACACTTCATCCCTCTCACACATATGTACTTACCCCCCAATTCAATTCAAACATAATGATTGTCAATGTTTGTTTGTCATGTTTTACAGCATTCTACGCATTTTTGGTCCTAGCCTGATGCGGAGCAGTTCTGCTGGGATGAGGGGTTTCTGCTGCAGTTTCAACAGTAAAGAAAATTACTCGTTACAATTCACTTGGAGGACCACATAAGCCATGGAGTGGTGTGTGGAGGTATGGTGGGAGCATTTCTCTAGATACTGTATTGATTGATTTTTGTGGTTTAAAATCATAAATATTCCTGTATGTAGAATAATGAGATAAATACTATTTAGTGGACACATATGCCCCCCAACACACATGTATTCTCTATTTTTAACAGGAGCACCACGAGGACAGAATGTGGAAGTTTGTAAGGGACATTGGTCCAGCGTGGTGCTAGATGCAGTCACCGTGAGTTATTCTGTGGGGAGGTGAAAGGGCCTGCCTTTCTCCAGATGGACAGTAAAAATCAACAGAATGCCATCAAAAACTACCTGGGGTCGAATTGAATAAAGCAAGAGATGTCTTTTTATTAATCTCTCAGGACCTGAAGTGGGACATTCACATTGACGCCATTGTTAAAAAGGCCCAGCAGAGGTTGTACGTCCTTCGCCAGCTGAGGAAGTTCAACCTGCCACAGGAGCTGCTGAAACAGTTCTACTCCGCCATCATTGAATCTGTCCTCTGCACATCAATAACTATCTGATTCAGCTCAACTACCAAATCTGACCTCAGAAGACTACAGAGGGTAGTCCGGACTGCTGAGCGAATCATTGGTACAACCCTCCCCACTCTTCAAGAACTGTACTTGTCCAGAGTGAGAAAAAGGGCTGGCAAAATCACTCTGGACCCCTTACATCCAGCACAGTCCCTCTTTGAGCTGCTGCCGTCTGGTCGACGCTACAGAGCTCGGAGCACCAGCACGGCCAGGCACAGGAACAGTTTCTTCCCTCAGACAATCTACCTCACAAACAGTTAAATGTTCTCCCCACCGTGCAATAAAACATGTGCAATACCCAACTATCCATAGTTATATTAATTATACATATGTTATTGATTTAATATATCATACATCTATCCACATTCCCTTGCATAATTTGTACAATACAATATATTGTCTATTGTCCTTTTGTCTATTGTATATTGTTTTCACATATTTATTTTTAATCACCTGTTTATTTCATTATCTGATTTTTGATTCTGATTGTTTGAGTATCCAGAGGAGCTGGACATATTCATATCAAATTGTCCTGCTGAACAAGGTTTGAAAGTCCATGCCATGTTTCTGTGAATAATCTAACAAGTCAAGGAATCTCTCTATGTAGCTTATGTATGTATGTATGTATGTATGTGTACTGCATTTCAAGAACTGTTTATCTGATCATTCAACTGTTCATTTATGATAGTTGGAATATATCTTTTATAGAACATATATTTTTTTGTAAAACTTTAAATGTAATTATTTTTGTAAAATAATAAATATAAAAATACCCACTGAAGCAAGGGATGTCTGTTTATTCATCTTTAAATATGTGGAGGACCTGGACACACTTCATATGAAGTTTTGTTGATGAACAAGGCCTGAATGTCAATGCCATGTTACTTGTATAATCAAGCAATCTCTATTTAGCCTATGTATGTGTATTCTACTGCATATGGAGAACTGCCAATCCTATCATTCAAATGTTAACAATTTATGATAAGTGGAACACAACTTAAGAAAATGAAATGACAATTATAAATTAATAAAAATGTGTTGTGACTTTTACAATAACAAAATCTAATTGTCCCCTTTAAATCTGATAAATTTAAAAGGTGTCAGTTTAAAATTGATCGTAATAAATGTGAAATTATCTCATTACATAAATGAATAAGGTAAGATGTAGAGGTTATTACAATTAGCCTAATTTAAATCAACCAATGCAAGTGTTTTACAGGCTGTTGTGATGACGAAATCAAAGAAATAAGAAAACGTGTATTAGTAAAATGAAAGACAATATTTTATTTAGATCCCCGAAACTGCCATAAATTGCTTAGACATAAGATTACTTCCGGGTTTCCCCAGTACAGGGATGGGGAATCACAAGATGATGTATATGATACGGGCGTGGTTTCTGACATACTGCTTTGACGTGGGCGTGGCTGTATTTGGTATGGGCGTGGCTTCTGATGTCACACTTGGATGTGGGCGGGATGGGATGTCCACCGCAGGATGGAGCGAGCCCTACTTGGATTGTTACACATCACCCTGGACTGCATTTCCCATCATCCATTGTACTGATTTCACCAAGAGCTGTAACCAATCAAACACACTCTACAAGCCATGGACTTCCTCCTTCAGATCGCCGAGTATTGTCTAGCGCAGGGCTATTCAATTAACTTCATTTGAGGGCCGGATTATCGAATTGAACATTTGAAGGGGGCCAAGGGGGTGGGGGGGCCGTCCCGATCCTTTTCTGGGGGGGGGGGGGGCAGTGTTGCCACCTTGTGGACAAACTTATTAGTGCAAGAAAAATTGGAAATTAAATTTAAATGCATATTCAGCAGTAAAATTAACTAATATTACCAACAGTAACATCTATAAAAGATTAACATTAGTGCTGTCTGCCATTCAATTAAGCATTTTTTTTTACACTTTATATTTTTTCTGTAATTAATTCAAAAAATGTGACTAAACGCATATTAATATATTTGTTTTGTCATATTTTCACACTGAACTTCCAAATTAATATAGAAACAACAAAGATGGTATATTTTAAATATGTGTTTAATGGCAACTTTTTCCTAGCCTATTATTAATGAAGAAGTATCATTGATACAAATAATGTTACTGTTGTCTCTATTAAAGCCATTTTTCCCTTTAATTTTAGCCATTAATTATAGCCATTTAATATTACAGTATAATTGAAATTTTATGATATTATTTTTAACATTTAATAGGCTTTGAAAAATAAAACAACTTTTGAACTTAAGTGAACTTAAGTGAAAAGTAATCTTCACAAACTATAAATTGTATGCATAAACTATATTGATGATTCTTTATTCAAGCTACAGAAGTTAATCAGCAAGCAGAGCAGTCAAGTGATTTCTCTTTTTCTTTAGTTCTTTCATTTACATCAATCACAGACTGCAGCAGGTTTCACTTTAAAAGCCGCGCTGTTTCTTTAATAAAACCTGATGCACATGACGCGGATGACACAAGACATCCAATTTTCTCCCAACTCTTTACAGTCATTTAGGATTTTATAACTGATTTAAGACTGTGTTTATTAGGTAACTCGCCAAAACCATGTATTTTTACATCATTGTGTGTGGTTTTGTCCATTGAAGCGCTGGCGTGCTTGTCTGCAAACAGCCAAACGTGCAGATTTTCAAACTATACTTCCTGCTTTGATAAAAATCTTTGTCCAGTGTCGGCGCTATTTCTCGCCAGAAGTTATGACCAATAACATTGTCTTTAAACTTGTTTAAACTAACGTTAGAACTGTGGATCTCTCATAACTCCCTCACATAAGTGCTTGTCAAAACTGCCATCTACTGATGTTGCGGTCTCCTGTAGATTGTTGTTATTGTGTCTCTCCCTTTTCTTTTTGGCTGGCCTGGGCCAGTGTTGCCACCTTGTGGACAAACTTATTAGTGCAAGAACAATTCAAGGCGAATGTGCAACCTGCGTACTCTTCCTCGAGCCGGATGAAGATGATTGGTGGGCCGGATCGGGCGCCAGTTGAATAGCCCTGGTCTAGCGTTTATCACTGTTTTAGCTGATAGCTACTTTACGGAGCCACTCTTGTTTTCCCCAAGTCTAACCTAGACTTGTTTATAGTCTGTTTCATTCGTGTCTCAATCCTTGCCTGGTTTATCTCGTCTCGTCTGTCAGCAGCCTGCCCTGGATTTATCGTCTGTTTTGGATTAACCCTTGTCTTGCCATTTCGGACTCTGTTCGCGCCTTGCCTGGATTATTGCTCACGTTATCGGATCGCCCCTCTCAAGCCCTCTGGATACTGCTCGTCGATCAAGGACCCACGCCTGTTTACTGGACTGCTTTTGTGACTTCTGCTCTATATACCTATTTGCCAGTTTTCGATCCTGCCTGTGTTTGACCACGTCTCTGTTTAATAAAAGCTCAGCATATGGATCCACACGCCTCTTGTCTCGTCGGCTCCATAACAGAATACTCGGCCACACAAGGATCCAGCAGCTTTTCATGTGGATATTGGCCAGGTACGGACACTGCAAAACTGTTTGACCAGGACTTACGATCACTCGAGGATTATGTACAAGAGTATTTAGATTTCGCATATTTTTCTGATCTGGCGGACTGTGTGCTCATAGACTTCTTTTGTGAGGGCATTAATCAGTCGCTTAAATTGCGACTAATCCGTGAGGGTCCCCATTCGTCTCTGTGATTTTATGAACTATACTTTATTGACTGTTGGTTCAGCATTCACTATGGGTGTCGCGGAGAGAGAACGCGACATCATGTCGGTGCCGGTAATGGCGGCCACAAGATTTAGTCAGCAACAAGCTCCGGGACATTCGAGTTTACTGATCGCTACTCCGGTGATTCAACCCGCTCGTGAGATCACGGCTGCACCGGAGCGCGCTCAAATAATGGCGGCGACAGCAGAGCCCGTTCGCAAAATGACGGCCACAACAACGCTCCGTCATGTCACAGCTGCCATTCATGAGTCTAGTCAAGTCACCGCTTGATCTTCATGAGTCCAGTCAAGTCACCGCTGATCTTCATGAGTCCAGTCAAGTCACAGTTGATCTCCCAGAGTCTTGTCACATCTCAGCTGATCTCCCAGAGTCTCGTCACGTCTCCGCTGATCTTCCAGAGTCTTTTCACGTCACAGCTGATCATCCAGAGTCACGTCACAGCTGATCTTCCAGAGTCACGTCACGTCACGTCCTGTCTGTCACACCCAGATATTCAAGGTCAGTCCATCGGTATCCTAGTCTGGTATCCAGTGTGAGGGATGCACAGCTGGTGTCTGCACGCGCAGCTGGTATCCCCAAACCTACTCACTCTTGCCCTCCTGTTCCTGAATTGATTCCCCTGTCTGAAGTGCTTCGCATGATGGGGATCGCTTTTTGGTGTGTTTGGGCTGCGTACACCACCACTGAAACTCTAGAGATGGCGGTGGCCACTGTGATGTCTCCTCTGTCATGAATCTGGTCCGTGGCTTTCTGTCTGATTGCCACCAGAGGTCGTTATCCCATTATATTGACTCTCACACTACACAGACTGTTACACATCACCCTGGATTGCATTTCCCATCATCCATTGTACTGATTTCACCAAGAGCTGTAACCAATCAAACACACACTACATAAGCCATGGACTTCCTCCTTCAGATTGCCGAGTATTGTCTAGCGTTTATCACTGTTTTAGCTGATAGCTACTTTACGGAGCCACTCTTAGTTTTCCCCAAGTCTAGCCTAGCCTTGTTTATAGTCTGTTTCATTCGTGTCGCTGGTTTATCTCGTCTCGTCTGTCAGCAGCCTGCCCTGGATTTATCGTCTGTTTTGGATTAACCCTTGTCTTGCCGTTTCGGACTCTGTTCGCACCTTGCCTGGATTATTGCTTACATTATCAGATTGCCCCTCTCAAGCCCTCTGGATACTGCTCGTCGATCAAGGACCCACGCCTGTTTACTGGACTGCTTTTGTGACTTGCCCTCTATATACCTGTTTGCCAGTTTTCGACTCTGCCTGTGTTTGACCCACGTCTCTGTTTAATAAAAGCTCAGCATATGGATCCACACGCCTCTTGTCTCGTCGGCTCCGTAACAGGTAGTTTAACTGAACCAGTTTCCAAATACATTGACTATTTTATCAAACCTTTTTGCCATCATTACCAGCATATATTCAAGACACTACTGATGTATTGAGAAAGATTCAAGAGTTGAATAACATTGGTGATTCCAGCTATATGGTAACCATAGATGTTGAGTCTTTATATATAAACATTGACCATGAGAATGGATTGTTGGCCTTGGAATATTTTATGAAAAGTAGACCTGAAACTTAGTTACCACCTTCTGAGTTTTTATTAAATTTAACAAAATGGACTCTTAACAACAATATATTTGTCTTTCAGGATAAGATTTTTAAACAAGTAAAAGGATGTGCTATGGGGGCATGTTATAGCCCTTCCTATGCTGGCTTGTTTTTAGGAAAATGGAAACAAGATAATGTACTGAACTCTGGACCAAATCCTTACTTACATAATATTATTTGGTGGGGACCTTACATTGATGATGTCATTCTTTCAAGTTCAGAGGAAGATTTAATTTCATTTCATCAATATCTTAATAATACCAATCCCAATGTGAAATTATCTTTAGAATATAACAAGGAAAAAATTAACTTTTTGGACTTGGAAATTACTAAAGATAAAGATGGATTTTTACATGCATCAATCTTTAGAAAGCCCACAGACAGAAATACCATCCTCCATGCTAAAAGTTTTCACCCTCCCAAATTGATAAATAATATACCTTTTGGGGCAGTTTCAAAGATTAAATAGGATTTGTGATAAAGAGCAAGATTTTGAGAATAAAGCTAAGAGTCTAGAAAAACGATTTTTAAATAGAGGGTACAAGTTTGAAACTATTCAAAAAGCTAAGATACGTGCAAAAAATATGACAAGGGACAATTTGTTAAAGAAAAATAAGAGTAGAAAATTCTAATAAGGTCTATTTTGTAACAAAATATAGTACGAATGCTGAGAAAATTCAACAAATTATTCAAAAAAATTGGGGTATTCTACAAAGTGATGAATTACTGAGAAACATATTTCCAGATCCTCCAATGATTAGTTTTAGAAAATGCACAACCTTAGGGGACAAATTAGTACATAGTTATTTACCACCTAACTGTGTAAGTTCTTGGTTAGGGAATAAACCTAAGGGTTGTTTTAAATGTCATCACTGTAACCATTGTGAAAATGTGGTACAAGGTAAAACATTCTTAGATGAAAATATGAATAAGGTTTACTCTATTAGACATTTTATTAATTGTCAAACTACCCATGTTATTTATAGACTAGAATGTCCTCAATGTAAGGTGTTTTATGTTGGAAGAACAAAATGACGATTACTGGACCGATTGGCTGAACATTGATATGCCATCAGGAGGGATAATGAAGAATATCCTATGGCAAAACATTTTAAATTAATGCATATTAGTAATCCTTCAATCCTTAGAATACAAGGTATTGATCAAATAAACATTACTATTAAGAAAGGCAATAGAGAACTTAAACTTAAATCAAAGAGAGACATTTTGTATTTACAAATTAAAGGCTAACATGTATCCAGGATTAAAAGGACTTGGATTTTACTTATATATATATATATATATATATATATAAAAATTTTAAAATTATATATATATATAAATTATATAAATATATATATATATATATATATATATATATATATATATATATATATATATATATATATATATATAAAAATTTTAAAATTATATATATATATAAATTATATAAATATATATATATATATATATAAATTTTTTGAAGTAGTTTTCTTGAGTATGAAAATATGTTGTATTTTGAGTGTGAAAATTGTTGTCTTTGTGAATGTGTAAAGCTATAGAGAGTTGTTGGTCACATGACTATGATCAGATGATTTAATGAATGACACTGCCTTCACCTGTGCTAAGCTGCTTGTTTGCTCTCCCTGAAGAAGGCATGTGCCGAAACGCGTTGGAGAGTTTTTAGACTTTTTGGATGTAGCCATTTCATAATAAAGGCTTTTTAGTTCACAAGAGTGCCATGGTCATTCTGAAGTATTCTTTCATGGACTGTGATGAACCCTAGACCAGAGAGCACCTTGACCCTACAGCACCAGGACCCTGAGACGCATTCTCTATTATTGGACTTTGTTTGAATATACACTGAGCAAAATTATAAACGCAACACTTTTGTTTTTGCCCACATTTTTCATGAGCTGAACTCAAAGATCTAAGACTTTTTCTATGTGCACAAAAGGCCCATTTCTCTCAAATATTGTTCACAAATCTGTCTAAATCTGTGTTAGTGAGCACTTCTCCTTTTCCGAGATAATCCATCCACCTCACAGGTGTGGCATATCAAGACGCTGATTAGACGTCTAAAATGTGCAGTTTTATCACACAGCACAATGCCACAGATGAGGGAGCGTGCAATTGGCATGCTGACTGCAGGAATGTCCACCAGAGCTGTTGCCCATGAATTGAATGTTCATTTCTCTACCATAAGCCGTCTCCAAAGGCGTTTCAGAGAATTTGGCAGTACATCCAACTGGCCTCACAACCGCAGACCACGTGTAACCACACCAGCCCAGGACCTCCACATCCAGCATCTTCACCTCCAAGATCGTTTGAGACCAGCCACCCGGACAGCTGCTGCAACAATCAGTTTGCATAACCAAAGAACTTCTGCACAAACTGTCAGAAACCGTCTCAGGGAAGCTCATCTGCATGCTCGTCGTCCTCATCGGGGTCTCGACCTGACTGCAGTTCGTCGTCGTAACCGACTTGAGTGGGCAAATGCTCACATTAGATGGTGTCTGGCACTTTGGAGAGGTGTTCTCTTCACGGATGAATCCCGGTTTTCACTGTACAGGGTAGATGGCAGACAGCGTATATGGCATCGTGTGGGTGAGCGGTTTGCTGATGTCAACGTTGTGGATCGAGTGGCCCATGGTGGCGGTGGGGTTATGGTATGGGCAGCCGTATGTTATGGACAACGAACACAGCATTTTATTGATGGCATTTTGAATGCACAGAGATACCGTGACGAGATCCTGAGGCCCATTGTTGTGCCATTCATCCACGACCATCACCTCATGTTGCAGCATGATAATGCACGGCCCCATGTTGCAAGGATCTGTATACAATTCCTGGAAGCTGAAAACATCCCAGTTCTTGCATGGCCAGCATACTCACAGGACATGTCACCCATTGAGCATGTTTGGGATGTTCTGGATCGGCGTATACGACAGCGTGTTCCAGTTCCTGCCAATATCCAGCAACTTCGCACAGCCATTGAAGAGGAGTGGATCAACATTCCACAGGCGACAATCAGCAATCTGATCAACTCTATGCGAAGGAGATGTGTTGCACTGCGTGAGGCAAATGGTGGTCACACCAGATACTGACTGGTTTTCGGACCCCCCCGGACCCCCAATACAGTAAAACTGCACATTTTAGAGTGGCCTTTTATTGTGGCCAGCCTAGGGCACACCTGTGCAATAATCATGCTGTCTAATCAGCATCTTGATATGCCACACCAGTGAGGTGGATGGATTATCTTGGCAAAGGAGAAGTGCTCACTAAAACAGATTTAGACAGATTTGTGAAAAATATTTGAGAGAAATAGGCCTTTTGTGTACATAGAAAAAGTCTTAGATCTTTGAATTCAGCTCATGAAAAATGGGGGCAAAAACAAAAGTGTTGCGTTTATAATTTTGTTCAGTGTATATTTATGTATTTCATTTAGTTATTTCCTTACTAAGCATGTCTCCCATCTCATGTTCTCAGCACATTAGGTTTATTTTTTTCTTCCTTTTTTGGTGACTTACTTGGTTAGCACTGGGAAAAAGCACTGGTACCAATCTGAAGTTTAGACATCTCTGCAGAATGAATTCATTTTGGATCTTAAAAAAAAAAAAAAAAAAAAGGAAACAATCAAAAGCATGCACAGCTAACTCAAAGTAGAAGTAAATCTATACACAGTGGGTATAAAATTCTACACACCCCTGTTAAAAAAAATGCCATTTTGTGAGTTGTCAGTTTTAGACATAATACCTTCGAAGTATGTTAGAAATACCATCTCAGAATAATTAAAACAATGTGAGGTAGTCAGTGCTGATCCTAGACTTCTGGGGGCCCTACGCAATACTGTGTTTGGGGGTTATGAATAAATGAAACGCCTTTGTCCGTGTTCACTCCATCTCGAATCGTACACTTTCAACTCATTTTTTTTTTTTGTCTCGAGCAAGAGACTGTATGACATTCACATTACATGATTTGACAGATTTTTACGTAGAAAAGGCGACAGAAATGAACATTCATGTTTTCATAACCACTGGCCAAATTCAAAAACAAAACTAAAATTAAATCATCTTTGAGAGCAAGTGGGCCCCCTGGTGTTTCGGGGGCCCTACGCAGGTTGCGTACTTTGTGTATAGGGAGGATCAGCTCTGGAGATAGTTAACTTCAACAACAGCTTTCCCTGATGGTAAAAATGCTGCATCTTAGAAGATCAGCCTTATCAAAACATTTATAGAAGCTTTCACACAGATCTATAGAAGGATGAGAAGAGACAGCTGTCAGCCAGCTCTCACCTGAGTGTGTATGTACTTGGTGTGTAGTCCGTGTTGATCAGATCCATCTCCCTCAACATCAGCCTTATACTTTGGACTGATCACTACAATGATTAACACAGACTTCTGCAAAATAAATTGATCAGATTCCAGTAGAGAGCACAGAATATAAACACACAAACAAACTGGTCAATTTTGCCTAAAAAGTACCTGTTCATAGAATTGATATCTACACAAAAATTAAAGCCGTAATAATTTTCATAACAGCACTCCTGCACGTAATATTGCTCAGTTTAACTACAGCTCACAACTGTGATAGCTATATTCAGAGTTGTTCAAGAAATAATTTTTAAATAACAAATTGTCACGGTCAGTTGCAGTGAAAGAGAAATGTAACTCATTCTAGTTGCAGCAGTTTTATTAAACTCAAAAGATAATCCAAAAAGACAAGAAAAATAAAGAGCAAACCAACCAAAATGATGAGAACAGACAATAAACATCAGAAACTGAGGGCTATATATACACACAGAAACAAACAAGCAAGGACAGGTGAGCATAATCAATTAACCAATGAGTCACTTAGGAACCTAACCAAAGGCAGGAAAATGAGCGCAAAGGAATCTAGGACAGTCGAACACAGGAACTAGGGCTATGTTCACACAGGGAGCCGTAAGCAAAACAGAACATACGTGAGAAACATAACTAATTAATCATCTGAACTTAGTTTTTTTTCTTTCTTTTTTTTTTAAATCTAACTAATATGAGGGCTGCGTTCCAGTGTTTTTTGTTTTTGTTTTTTGTTTTTATGACCTTCACTCGCAAACTTCCCTCCGTCTCGTTTACTCAGATATACATCATTAATTATGTTGCATGAGTGCCTACTTCTGGTGGAACCCTAGCAATGGGCTGAATCGGAAGGTCCTAAGCCCTTGATCACTTAGAATCCGCTATGGAGTTGGTTTATTGTTTACATTTTCCCCTTACGAATGTTTTTGCTGCAGCATTCTATATGTACATTCTATAGGTATGCTTAGGCTGTTATAAATGTTATATATATATATATATATATATATATATATATATGTATGTGTGTGTGTATATATGTATATATGTGTGTGTGTATGTATGTATGTATGTATGTATGTATGTGTATATATTAGTGCTGTCAAAATTAGCGCAATAACGCATGCGATTAATTTTAAATATTTAACGCGTTAAAAAAAAATGAACGCAATTAACGCAGTTTAATTTTTTATTTATTTTTTACTTCCTGTGGGAGCTAACGTGTGTACTACGTGCACGCCACCCTAGTCTCGAGTTCTGCCGAACCAAATCATCCTGAGTAAAGATGGATAAGAGCAAGGAAGGATTTTTAGACGGAAAGTTTTACTATAAAACGTTGCCCGATGGATCTTTGGATAAAGAAAGAAGAAAAAAAAAAAAGTTATCTGTGCATTTTGCAAAGCCGAATTTATTTACCACAGAAGTAATTCGTCTTTGGCATATCACTTGAAAGCAAAACATTCTAGCGAAACGATCTCTACAGGTCCTCGCCAATGTAAATTACATGAGTGTCTTATTCGCGGGCAAATGACGAGATCTATAAGCGACAAGGTAATGAATGCTTTGGTTGTTTGGATTGCCAAAAACTGCCGCCCCGTTAACATAGTAGATGATGATGGACTGAGTGAAATCATTCGAAGTGCATCAGGAGACACCTCATACAATCTGCCCTCGAGAGGAACCATCATGTCGAATATACATACTTTGTATGAAGATGAGAGGGCATGGAGGATGAATGTGATAGAACAAGCAACGCAAATCGCGCTCACAGAGGACCACTGGACTTCTGTCAACAATGACAACTACTTATAGGCGTCACAGCGCACTTCATTGATAAAGAATGGAAACTGCAATCATTTGCACTAACTGTGAGCAAAACAGAAGAACGAAACTACGCTGAGGCGTGTGCTGATCATTTTCTCGATGTCGCCAAAGAACGGAAAATTGAGGAAAAGCTAACCACACTTGGCATTGACAGTGCGCGTAACATGGTCGCTGCCGCAAGACTACTTCCATTTGAACACCTGCCCTGCACGGCCCACATTTTGCAACGAACTGTCACTGTTTCCATTCACGGCAATGGATTCCAAAGTGTTCTAGCCAAATGCCGCAAGATTGTCGGGCACTTTAAGTGTAGTCCATCAAATTCTCAGGAGTTAAAGGAACAGCAAGTTGCATGTGGACAGAAGTAAGAATCACTAGTTCAGGATGTTACAACAAAATGGAATTCGACCCTAGAAATGGTCAAGCGAATCCAGCAAAACAAATCTCCACTGACCACTACCCTGGCTCAGCAAAAGAGCAGTGTTGCCATGTTGACTGCACAGGAGCTTGCCAAACTGCAAAAGCTGGAGGAACAGTTTGAACCTTGCAGGTAAGTTAATATTTGTGGGTGTGTGTGTGGGTGGGTGTAGTACAGTCAAAGCATTTGAGGCATGCTGCATAAAACAAAATGAGAATGCAAAACAACATAAAGGTGGGGAAGAAATAAAAAGATGGTATTAAAGAACATAATACTGTACTAGTAAAAAGTAAATAAAATTACAATAATAAAATATGAAATGGCAACATTTGATCTCTTTGCCATTGTTTGTTTGTGTGTGTGTGTGTGTGTGTGTGTGTGTGTGTGTGTGTGTTTGTACATGTTACATACAGGCACAAAGGTAGTGCATTTCTGTGCAATTAATACCAATTTACTGGCATGTTTACAACACCTTGTGCTTTCCACTGCAGATATGTGACTGAACTGCTGGGTGGAGAGCAGTATGTTTCCTGTTCAGTGGTGCTGCCAGCCTTGTGCCCCTTTTTCAAAATTATGGAGTCCACAGACGATGAGCCAGTCTACGTAGTTAAATTCAAAAAAGATTTTACCACAGACCTAGCTAAAAGGAAGGACAGCACAAACATCACATGGCTGAAGATCGCTACTGCTCTTGACCCAAGGTTTAAAGACCTGAAGTGTCTTCCCAAAGATGAAAGGAATGAAGTGTGGACTTCAGTAAGCAACCAGGTAATGGCAACAAGTTCTGGAAAACAACAGTCTAACGAGAAAACAGAGCAACAACCACCAAAGAAGAGAAGGATGTCTGTCTTGCTGGTTACTTCTGATTCAGAGACAGATGAAGACGAAGAGTCCATAGAACAATGTCTGAACCGCTACAAAGCAGAGCCCAAAATGGACATGGAGGGGTGTCCACTACAGTGGTGGGCATAGAGAGAAGCAACATATGCTAGGCTGGCACCCATTGCACGCAAGTATTTGTCAACCCCTGCAACCACAGTGCCTTGTGAGATGTTGTTCTCGCTCTCAGGTCACATCATTCAAAAAAAGAGAGCTACATTGTCCCCTGATAATGTCAACAGACTGGTCTGTCTCAGCAACTGGCTGAATGTGAAGGAGGACTAAGCTGAATTGTTTCTACTTTTCTAGTTAATGTTCTGAACTCTCAGCAATATTATTTAATATGGAATACAATTGTATGTATTCTTTCCTTGTTATTGTTATCGTTATTTATTTTTCCATATTTGCAGTGCCTATATTGTGGACCTTTTTGCAGTTCACTTGAACATGGAAAACATTTCATTTTTTTTTTTTTTGGCTTTGATAGTTTTGAAATTCAAGCACGATGCGCTGTTCATCGGCAGTCAAAAAGAGCTTAAAGAGATTGCCAATGTTTACTAGACTGTGGACTAGCTTTGACTCTTTGAACAGTGACAGTCGTTCATCAAAACTCGCTTGTCCTGTCGACATAGTGTTGAAAAGTGACAGTTCTGCACTCGTCTCCTCTTCTGGAAATCCATAGTGATGACAAATAAATGTCAGGTCCTCTGTGGTGCACGTACTAGAGCTGAGGATGTTGTTAAGTGCAGTTAAAGTGTTCATGTCATTTTCCTGAAATCGCTCATGGATCTCATTAACAGTGTTGTCCAGTACACTGAAATGCAACTCCTTTTAATGGTCCTGTGCTGAGTCTGCATTCGGTCCAGGTATCGTTGCTTTGTTTGTTCTCCTCCACGGACGTTGAGGGCCGCGGTAGTTGTTTTTAATCGCACAACTCGACTGTGAACTCCCAAAGCTGCTGAAAGTGGTGGTCAGTTCTCATTGCTAAAAGAGCAGAGATTGTGGCAGACACTAGGCTTTTTATAGTGGCATAATGTAAGGTGGATGACTGTAGTGCTTTGGACAGTACATTGCACTATACATGAAAACTCTTCGCATCAAAATGCAAGGGAACAGAAAGTGAAAATCGGTGACTGATGTCAGCAGACTACTTGCCTGTCCCCGATTCGCACAACATTTTCTGAAATTTCAGTTATCAAGGATGGCCTTGAGAGCTTCTGCGCGGCAGCTCCATTTTGTGTCGCTAAGTGTGGTAGATTGACCAGAAAAGTCGCTGTTTCGTTCTCGCAAAGACTCAAAATCAGCGTGACGTTTTGCTGACCCCTCGATGAAGTTATAGAGTGATTGAACATTGGCCAGCATGTGTCTCTCAGCTGTAGTGGTGCGACAGACATCCACAATGCAGAGGTTGAGGATATGCGAGTGACAATGTACATACATCGCCAGTGGATTTTCACCTAAAATGCGTGTAGCTACACCACGGTAGTTCCCTCGCATACTCGCCGCACCATCGTAACACTGCGCTCTCAAGTTGCTGATATCAAGATTAAGACTTGTCAGTACATTCTTTAAAAGAAGGGCCAGAGATTCACCATCTGTTCTGTCAGTCCAATAAAATCCGATGAATGGTTCATGGACAGCAAGGTCTCTGTCGACATATCTTAAAATCACTGCATCTTGCTCATGCCTACTTATGTCTTGCGTTTCATCTGCAATAAGGGCAAAAATTCCGGCTCCATGCATTCTCTGTATGATGTCACTTTTAACCTGACCAGCCATTATATTAGTCAACTCATTCTGGTTCTTGCCATGGACATAATTCTATGATTTTTCTCTCTTTTTGAATAGCTGGTTAATTAGTTGGCTGTCAGTCGCCCTTAAATCCATCAGCTCTAAGAAATTTCCCCAATTTTGTGATTCATCGGTTTCATCGTGACCTCGAAGAGCAATACAGGAACGACAACAAAAGAGCAAAGTCTCGCATATTTTTTTCCGATATTCTCTGTTCTCATCCACTTTCTTTGCGTGTTCACTGCTGATTTGAGTGGCAACGCTTCCTGTTTTACATGTCTGTTGACAGCTTTTCATTTTTAACCCTGCAGAAATGTGCACGCTGCTTTTCTGATGTTCACTGAATTTTTCAGTGGCTTTTTTCCAGTCGCCAAATCCAGTCACTTGAAATGTGTCCGTCTTGAACTCACCAAATGCATGACGTGAAACAAAAAGCACGATCAAGGGCAGGACTATATTCAAGCCATTCATAAATCGCATACCATTCTTTCCTGAACTTTCTACTGTCCGACGCTGGGAATGAAATTACTGGTTGAAATGGCCCAACCTCAATAAAGTTTGCAGACATTTTTGGTCCGTAAACTGGATCTTGCTGATGATATGCGCTGTCTGTGGAGGCTTGGCTAACTGGCACTGCTCCAAATTTCAGCGGATCTGACATCGGTTCACAGCGGGATTTCTCTTCTTCAAAACGAGTGACACTTGACTGCTCAGTTACCTGTCCTCCATCAGCAATATCTGTTTTTGTTGTTTTGGAGAAATAGTTATCCAGTGTATTGGGACACTTAGCCAGTTTGTCCGAACGATCATCTAGTTTTCTCTAATTTTTATACCAGCAACAACGATAAACTAATTTAAAAATAAAGACGCAACCTATTGAGTAATTTGTTCTGCCACCCCCTATGAACACAGAGATGTACGTACAATACATAGGCTATTGTTAAACAGTATTTTAACGGCGAGTGGTGCTGAGCGTATGGACCTTTATCACAGTGGAATTGATTACCGGAAGTGCCCGTCGAAGCAGTGTATCGATTCTTCCGGTTATGTATATTTTTCTATATGCCGTAATCACCTAGTTGAATAAAAGCCTGTTAAAATGAGCATCTGCAGGATGATTTCAAAATACGGACATTTTCAGAGTAAGGCAAAGAGATATTCTGATGATTACTGTGCACAGAATTTTCCAAACTCAACGGAATTTATAGTTTTAACCCAACGTAACGTTACCGATTTCACCACACTGTGTCAGTGCTCGTTTAAATAGTGACTGCGATGCTGCATTGTGTGAGAGACCTGATGAATAAGATCAGAATGAACATATTTATGAATTTGTATTAAATTTTAGTCATTATTCTGTCATTTTTCATTGCCATTTCACTGTATGTAATTCACATATTTCAAAGTCACGCCGTCAATGCGTTATACTGTTTAAGATTAATTAGCCAAAATGTTAAACATTGTTAAATTTCTTTAAGGCAACGCTTGCACATTCTTTCATTCAGTACCGTTTCTAGGCATAGGCAAGCTAGGCGGTCGCCTAGAGCGCCACCAGCTGGAGGGGTGCCAATGAGCGCACGTACTGCCTCTACATTTTAACAAGGTTGTGATCAAGAGTGGCACAGACACGCTGAAATATGATTGCCGCCCCCACTGGATCCCCCAACATCATTGGGCTAGAGTGCTGTCATTCTGACGATGCTTGTATGCCATTGTATCAGAGCGCTGTCAGTTGCTGCCTCTGATTGTTGCATGCAAAGTTTGCATTTGGATTTGGAGAGCTCAACAATGCCATTAGATCAATGGGTTCTGTCAGCGCTTTGGCAAGGTAAGGCTTTCTTTTTGCCATGCAAGTTCAAAGGCCAATTTAAAATATTGGTACATAAAAAGTGCACAAAATCAGTATTTTATTTAGGCAGTATTTGTGGCAGTCGAGAAATCATGTTTCATGTGAAACTGGTCTAAAAGGCATTTTTGCGCCAATGCATTGTTAAAGGTTCAGTGTCTTCAGTGTAATATTCCCATATAAAACTTTTACAGCCAATTAAAAATATTGGTGCAGTAAAATTCGCTAATTCACAAGACCAATACATACTTTATAAAACCGCTTTGTCAAATGTAACGCATCCTTATGGAAGTGGCAAAATGCTGAATCAATTAATTCGCTTCCAAAAAAAATAAATAAATAAATAAAGTAAAAATGAATTCGCTTCCAACAGCGCTTAAAGGGAGCAGCGTCATACATATAGAGGGCAGAGCGTCACGTTATTTAAAGGAGAAGTTCACACGTCAATAACAAAAGGTTTTATAGGTTTGATTGAAATAATAATGCAATAACTGACACAACAACAACAAAACAATTGAACAAAAAAACAGATAAAGTCAAAAAGTAGCCATTGATAATATGTAAACGTTTCCAAATCCAAATGTAATAAAATTAATTTATGTGCGATGACAATTTCTTAGCAACTAGGGATTGTTAGAGCTATACAGGCATCCAGTGGCTATAATGGTATCACAGATAATAAACTGTGCAAAATGTTTTATCTTAACAGTCAATTTAGAAATAGGGCTGATGCATTCAGATTTGTGAAACTCGCAATACACTGAATTTCCACAAATTAGTGTCATTACTATGACAACCAATTTAAATGTGACAAGAAACTGATGTCTGAAAAAGAAATTTTATATATTTATTATACAACCTATATACAAATATAATTTGTAAATCTATCAATGTTGTTATTTAAGATTTGAGTGTTTACATAATCAGTTTTATGTTATTTTGTATTTAATATTAATTATCTTGTTTGGGTGTGGGAGTTGGATGGGGGAGGGGGGAGGGGGGGGAGGGGGGGGGGGGGGCGCTAATAGGGGTTTTGCCTATGGCGTCAAAATTGCTAAAAACGGCCCTGCATTCATTATTTTAATACTGCTTTTACGAAGATTAACCATGATGTGTAGTAAAACTGTGGCAATACAAATGGAAATCAGTATGTGGAAAAAAATAAAATAAAACATGGTTACTACATATTTACTATAGTAAAACCATGGTAAATTTTTGTAAGGGTGTTTATCGGTCAAATTCATTTAAAAATGTAAACAGGTATGAAATATCAGTAAGAGAAAAAAAATTGTTAATGAGAAGACGAACTTTACTGCAGCAGGTTAGTTGGGAAATCAATTTATTTACTCAGACTCCACATTGGGAAGGGAAATGTGTTAATAGCAACATTTCAGCAGGTGATATGAGACGTAGGCCTAAACATCCTCAGTTTTGAAATGCATACTCCACGCAAACGTTCTCCCACGTAATATTTTAGAAGGACCTTAAAGGGGTCATATGATGGTGCTATAAAAAACATTCTTATGTGTATTTGGTGTAATGCAATGTGTTTACGTGGTTTAAAGTAAAAAAAAACAACAAAAAAAACCCATTATTTCCCACATATTTTACATTATTTTATCTCCTCTAAGCCCCGCCTTTCTGAAACGGGTCGATTTGTACAAAGCTCATCGATGTAAAACATCGAGGTGTGCTCTGATTGGCCAGCGATCCAGTGCGTTGTGATTGGCCGAATACCTCAAGCGTGTGACGGAATTGTTACGCCCCTTACCATAACGTAATGCCGCGTTCCGGCGACGACACAAAATCATTAAAAGCCATTTCAAAAGAGGCATTTGTTGCATCCAGTGGGCACATAATTACTGATTATAATGACTTATACTGTCTTTTTACGCGTCGCGTTGCATCGCACCGTGTAAACATAACACCATGTCTGCATTTGTGATCGGAGAAACACAAACAACAAGCATACCTCCACACTGCTCAAAACTCGCCTTTGAATATTAACGTTAAGTAGCAGATTAATAATAAAACGTAACTTACTTACAGGCTGTGAGTCAGAAGCGCCAGACTGTCCTTGTAAAGTTGGAACTGCCCCACTTTAGAGTAAAAGCCTTTCTGTAACAGTCGTTCTCCAGCAAATGCTGTGTGAGTAATCCTCACTCCGAGATAAAAGTCTATTGAACGAGCGGAGCGGAATCTTCAGAGAGGCGCTCTCCGCTCCGAAGGAAATATGACCGTTACGCTCCCGCTCCACTCCGCTGACATGCTCTGAGAGCCACTGCCCCTCTGCCCTCATCGGCTGAGGTGCCCCTCTCACCAATCCCCCCATCGCCCCAGGTCAAGGCATTCTGTTACCGCTCAGACGACAGTTCCCGAAGGTTGTTGAATTTAACAGGTAGATGTCAGTGGTTGATCTGCTGAATTAGTAATTTGGTAGTTTGTTTTTGTATTTCTGTAGGTAATGATTTGCTGTCGGTCTTCTAAAAGTGCTAACAACTTGTAGCCTACAAGTTCTTATAATTAGAATGTCTAATCAAATTATTGTACCCGATCAGATCTAATATAATTAACACAAAATTTGCCATTGTTGGCACACTTTGTAGACAAAAAAAACAAAAAAAAAACAATGCCTTCACAAAAAAGACAGCCAAGAGAGAAAGCATGAAGGGAGGCTGCTAAAGGCAATTCAACATCGCAAACATGAATTTAAAGCTCCAACAAGCCAGCAGGTAAATCATCATATAGAATATTTAGCAGTTTGTCACACTTTAATTCTTGTAATTAAGTATATTTCCCATTATAATCACTTGTCTTGATACTAGTAATCTATAACGCATCATATTTATATTTTATTAAAACTATGTTAATAGTAGGCCTATAAATAGTTGAAAAATAATATAAATGTTCTAAATGAGTCATTAATTAGTACGTAATATAGATTTATGCTGTATAATAAATAAATTAAATGTCTAATACTTATACTTCATTTGAAGATGAGGCAGAAGCAGGCTCAGAGAGTGAGGGAGAGCCGAAGCCCACTCTTATCAAAACATCTACAATAAAGTCTGAAATTATTACAGAGTGTGCTGTCTTCTCTTTTAATTTTATATTTGTAACAACTGGATAAGTTGTATTAAATGAGTAGTTCACTTCCAGAACAAAAATTTACAGATAATGTACTCACCCCCTTGTCATCCAAGATGTTTATGTCTTTCTTTCTTCGGTCGTAAAGAAATTATGTTTTTTGAGGAAAACTTTTCAGGAATTTTCTCCATATAGTGGACTTCTATGGTGCCCACGAGTTTGAACTTCCAAAATGCAGTTTAAATGCAGCTTCAAACGGCTTTAAACGATCCCAGCCAGGGAGGAAGGGTCTTATCTAGTAAAACAATTAGTCATTTTTGTTACAATTTTTGTTCTGGAAGTGAACTACAAGCACACACCCCCATAGTGCCCCTTTTTTTGGTTTGGGTCACTGCCCCTCAAAATGTCTGTGCACGACCCTGGTTCCCTCTTTACCATCTGAGAGTAAGGAAAAGATCAGTACACCAGCCACTACTACCAGCCTGACAACAGTGACGCTTAAGCCCACTGCAGACCATGAGCCTGAGCCCGCCACGATACAATAGCCAGACCCAGGCCAACACCAGAACCACAAATTTCCCCGGAGCCCAAGCCAACTAAGTCTGACCAGGTGCGTGAGCCTGCAAAATCACCTGTGCCAGTGGGATTACAGGTGGAGTATAGTGAGTATATATACTCATTTCCGCAAGCTGGTTCTTTTCGGACCATTTGGCTAATTGAACTGGTTCAAAAACTAGATTCATCGGTTCCTGACGTCATCAAGCAATGTCATGACACATTTCTTTTCTGACAACCCAGTGCCATGTTGTATCAATGAAACATTCAAATAAAAATTTGCATGTGTGAACGCATATTGCTGATTATTGCCTTTCATTCACTTAAGTTAATGGTGTTTGTGGTCAGTTTCATTCGTGGATCCTTTATCTCAGATACGATTCACCTATATTGACTAGCCCACAACTTGGATAAGATTCTTAAAAGTTTTGCACCTACAGCACACATTACAGACACTGATGCACAAATGCGGATATGTTCTATATGTCTAAAGTATAAAGAAAGAATAAACCAGTCTTATGAAACCTTGATTTCACTTAACTTAAAATATAATCTGCATCCACAACAAACTAAAATAAAATTTATCTCTCAACAGAAAGGTTTTTGCAGGTTTTAATAAAATGTTATTTAATAATAACTTTTTGAGCAATGTTGCCGTCAATGGGCACCCAGGTCAGACAGTGCCCACGACTGATCTAGAGAAACCAGATAGAAATTAGTTGTCCATTCTCAATGGAAAAGTGCCCAAGCAACGTCGTTTGGCAACATTGCTCAAAAAGTTGCCCCGTGTATCATCAGCTTCAGGCTTGCACAGTATCGTCAACTCACTCATCAGAATCCTTTGTAATCCTCAGCAAACTTCGACAGTTGATTGAACTGGCTCATTTGGTTCTTTTTGAGTCCTCACTAATCCTTGGCAAACTTCGAAAGTAGGTTTAACCGGTTCATTCGGTTCTGAGTCGGACGTGCAACTTCGTCTGTGCATCTTGTGTCATCAACATGGAACTAAAATTGCCCTGCCCTGAATGTCCTGTGTCTCCGCTGGTTCCACCCAGCCCTGAATGTCCTGTGTCTCCGCTGGTTCCACACAGCCATGAATTTCCTGTGTGTCTGCGTCTGCTAGTTCCACCCAGCCCTGAATCGCCTGTATCTCTGCTGGTTACGCCCAAGTAACCAAGTCGTCGTTGACGCACCCTCCCAGCCTCCCACTCCTGCTTCCTGTTCCAGAACCCAGTCATCTGGCTCTGCCGCTGATGGTTCCCTGCAGCTCCTCGGCTCTTCCTCTCTGTTCTCCCCTTTGCAATATTGATGAGCCTCAGATCTTCCAGTCTCCATCTCCATCCTGGGGTGTTAATCTTGTGGCTCCACCTCAGTTCTCTGAAGCCTGGACTCTACTTCGGGCTTCTGACCCTTCAGCACTTCCTTGGCTCCCACGCTCCCTCAGTTCCCCAGATGAAAAAAAGTGCACTTCCATAATGTACTTAAAGTGCTCTATTTTTGTGGGCTAATTTTGTACTTAATATATTAAAAATGATTCTTTAGTACTCTTTATCTTAAGTACTAAAGAATCATTTTTAGTATATTAAGTACAAAATTAGTGCGCAAAAATAGAGCACTTTAAGTACATTATGGAAGTGTACTTTTTTCACCTGGGTCCACCAGGTTCTGTCAGTCCTCTGACTCCACCTGTGTTTGCATGCCATTGCTCTACCCTCACTCAACTTCCACCCTGGCTTCTCCCGCAACGTCTCCTCCTTGGCTTCTCCCATCATCTCCTCTGTGGTGGTTCCCTCAGTCAGCATTCCCTTGGTCAAGCCTCTCTCCAGCTCCACGTCCACCTCCTGAGCCTCCCTTCTCTGTTTGGACTTCAGTTCTACAGCAAAAAGACGCACCTTTTGGAATGTGAGGTGGGGGGGCCATGTTGTGTATGTTCTAGTTTTAGTTGTTTGAGCTAGTTTTCTTTGTTCCTCTTTCTCACCACTAGTTTGCTACTTTAGTTACTTGTTAATTTTATTAGTGTCTGCACCTGTTTGATTGGTTTGTTTCAGTGTGTTTTCTTCTGTTTATGGTTAGTTCTTGCATGTAACCCAGCTGTTCTGTTCTGTTCCCGTTTTCAGTTTCTGTAAATAAAACTAAATTGCTGCATTTAGATCCTCACCCCATCCTTATTTTTCAACTGTTTTGCAATGCATATGAGCAAAAATCAGATTTGGCCACCATGGTAGTGTTTTGACTGATGTTGTCATGTTGACTGACCAAGATGGCCAAACAAAAAGATAAATTCCCTGATAGTATCCAAAATTCACAGTATTTAAACTTACTGAACTACCCGTGAATGCAATATGTAATAAATTGTAATATAAACACTCTTTTTCTGCCCCGTTACAACTATAATACATAAATTCTTACATTTTTTAAAAAACTGTCCATCCATTTGTTGATGTCCATTTGTCTAACTCTGTCTTCAAATATATCAATCTGAAAAAAAGAAGATATTTCTTTGTTTGATATTTCTATTATACACGTAACAAATGTTTTATGAATTGACAATGTAAATAAGCAAAAAGTAGGTAATCTTACAGCCGGTCTGAATCCCTGATTAATCAAAAAATTCACAAAGGGCATCAGTTCTGCCGCAGTGTCCACAGAGTATGTTATGAAAATGTCTCCTGAAAATCATGAAAATTATATATGTTGTCAGAGTTCATGATGATCTGAAAATCTGTTTTTGAAGCATCACTTACTGCAGTCATCAGGAAGACTGATGTTGCGCCTCAGTGTTTGAGGGTGTCCGACAGCAGCTGGTTGGGAAGGCTGGATACTCACTTCTGACATGAGCTCTCTAACAGGGGCTGTGCTCTGATGGGATGTGACTTGAGGGGGCCTCACAACTGCCGCTTGTCTAGAGATGGGCCTCCGAAAGGGATATATATATATATATATATATATATATATATATATATATATTTATTCAGTTCATTGTGTGTCATAACAACCACACTTAATTATCCCAACACTATCCAATAATGGATATGATAATCAATAAAAAAAAATTATATAAAAAGTATCACTTTAAGCATATTTAAAGCAAAGCCACTTTGGACCCAACACACCCAGCCCACTTTTTCTTTCAACTGTTGCCCTCAGGTCAGCACTACAGAGCACTGAGCACCAAGATAGCCAGGCACCAGAACAGCTTTTTAATGTTTAATGTCACTATTGATCCCCTTTTTCTGGACCGATAGTTCTTCCTATCCAATTAATCGGTGTGGAGAGTGAGTGATGTGAATTTTAAAGATATGTTTATGTCTCTGTTGTCCCTGTGAGTTATGCGTTGAATTCTACTAACTTCTTAGGCTTTACTGTGTACTTCTCCCAGTGGGCATGTGTCACATTTATTTATACGGTGCCTGATACAATACTACGGTGACTGGGAGGTGACATGTTCGGTTCACTTAGTTTTGTCGTGGCCACAACATAACTCGTGGGAACGTGATAATATGTCGTGGCCACGAGATATTAATTTGTGGGAACGTCATATTAGCTCGTGGGGATGTGATATTATGTCATTGCCACGAGATCATTTTGTCGAGGTAACGACATCCTTATGTCGTGGCCTCGAGATGTTATGTTGAGGGATCGACATATTTTTCTCTTGGCCACAAGTTTAATGCGTAAACAAACGTGCATGACCATAGCAACCTGGGATTATCAGAAATAAAACATTTATTATCATTAAACATTTAATTTAATATTATTATTATTATTATTATTATTATTATTATTATTATTATTATTATTATAACTTATTAGGGCTATATTTTTATATTCATTGTTAGGCTATATATGCTTATTTCCCCTTTTAATTTGTGTATCGCTTTACCTAGTTACCGTTTTGTATAATTATGCTATATTTGCTAGCCTACCATATATTTTGCGAATACTGTAAACACCTGACAATTATGCCAATAAAGTTTTGACTTTATGATTGTATTTATGCCCGTGTGTGATGATAGGCCTAAATGAGCATGTTGTGTTTTCATTTACAAATGAAACTACGTGAATGATTAATTCCTCAATGAAACACTATAGTATTATGGTCTATTAATTAGCTGAAATAAAATTAAATATGTTAAATTTAAACTGCATTCCAGTAAAAATTCAGCATAATCAAAGCTTTATTGGCATGCCGAGCATTTACAGTAGGCTATTATTTACAAAAGTATTCAGAACGTTAAGTAAAAAGATCGAAATGAACGGAAAAATTAATATAAATGAATATAAAAAATATAACCAATAATAATAATAATAATAATAATAATAATAATAATAATAATATACAAATATTACGGGGAAAAGGTGATCAGTTAATGGACTTACAAGACTGTGGGATGGATAAAAATGTTTTCTTGTACGCCTATTTTATTTTATGCACTTTATGTAACATTTATTCATGATAAACTTCATTTGAATGCGGACTATCGCATGTAATACAGTCCGGTAGCTAATGCCTATGGTTAATATAATAATTTAATGATGTAATAATTTCTATAATAATTAATATAATAATTTCTTAATTCAAAATAAAATATTAATGAATCCATCTCTGATAATCCTGTGTTACTATGGTCACGCAGGATTGTTTACACATTAAACTCATGGCCACGAGAAAAATATATCGTTCCCTCAACAGAAGTCGTGGCCACGATAAATGGATGTCGTTCCCTCAACATAGCATCTCAAGGCCACAACATAAGGATGTTGTTACCTCGACAAAATAATCTCGTGGCCACGACATATTATCACATTCCCACGAGTTATGTCGAGCCACAGCAAAAGTAAGTGAACCAAAAATGTCACCTCCCGGTCAGCATACAATACAGATTGTTTCAAAGCAACTTCGAAGTAATAACCAGGAAAATAACAGTGTATATGTTTGAAAAATGTATCAATTAGGAAACAACCTGAATTTCAACTGTACAGAAGGCAATAATATCATTATTTTGCCCAATTTAGTTTAATTTTGGTTCAGTTCAGTTCAATAACAGTGTCAATGTTGAAAAGTTTATAAATTGTGAAACAACAAAGCAGTTCTACAGAAGATGATAATGACAACATTGTCATTAAACCAGCTCAGTTTAGTTCAAGTTTGGTTCTCAGCCATTAGTGTCAGTCAAATGAGTCAAATTGGTAATATTTGTGAATATTAATTGTCTTTTTGTCTTTTTTTCCAGCTTAGTTTAAAAAAGTTATTTTTTCATTGAGAAGGAAGTTTCAAAAGTTCCCAAGTTCTCAAGCTACAGTGCGTTCATAGGTCAAGCTCTTTTAGAAAAAATTGTTTTGTCAAGATACAATATGACTGCTTTTATTTTTGTTGTTTAAAAATGGGATTTAAGATTGGTAGCTGGCAAATTATGCATTGCAAAAAAAAAAAAAAAAAAAAAGTTTATAAAGTTATGTGTTATGAACATAATACCTTGCATGCTCAGGATACAGGAGATAGTTGGGCTGTAGATAATTTGCAGGCTGCTTGTGCCAGTGATATAAAACCTCTGGTGGGTACTCATCTATAAAGATACATATTAACATATGATGGTAAACACAGAATTACATTTGTGCATAGTTCAGTTATGGCTGCATTATCTGCAGAGGCTACTCATTCAAGCCCACATTGAATCTGTGTGCACAGAGCTCTGGAGATTTCTGGAGAATTGGAACATGGGTGACATTTAAAAATGTGCACAAAAAAAATCTGCATAAAACTTAAAAGTCTTTACAAATATAAGTATCAGAAAAATGTCCTACCTTGTATGAAAACAATGTCCCACCTTAAGCCGAGCATACACTGTGCGATTTTCGTCTGATTTTGAGCCAATTTCTGAATCGTACAACTCTTTTTTGAGTCAGGCCGAATTTCAGCTGTCATGCGTGTTCTGTCGTGCAGTGTACTGGGGGTAATGAGAGGTGATTAGTCTCTCCTGACCAGCAATCTGATGGTCGGATGAATTTCTAACATGTCAGAAATTTTGGTCGCCCCTCATAAGGGTATCGCAAGGGGGGCTTGACATCACATGCAATTTACTCATACAGTGGGAGATGGTAATTAACAAAAATGCTGCTGAAATCACACAGTGTATGCCCAGCTTTAGTGAAGGACTACAAAGTGTCCACCTGGCATGACGTCAATAATAAGTCAACAGTAATAATAAAAGTAATAAAAGTCAATAATACCAGCGCAGTCAAGAATAACTTTGGGGTTTAGAATATTTACTAGACTGTGGATTAACTTTGTTTAGTGCTGATTTTAATTGGTGACACCTCCTGTTTCAAATGTTTGTTGATGGCCTTTCATTTTTAACCAGAAATGTGCTTGCTGCATTGGCAGTTATAAATAACATACCATTCTTTACTGAAATTTCTACTGTCTGTTACTGGAAATAAAATTACTGGTTGTTATGGCCCGATCTCCAAAAACACGTTTCTCACTTAGGACGTGTGGACTCAGCATTGTGAAGGCTTAATGATCCAAATTGCACTGGAGTTGACATCGGCTCTCATTGGGAATTCTCATCTGAATGAGTCACAATTGTCTGCTCAATTGCCTGTCCTTCATCAGCAATATCTGTTTTTGTTTTCTTTGAGAATTAATTATCCAGTGTATTGGGACGCTTAACTATTTTGTCCAATCATTTAGTTTTCCCCAGTATTCATATCAGCAACGATATACTAATGTGGGAAATAAAGATGTAACTTATTGCTTATTTTCTTCTGCCCCTATCAGTGCAGAGATACAGTAATTCACAACCTTTTTGGTCAAGCATTTCTTCAGTATAACTATGTGGGCATTAACGTTCGCATAGCATCAATGTCACAACGTACGGTTGAGTTTCAGAACAGTTATTACAGAAAATACAGCTTGTTGTGTGTCAGCCATAAGCCAAGTAATTTAAGTGTGGCTGACAATGTAACAACACATAGAAAACTTGCAGCTAGGCTATGGAAGTGGGTAAGGTAAAGTAGGAATTGATGTGTTGTTGTGGAGGTGTCTACCACAAGTGTGACATAATATAAAATAAAAAAAATAAAAGTCATTTTAGCATCTTTTTTTTCTCTCTCTTTATACAGGGAGGAAGCATTTTTGAGTTCTGAAACTTACTGTTTTTTTATAGCACAATGATCTCTTGTGCTATAAAAAAGATTTGTGTATGTCAAAAGATTAAAAACTGATTCCTCATATCATAACCCCTTTAATCATACCAATAACAGGCATACCGTAGAATCCTGGCTGCTTTGCTGGAGAATATCTGCAGGAAATCTCTCCCAGGTCAGAGCGAAGAGGATTAGGCTTTTCTAGACTCTCCTCATCCTCACTCACAGGGTTTTGGGTGTGTGAATATAGGATAGAACTGCAGCGATTTTGAAGACTGATGCCTGAGAAATCTTCACTCAGATCTTCTATGTGTCCTCTACAGTCTTTCTGAAGATGTCTTCCTGAACTTTGAGGCAAGTAGAGACTGGGCAAGCCTGCAGGGCACTCTGTGTGTTGTGAATCACTTATGGAAAGTTTGGTGAGGGGACTGACCCTTAAATCTTTAGGAGGAAGGCCATAGCAATCATCTAGGTAATCCAATCTACTTACATCACGAACACACATTTCTGGGTTGAATCTACCACTTTTTCCTGCGTCTTTAAGGGTGTGTGATTGGCACTGCTGGCATGCAGGCCAGGCCAGATTGAGAGAGGACAAGGTCATAGACTCATCAGTCTCTACAGGCATACTAAGATGTGGACAGCGGTCTGAGAAAACAAAACAAGTGGACAAATGAAGAGGGAGAGGTTTGTGGTTGGTGCATTATGGACATAATCAATAATGTAATCAATCAATAACCTTTGGATTGATTCAAATAAATACCTTTTAGAGGCATTGACTTAATAGAAGTAGCACTGCTATATAGTGGTTCTCATAGGTCACATGTAAGGATGTAACAATGCACTCCGAGCCGGTTGAAAATCAATAAAAATACGTGACGATTCAGGTGGATTAAGGTGTTAAATGAATCACAATACAGTTGGGTGTGTGGCTTATATGAATGTATCTCTGAAAGAAACTGACTGTCTTCAGACAGTAGTATTTAAAAGCGCAGCGCTGCTTTGTTTACAGCGGTAACCAAGGAAAAACTATATTGCCGCTGTTCCATAAGCACCACGTGTTGTCAGAGAGTGAATTTGCATTCACATTCAGCCCATCTACTGTTTTTGTTTCGTTTTATGTAGTATAGTTATGTTTTATGAAGTACAGTTTCACAAAGCTAAAGTCAGACCATTCTGTTTTTGCTTCAAATTTTGAAATTATACAATTTAAATTCAAGACTGCTCAACATTGTTTGTATCATGGTTAAATTGCAGTGTCTGCCTCTCATTTTAATTGGAAAGAGCTGTCACAAATCAGGCCTCTGTGGCTCCCTGTGATCACCACCAGAGGGCACTGTCACACAAGTATTAGTAATTTCGGACTCCATTTCCCATAACCCCGTGCCTGGGACTGACTACCTGCACAGCTGACCCATATTACCTGGACTCTTTAAGCAGCTCTCAGAGTCTCACTCATTGCAAAATCTTGTTTTGCTGTGGCTGACATTTCTGTGCGTTCTTCCCTGTGTATGGTTTTCTTGTATATGATCTTGGATAGTTTTGCCTTGTTTGATTCTCTGCCACTTGCCTTTGTGACTCTGACTGTTTGGATTATTGTTTACCTGCTCTGTTTGCCACCTGCCCTGACCATCTGTCTGTTCAGTAATAATGCTATTGTCTTGCCTTGGATACCCCTGATGCTGTTGATTGAACCTTGCCGACTGTATTCTGAGTGTTTGTTAATAAAGCTGCACATGGATCCCAACTCAGCTGACTCCTCGTTACAAGAGCACAGACAAAGACTTATTTTGTTCATATGAAGAGAATTATTTTATTTGTTATTATTATAAATAAACATTATTTATATGTTTATTTATTATTTATTTAATATGGGATTTGTTTTAAAAATTAAATTTAGATTTGATATTTCAATTTCACAAAGAAATGTGCAGCGTTTTGTCTGAGAAAAAATAAAAGGACACCTTTTCATTTATAATTTTTCTTAAATCTCACTTTGTTAACCCTGCATCATTAAATGGCTAGTTGCATATTTATTACAATTGTTTGTGCCTGCTTACTGTGACACTATCAGAACAGACGTGACTAGGGATGTCATGATTCACTCAACTCACGATGCGATATAATTCACAATACTGATTTCACAATACGATTTTCTCTCAATTTTTTTTAATGAAAGGAGAATATCGTGTTTTTCCGTGTGCGCTCGACCATTTTCGTCGGTGGTGCTCGAGCACTTGATGAGGTCTGCACATCCTTTGCGCCGTCCACGCAGTCGTCATCAGCGGAAAAACCCCTCTCTACGACTGCTTCGGTTGGTTATTTTTACAGCTAGAACATGACGGCTGCGCAAACGCATTTTTAAATGCCAGTCACTGTGTTTGATGTATTTCTTATTTTGGTATTTCAATTTCTGGGATGAAAAAAAAAAAAATACAGAATACATAATTAAAATGCGGAACGCAGCTTACGTAGCCAATTGCAGGACTTCGGGACTGTCCCTCTATGCTCATGTGGATGCTGTGTGTAAAACTTAATTCACACTGCAGGTCTTAATGCTCAGATCGGATTTTTTGCTGAAATCCGATTTTTTTGTGCTGTTGTTCACATTGTCATTTAAATGCGATTGCCATCAGTCGCGTGTGTGAACCGTATACGGCCCTGAAGTGACCCGCATGCGCAGAAGACGTGACATCAGACGCAGCGCGCTGTGTTTGCGGAAATAAAAATGGATGCTGCTCGTGTTAGCGTGTGTTTAGCAATTTTTAAGTTAATGTGCAATCGGAGCCTAAACAATGAATTGATAAGAAGAAGAATATTAAGAAGAAGGAGAGCACGATTTCCTCCAGCGCAGAATTGTGACGTCTGTCACATTTCAATGACGTAAAAATCGCATGAAATGCGACATGGCCGTTCAAACTGAAGTCGCATTGCAAAACACTGATTTAGGACCACATTTGAAAGTGGCCTGGGCCTGATTTGAAAAAAATCGGATTTGCGCTGTTCAGACTGTCATAAGAAAATCAGATATGTGTCATGAATCTGGTCCATGGACTTTCATATGTTCGCCACCAGAGGTCGCTCAGTCGTCACATTGACTCTCACACCACACAGACTGTCACACATTACCCAGGACTTCATTTCCCAGCAGCCATTTCCCTAATCACATGCTCACACCTGATACCCATCACACAATCACACACACTACTTAAGCCATGGACGTCCTCAGACAGATGGCCGAGTATTGTACGCACATATCCCTCTTCTAGCGATAGCTACTCTAGGGAGCCCACTTAGTTGTCTTAGTCTTGCCTTGCCTGTTTTCCCGTGTTTTATTCTAGCCCGTGTTTCCTGGATTAACCCTTGCTTTGCCGTTCGGACTCTGTTTGCACCTCGTTTGGATTATTGCTCATGTACCTGGATTATTGCTCTGCCTTGCCCCGTTGGATATTGTTCACCGATCGAAGACCCACGCTTGCCCTAGGATTACTCTTTGTCTTGTCCCTGCCATACCTGTTTGCCATTGTTTCAACCCTGCCTGTATTTATGACCATGTCTTTAAATAAAAGCCTGCATATGGATCCGCACGTCTCACGTCTCATCAGCTCCGTTACAGAATACTCAACCACTCAAGGATCCAGCAGCTTTTCATGTGGACATTGGCCAGGTATGGACACAGAACGTCTACTGTTACGCTTCAAGCAAGGTACCCGATCACTTGAGGAGTGTATAGAGGAATATTTAATTTTAGCAAATGACTCTGAGTTGCCAGACTGTTTTTTAATTGATTTATTTTGTGACGGCGTTAATCAACTGCTCAGATCAAAGCTTCTCCGAGAGGGTCCGCGTTCATCATTAGCACAGTTTATGGACTTTGCGTTGCTGTCTGTGGGCTCTGTGTTCACTGTGGGTTTCGCGGAGGAACGCGACACCGCACTCACTCATGTCAGGGCGGCTGCACTAGAGCATGCTCACAAAATGGCGGCGACAGCGGAGCAGGATTACAAATTTGCGGACACAACAGCGTCCCGTTCTGTCACAGCTGTCAATCCTGAGTCAATTCAAGTCACAGTTAATCCTCCTGTTTCCAGTCAAGTCACCGCTGATCGTCATGAGCATCATCACGTCTCAGCTGATCTGCCAAAGCCTCGTCACGTCGTCGCTGATCGTCCAGAGTCACAGCACGTCTCAGCTGATCGTCCAGAGTCACAGCACGTCTCAGCTGATCGTCCAGAGTCACAGCACGTCTCAGCTGATCGTCCAGAGTCACTTCACATCACAGCTGATCTGCCAGAGTCTAGTCACACCTCCACTGATCTACCAGAATCTCTTCGCATCTCAGTGGATCTTCCAGAGCCTCTCCATGTCTCCGCTGACCTTCCAGAGTCCCTTCACGTCACCACTGACCCTCCAGAACCACGTCACGTCACTGCTGATCGTCCAGAGTCCCAGCACGTCACTGCTGATCGTCCAGAGTCCCAGCACGTCACTGCTGATCGTCCAGAGTCCCAGCACGTCACTGCTGATCGTCCAGAGTCCCAGCACGTCACTGCTGATCGTCCAGAGTCCCAGCACGTCACTGCTGATCATCCAGAGTCCCAGCACGTCGTTGCTGATCTTCCAGAATCTCGTCACGTCTCCGTTGATCAGCCCAAGTCTTGTCACGTCCGGGCTGACACACCCAGATCATCAAGGTCAGTCTTCCATTATCCCAGTTTGATGTCTAGTGTGAGGGATGTACCGCTGGTGTCTGCACGCGCAGCTGGTATCCCCAAACCCACTCACTTCAACCCTTCTGTCCATGATCTAACTCCTCTGTTCGAAGTGCTTTCGCTTTATGTTGCGTTTGGGCTGCATACACCACCGCAGAACTGCCCGAGGTGACGGCACACGCTGCAGAACCTACAGAAGCAGCGGGGCTCGCCTCAGCCCCTTGTATGATGGTGGCGCCCAGCAATGTACTCTCAGCCTGTTGTGTTGCGGCCAAAGAGACTATTACAGAACTCTCTCTCGTTCCCTATGGTACCACTGTAGAACCTCCGGAGGTGGCGGCATCTGCTGCAGAACCTCTGGAGGTGTCAGTGATATCCATCTGTAAACTCTCGCCCTGCCCTGTCACGGCTATGAAGGCCGTCTGTGAACTCTCGTTCTGCCCTGAAACGGCTAGGAAGGCCGTCTGTGAACTCTCGCCCTGCCCTGTCACGGCTATGGAGGCTGTCTATGAACTGCCGCCTTGCTCTGAGCCGGCCATGGAGGCCATATATGCTCTGCCTGTCTCTTGTGTCTCAGTTTCCCCTAGGTCCCAGTCTCTGCCATGGGCGTCTGCTCCGCCGTGGTGGTCCTCTGTCCTGCTCTGGTGGTCTTCTGTCCCGCCGTGGAGGTCGTCTGCTCCGTCTGCTCCGCCGTGGTGGTCTTCTGTTTTGCTCCACCTGTGCTGTCTGCTCCGCCGTGGTGGTCTGCTATCTGGCTCTGGTGGTTTTCTGCTCCACCTGTACCATCTGCTCCGCCCTGGTGGGCTCCTGCTCCGTCTGCTCTGCCCTGGAGGGCTCGAGTTCCGTCTGCTTCACCCTGGAGGGCTCTAGTTCCGTCTGCTTCACCCTGGATCTCTGCTTCACCAGCATCACCCTGGTTTTCTGCTCCGCCATGGTTCCCTGCCTCGCCAGTTCTGCCTGGGTGCCCTGCTCTGCGGGCTCTGCTTCGGTCCCCGACCACTCCACTTCCACATGGACCTGGCCCTCCGTCCCTCCCCCTGTTCCGCCTCCGCTCCACCGCCCTCCTGGACTGTATAGGAGCGTCTGGAAGCCGCTCCTTGGGGGGGGCTCTGTCAATATGGGTAACATTTGGGCAAAAAAGTTGGATTTGGGCCACTTTAGCCTGCAGTGTGAACTAAGCCTAAGAAAGCTCACCAGCGTATGTTTTCTCTGCGGAAGCTCTGTAGTTTTAATGTGGACAGTACTTTTATGAAAATGTTTTATTCTTGCTATATTGAATCTCTTATTACTTTCTCATTTATGTGTTGGTATGGGTCACTTAACGTAAGAAATAGAAATAGATTGCAGGGTATTGTTAAAGTGTGTGGTAAGATTGTTGTTACCACTTTAAATGACTTGAGCGATTTGTATAAAGCCCGGTCTTTGAAGAAGGCTGAGTTAATGATGAATGATCCCAGCCATCCCTTACAGAATGATTTTAAGTTGCTACCTTCTACTCGTAGATATCATTTGCCTTTATGTAAGACCAATAGATTTAAAAATTATTTTATACCAGCTGCCATCAGTTTTTTTAAATTTCAAATAATTTTATGTATGGTATTAATGGAGTTCGTTATTATTGTTTGTGTGTTATGTTTGTTTTGTTGAAGCACAGGTACTGCACATCAGTGGATATCCACCTACTTCAATATATTTATACATTATATTTACATTAATTTATACAACAGTTAGTTCAAGTCCTCATGTCTGACCGAATGACAGACCTTCCAAAGTTCACAAGAATTAGCAACCAAGACTTTTCACTGTTTGAACACAGCAGTGTCCATAGAAATCGTGTGTGCTCAAAATCTAGTCAGACTGCATTAGCAGTCAGCTTTTTCCAGCATTGTTAACAATAATCCTTTATTTAAACATATATGTGAAGAGACCCATCAGACACAATTCCACAATTACACTGGTTTACTCCCCACATATTATTAAATTAAAATGTCTTCAACCAAGTGGTAAAGAGCAAATTCTGCATTTAATACTGATTTTATAAAACCCTTTAAAATTTGTACACCACTGAGTTTGCTTTTGTTAGTTTGCTAACAAGTCAGATTACCATTTTGGCTTGCCAAAAGAAAAAGTTAATTATACACAAATCCTACACCAATTATATTTGGGTCCAAAAACCCAAAGAATGGTAGAAAACACTGAGTCTGACACCATTCCTCTATTTCAGAAAACAAGGGCTATAGTCTCATACAAAGAGAAAAAAAAAAGTTTTGAAAAAGTTTCTGGTACTCAGACAGGACACACCACCCTTTTTGATGTGCTCTGTGTCTGTTTGTAGCTATTATGACATGCACTCAATAAAGCAGACTTTGACATTGACTATTCTCCACTGAAGCCTAATGTAGCTTAGAATAACTGATGCGCTGCTTTAAATACAAAGTGAATGTGTGATTAGTTACATTTCAGTTTTCAGCCATGCAATAATGTAACATTTTTTCGGCATGTGTGTACAGTATGGAAAGACAGCATGGGGAAGATGACGTTTTACGGCATTTAATAATATTTGGAACAACAAAGAGATGTGCAAGCAGTGGGATGTGTGTTCCTACACCCAAAATCCAGCTGCATGGGTGTACACAGCTAGTATCACCTTTCTTCATATTCCTAAATCCCAATGGGATCCCACCAGTAAACCCTTGTAAAAGAAATAAGTCAGGAAAAAAAAAAAAAAAAAAACGTAGTAACCACAGTCATTATGGTTGATTATGAATTGATTATTGTATTGCTTATTCATGTATTAATATTATTTTTCTCCATTTTCCAATTTTGCATCCTTTTTGAATTTCATTTTTTAACCTAAAAAGCAAAGCTTAGCATATGAAAACTTCACATCAAATTGCTAACAAAAAAAATACAATGCGACCCAAGGTTCAAAACAGTCAATAACAAAACAACCCATAAACAACTCCAACAAACACAATAAAATGGCTCTTCCTATTTTCTGTCTAGTATAATGACAGGATAAACAATACAATAAATAACTTCTCAACATCTGAAAAAAATCTTGGCTTTATGTCCTCCTAATATTAGTCTGAGTAACACTTTACAATAAGCTTCCATTTGTTAACATTAGTTGCTAGTTAACAAATTAATGCACAATGCACAATACTTCTAAAGCATTATTTGTAAAGTGTTACCTTAGTTTAGTATTGAAATATATTGGCTTCCTGTTCCTGTCTGCTGCGCTCCTGAGTGGTTTGCGTTTGTAGCTCCATGTAGCTTTGTTTTTCTGTTGGAATCTCTATCTTACTACCACTCTCTTAGGCTTTTCACACTGCGCTTAATGCCGGGTTACTGTCATTCGAAACGATGCTTTTAACCCTGTGTAAAGAAACGTTTCACACCTGTAATTTGAAAGCGGTGTTAGCACCGCTTTTTACCCAGGGTTATGAAACCCTGCTCCGGAGCAGGGTTAGCACTATACTGGTCAACACTCCCGTTTTTCCCGGGAGTCTCCCGTATTTCACACCCATCTCCCGCCCCCCTCCTGTTTTGTTATTTCTACCGGGAAACTCCCGTAATTTGTATGGCCCAAATCTAGGTATATGAATAATCACATCAATATTTTATTCCAAGGTTGTACAGTTGCCAGATCTAGTATGAAACGCATCACCCAGCGCATCACCTCACACAATCGACACAATACACAAATTTCAAACCATTTGTGACCTCAACCTGGCAACCTACAACCCAGTTGCGCTGTAAATTTCTGCGCAAGTAGTAGACGCGGGAAGTTGAATCAGTGGTAGAAATGGAAGGAGAAGAGTCAGGTGGTGCTCCGGCTAAGAAAAATATTCCTGTAAGTGTAACAACAGCTGGATGGAAGAATTTAATTTCTTGTCTCGAAGCCATGTAAACAACGCCCACGCCTTTTGCAAAGTGTGTCGCACTAATTTTAATATCGGACACGGTGGGAAAAATGACATATCTCAGCATATTAAATCACAGCGGCACATTCGTGCAGCCGAGACACAAAAGGGCAACACATACTATGAACACACAATGTTAATGTTATGTATAATGTTACAATGTAATGTAATTTGTTCCACGGTGTTTAACTGCTGTGCAGTGTTTCTGTTTAATTTCTACAAAAAAAAATAAAAAAATAAAAATAAAAAAGTAACAGTTAAAATAACAGTAACAAAAAAAGTAACAGTTAAAAATAATAAAAAAGAAACACGAGTATGTCACGTTATTTTTCCTTTTATTTTTATTAATAATTATTTATTATGTATGTACTTATGTGTAACCCACCCGGTGAGAGAAAAGTAAGAAATGTCTCATGAGTGATTAAAACAAAAATGTAAATGTGCTGCTTGCAATGAAATGCCACCAGTGATGACCCATAATTTCCGAGATGAGGATGCGACTGTAAACAATGACGCTACTGTACAAGTAAACACTAGTCTCTCCACACTTAAAAGAATTTCAAAGAAATATTCACATACTTTGCTCCTTGTTTTCTTTCTTTTGTACTTTTGTCTTTGTTTTCTTGCCTTTCTGCGTCTCATGAGGTTTAAAATGGCTAAAGACCTATGCGGCGACATTTTTTTAATAACTGGCAAGATGCGGGAAAAGCCGTGTAAACAGGTTTCCTGCTGTTCATCTAATCAGTGACAGTGACACCGCAAATATGCAAATAAGAACGTTAACCCTGGGTTTAGGAATGTACAGTGTAAAACGTCTATTAATGAATACCAAAGATTAACAGTTAACCCCAGGTATAGTATGAGCAGTGTGAAACGTGAATACAGATAACCCAGGAATCCGTTTATCTGGGGTTTAGGATGGCCCAGGGTTAACAATTTCAAGTGTAAAAAGCCCTTCTGTTGTTTAAACTGCTAAAGTATAATTTAATTCTCACCATATTTCTGATTTTATTTACCAAACCAATTTGACATCTTTGACCTTTAATCTAAGCCACTAGCGCTACGCATTAGTATTCCAGTCTCCATTCACATTTCCTACTGCTTCTTTTTTCTCTCTGTCTCGCTCTGTTTTTTTTCTCTCTCGCTCCGTTTTTCACGAGTCCATCAAACAACTGTGGTGAGTCTAAATTATTCTACAATCAAGTAAGTAATGGCTTCTCCTTGTATTGTCACCTGCACCACTTGCCACATGTACAGTATATCTGTCTCTGTCAGCAGCGAGGGATTCACATGTGATAAATGCAGGGAAATAGTTAGGCTGACAGAAGATCTCAGAACTTTAAATTTGGATCCTCGATATGGCTTTGGATGCAACTAGCTCAGGGAGTCCTGTACATTGTTCAGTTCCAGTTGCAGAGCCCCTGCAGCAGGGAGACTGGGTGAGGCGGCATAGTCGCGGGACAAAACACCGCTCTTCCGTCCCCTCCCTGCTTACCGTTGTGATGAGATACATGGCAGACTTTCGTCACTCAATGGATGGATGTCTAAGTGGTGCCCGCAGAATAACATATGTTTCATAGACAATTGGAAGAGTTTTTGGGGCAGACCTGACCTGTTGAAAAGAGATGTTCTTCATCCCTCCAGGGGTGGTGCCACTCTTCTCTATAGAAATATGGCACACAGTCTTAGAGTTCATACTTGACTAACTGGGGCCCAGGTCAGGAAGCAGACAGACTGCCTAAACTGATCATCTGCTAGCTGCCTCATCACAGAAGTCAGTTAATTCTCAGCACATAGATAATCTTTCACCTAGATATCACACTATAGAGACTTTGTCTGTTCCCCGAGCTAGCAAATACAATAAATGTACAAACCAATTTAAGGGTAACAATTTAATTGATGTTCAACAAATAAAAAACAGACATAACACAGATAAGCAAATGATAAAGCTTGGCTTATTGAATATTAGATCCCTTTCTACACTTTTTGTAAATAGTATGATCACTGATCATAAAATAGATGTGCTCTGTTTGACAGAAATCTGGCTAAAACCAGATGATTACATTACTTTAAACGAGTCTACCCCCCAAGATTACTGTTATAAACATGAGCCGCCTCTAAAAGGTAAAGGGGGAGGTGTTGCTAGAGTTTATAGCAATATCTTCAGTATTTCTCAGAGGTCTGGTTTCAAGTATAATTCATTTGAAGTAATGGTGCTTTATACAATGTTATCCAGAGAAACAAGTGTTAATGATAAATCCCCTGTGACGTTTGTACTGGCTACTGTATATAGGCCACCAGGGCACCATACAGAATTTATAAAAGAATTTGCTGATTTTCTGTCTGAACTAGTGCTGGCTGCAGATAAGGTCCTAATTGTTTGTGATTTTAATATCCATGTTGATAATGAAAAAGATGCATTGGGATCAGCATTTATAGACATTGTAAACTCTATTGGGGTTAGACAACACGTGTCAGGACTTACTCATTGTCGTAATCATACTCTAGATTTAATACTGTTACATGGAATTGATGTTAAATGCGTTGAAATTCTGCAGCAGAGTGATGATATCTCAGATAATTGTGTTGTCTCATGTATACTCCATATAGCTAAAGTTGTAAATTCAACTCCTTGTTACAAATATGGTAGAACTTTCACTTCTACCACAAAAGACTTCTTTGTAAATAATCTTCCTGACTTATCTCAATTCCTCAGCATATCCAATAGCTCAGAACAACTTGATGATGTAACAGGAACTATGGACTCTTTCTTTTCTAGGACTTTAGATATGGTTGCTCCTTTATGCTTCAGGAAGAATAAGGAAAACAGTCCGACAACGTGGTATAATGAGCACACTTTCGCCCTAAAGAGAGCAGCCCAGAAAATGATGCACAGCTGGAGGAAAACAAAACTAGAGGTATTTCATATTGCATGTCGGGAAAATACTTTCTCCTACAGAAAAGCCTTAAAAACGGCTAGATCTGATTACTTTTAGTCTCTTTTAGAAGAAAACAAACACAACCCCAAGTTAGGGCTGTCACGATATTAGATTTTTCATATCACGGTTATTGTGGCCAAAAAAATTCACGATATCAATATATCGCGATATCTATAGAAACCTTGGGGGGAAAAAAGATATCAGTCAAATTATTTTTTACTTTGTTTATTGAGTTTTTCTTTTTCACCCAACGGACATAAAAAATACTGATAAAGACAGAGCACAAGACTCTGGCTTTCTCTGTCTTCTTTGGAGATCCTATTAAATAACGAGACAAATACTGTCAAGTTCAACAGTATGATGAATAAATATTAATGGTAACACTTTACAATAAGTTGTCATTTGTTAACATTAGTTAATGTATTAACTAACATGAACAAACAATGAATGATACATTTATTACACAATTTATTAATCTTTGTTAATGTTAGTTAATAAAAATACAGTCGTTCATTGTTCATGTTAGTTCACAGTGCATTAATGTTTACAAACACAACTTGTGATTTTAATAATGCATTAGTAAGTGCTGAAATTAACATGAACTAAGATTAATAAATGCTGTAGAAGTATTGTTCATTCTTAGTTCATGTTAACCAATGTAATGAACTAATGTTAACTAATGAGCCTTATTGTAAAGTGTTGCCATATTAACATCTAAACTGATACTTTAACTTGTGTGCCCCTGTTTTAAGTTCTTTAACCCAGTGGTTCTCAACTGGTTTGGCCTTGGGACCCACGTTTTCCCATGGTCATCATGCCGCGACCCACTTATATATAAAATTATTATTTTTTATATATATATATATATATATATATATATATATATATATATATATATATATATATATATATATATATATTTTTTTTTTTTTTTTTATTTAATATTATTTTATTTTTAAACAAAGCAAATTTATTTCACAAAAATTAAGCTAAGACTGTAAAGAATATAACTAATACTGAATAAACAGCTTATAAATTAAGACTATTAAATAGCAGTCCCAAACTAGTTTTTGTTAATACAATTAAGTTGGTATGAGCCACCACAGTCATTTAGCTAAACATATACAAGATGACACAAAGTGAAAATAACATGGTATTTTTTGGGTTATGGAAACAACATGGTGAATATACAATACTAACATGAACTGTTAATGATACCTTCATGCAAATCCTTCCCAGTTAACACACACAGTACAGTTATGTGATTTATCGGTACTGTACTGTTATTTCACGTGTTGCATGTTCGTAGTTTCAGCGCTTTAGTGAAGTGATATACAGCGCGGCGCCGCATTCGCGCGTGCAATAGAAAAGTGCGTGCTACGAACACTGTCCCAGATAGCACACGTACGTCTGCAAGATGTCTGTTAAAGATCTCTTGATCTGGAAAGCATCTGCTGTCTACTAATGTCTGATAGACGTCTTTCAGATGTCAGTTTTACATACATTCTAAATCATAAACATCTTAAAGACATCTAATAGACGTCTATTTGACATCTAAAAGGAAACGTCCTATAGACGTCTTGCAGATGACCAAACACTCTAAAAAATACGTCTTGCAGATGTAAATGCAGACGTCAAATAGACGTCTCCGAGATGTACATGTGCTATCAGGGGTATAACATCTGGCAGGACAGGATAGTTCGCTTTTCTGAGGTAAAAGACTTTTTAATTCGTAACAAGTTACGAAAATAATGATAGAATAATGACACTTACATTAAACCTGTCAACGTCTCATCTGACCTCAGATACTGAATCGAGACAGCGCATTTTTCTCAGGCACTCTTTACTTAAACTGCATCTAACAGAAATGTCAACAGCTTTCATGCACATCTTTTAAAATAAAAGTCTCGCATCAGAAAAACATTTAGAATTACGTTTTTTTTTTTTGTTGTTGTTGATGATGTCGTTTCTTTGGCCACACACTCCGCGACCCACTTTTGGCCGCAGATGAGGCATTAAGTTCATGGCACTGCGACCAACTTAACATTTTACAGAGTTTAATGTAGCAATGTGGTCGCTCAATTTTTCTAGATCAGTTTTAATCGTTTAAATGTTAATAGATTTGAACAAAGAAATAAAGTGCTTCTACGCACAGGCCGTATTGATTGCAAATACAAATATAAGATGAAAACGTGGTACTTATTAAAATAATCACCCTTTCTTAAATATATGAACACAGAAAACCTCTGTTAACAGGTTAACATACCATTTCCCATTCTACGACTAATAAAATTATCACAACTTACTCTGGCTGCATCCGAAAACTTAGGAAGCTGCCTTGCTGCCTCATGAGGCAATGACTCAATGACTCAATGACGCGTTTTTCCACAAAGGCACCTCACGGAATTGATTTCGGACAGGCTTCTGAGGCAGCATAACAGTTAAATGATCTACAACAAAATAGAACGAGTTTTGGTGACAACTAAACAAATATTTAATTACTATAATACTGATTTCTCACTAGAAATAACATCAAAAATGCAAAAAGTTAATCAGAAATATACATTTACACACAAACTAACCATCAAACGCAAATTCCAGCCGCCATCTTTATTTTTTAGCTCAACCGTCTTGGAATGGAACACACAGGATTATGGGATATCAAAGGCAGTAAAGGATACATCTATGCTGCCTTCAAAAATCGGCCAGATGAAGGCATCTCAGGAGACAGGAAGTGAAGCTAACTTTGTATTCGGACGTGCCTTGATGCCTTCCTGCTTCGGAATGCTGCCTCCGAAGGCAGCATTTTTCAGTTTTCGGATGCAGCCTCTGTATAGCTGCGTGAGCTGCGTCTTCTTCTTGTTTGACAGGTGTCAGTGTTAAGGTGCAATACTGCCACCTGGAGGTCAACCAGGTACTGGCGCTGGAGTATTTACATGTGTTATCCTAAGAGTCCTGTTCGTTTTAAATATTGCGGTTATCGCCAATACCGATATATCGTCACACAATAAATTAACATGATATCGATAATCGATGCTTTGAATATCATGGTTATCATCAATACCGGTATATCGCGACACCCCTACCCCAAGTATTTATTCAATTCAGTGGCTAAATTAACAAAAAATATAACATCAGCAGGTGCAGACATTACCCAGTAGCACAGTAGTAATGACTTTATGAACTACTTCCAAGATCGATACTATTAGAGATAAAATTGTAACCATGCAGCTGTCAGCTACGGTATCACATCATATAGTGCACTATAGATGCCATGAGGAACAATTCCACTCATTCTCTTCTATAGGAAAGGAAGAATTGTATAAACATGTTCAATCATCTAAACCAACAACATGTATGTTAGACCCTATTCCATCTAAGCTACTAAAAGAGGTGCTTCTGGAAGTCATAGATCCTCTTCTCGTCATTGTCATTAGGATATGTCCCAAAAACCTTCAAACTGGCTGTTTTTAACCCTCTCATTAAAAATCCGCAACTTGACCCCAAAGAATTAATTAATTACAGACTGATCTCGAATCTCCCTTTTCTGTCAAAGATACTAGAAATGGTAGTATCATCACAACTATGTTCCTTCTAAGAGAAAAATGGTATCTGTGAGGATTTCCAGTCAGGATTTAGACTGTATCATAGTACTGAGAATGCTATCATCAGAGTTACAGATGACCTGCTCTTCATCCGATCATGGTTGTATCTCTCTATTAGTGCTACTGGATCTTCGGGAGGCAGACACACTCTGTCAGTTTAAATCTAGATTAAAGACCCATCTCTTTAACCTGGCTTACACATAACATACTATCACATTTCTATAATTCAAACCTGTTAAAGGATTGTTAGGCTGCATTAATTAGGTCAGCCGGAACCGGGAACACTTCCCATAACACCTGATTTACTTGTTATGTCGTTAGAAGAACGGCATCTACGCTAATATTAGTCGGTTTCATTCTTATTCCGAGGTCACCGTAGCCACCCAGACAGACCTGAATGTCAGCGAAGACCATGTCAACTAGATGAGCCCCAGAAACTGATCTCCTCCGAAGACCTCGTCACTTAGACGGCCATCGGGACAAGACCACGGGAACCAGATGAGTCCTCTGCCCAATATGACTTTGTTGCAGCCTAGAATTAAACTGCTGGTTTCGTCTGGCCAGAGGAGAACGAAACACTATTGCGACACACTATTTCCCTGTTTAATACTGTAAAGCTGCTTTGATGCGGGCTGGGCATCAGGCCTGTTTTAGGCTTCTCCTTATTTTTATATATATTAGACATCCATCAGTTATTTGCCACGCTGGTGGAAACAACACGAGACCATGCTACCGCGACTGTCAAGACTGGCTCGGATGATGTTTAGTGTCCATGAAGGTGAACGTAATTTACCAAGTGCAACATGTTCCTGGATCAACATCCTTGCTGATACTGGAACAACATTGCAATCAACCAATAAGAATTGAGTTACTGGAAATGTCATTTTTAGCCTTACAACCAGAGTTAGGTTATTCAACTATCATTTCCCTCTGATTTTAGGGATAAATTATGGGTACGGTTAGGTTTAGAGGTAGGGATAGTGTTAGATCTATGTTTTTGGACAAAAACGTTGATCCAGGATCAAAAAAAAAAAAAAAGATGATCCAGGAACATGTCTTACTTGGCAAAATCATCAGCAGCAGCAGCAGCGAGCGCGCCTTCAGTGCAGCTGGAAGAGTTAGCTATAGAAAAAAAGGAGGACTGGATTAAAACTTGGGCTGCCCCCAACCAGAGATTAATCATTTAAATTCTAAACCATAATGAGCCTTTGATATTTAGACTAGCCTATTCTGCGTTCAAGTGCACGAAATAGGCTAAAGCTTGCCACAAAGCCCCTGCAAAAGGAACTACCATGATTGTGTTGGAGGGAAATAGTAAGGAGATATTTGCATTATTTATTATTAAACTAGTGTTTTCTGAGTCAGTGTCGCACAGATTAAGCTGCCAATCCTGACTCGCCATCTCCTCACTGGACGCGCCTTTACAGAGAAATACATAATGAAAGAGTTTTTGTTTTTATTAATTATTTCATTTTAAAGTAATGATTTAAAGCTTTCTATAGATAGGCCTATATTTATCATGTCTGTGAGGTAAGTATTCGCTGATTTTGTGTTAATTTTTGTGAAGCGCTCCTGTTCAAGCCCGAGACGGCAGAAAGCACATCCTATATGTTTTCTTTATTTTAAAAAAGCACAACGTTTTGTTGATATTGTGAGTGCACACAAATAAAAGTAGACCCCTTACAGTTCCGAATGATGTATTGCTCTTATCTTTATGAGCAAAAATGAATGCATATTTTAAGTTGTTTCCACTGTTAATAAGAAAAGAATGCAAATGATCACGTTGGCGCTTCCATGTCCTGCAAAGCCTGCTTTAGCTTCCACTCTCCGCACAAATTATTGGATATGCGACTAATAGCGGACATTTATCTATGCTTGAAGTATTTTATATCTATAGATTTTATTGTAGGCAAGTTGTGTTGATTTGTGAAGGCTAAACTGATCAAACATATGATCAACCCACTGTCTGTCGCTGGCCGCTAGGTCGTTAGGGTAGAGTGGGGGAAAACGCCCCCCTTAGTGTAATTTTTTTTTTTTTTCTGTGAAACAAAAGTTAAATGTGTCCATAATAGTTATCAAGGCTTTAGTGACAGTTACATAAATGATAAAACAAGTATGAAAAATGTCCAGAGTTTTCGTGTTATTAGATTTTTAACAAAAAGTAAATTTGTACCAAGTGAGTGTTTTGCCCTACAGGTGGAGTAAAATGCCCTATGGGTGGGGTAAAATGCCCCCAGTCTAGCAAAGCAATTTGCTTTATATATTTACAGCAAAATCATAGTAAATGCTGTTTTAGCTTAAAATTAAAAAGAATATAATCAATAATTATTAATTACAAAATTATAATAGCCTATTTGAAAAATATTTTTAGCTTATGCTAACTGACTAGCTAACTGGCTACCTGATGCTAACTTGAGGTAAATTCAAACATTTTTATTCAACCACCTAGAATACATTTAGAATACATTTGACAGAAAAACAAAGGATTTGATGTTCAGAATAGAGTAACTACAGTAATTAAGACTTTTTTTTAGGCATTTTACCCCACAGACTAGGTTTGAAAAAAAAAAAAAAAAAATTATGTCATTCTGAAAATATAATTATATTTTTTTAAATAACACGTACTGCCTATCTACAGGCCTTACTATTCTCATATCATATATAACTGTGATGTTCTACAAACAAGAATCTTCAAAACACTTTTTTGTTTCTGCTGAACATTAGTTCACTTACTGTGAAATCTGTTTTCTCTCAGGTACATCACCAGTGTAAGCTTCATGGTGAATACTTCTACATCACTCTTGTTAACATAGTCCATAGTTACAACAAAAATTTATCTTGACTTTATCTAGTGGTTATTTTGGGAAAAATAGTAGGGGGCATTTTATCCCAAGGGGGTGTTTTCCCCCACTCTACCCTACATTAAATAACAAAAACTTGAATTTAACAAACAAAAAATGTTCCAAACATATTTCTAAATTAACTTAATAAATAAAAAGAAATATAACCATAATGTAACCTTTGACATTAAAAACAAAGCTGAACTATTTTAATGGCTGCAACAGCAGCTGTGTAATGAAGAAGAGAGAGAGAGAAAAAACACACAGGCTCCAGTCGGACTCAGGCCGGTAATTCTGATAAGCGTTCAGACAAGGGCCAGGCTAGAGCCTGAGCGTCTCGGGCCAGGGCCGGGCTAGTGCCTAGATTTGAGGCCCATGCAGGGCTCTATCCTGGACTTCAGCTCAGCTTTCAACTCCATCATCCCAGCACTACTTCAGACTAAATTAACCCAGCCTCTGTTCCTAGCTCTACCTGTCAATGGATCACTAGCTTTCCGACAGATAGGAAACAATGGGGAAATTCACTTCCTACACCTGCACAATCAGCAACGGTGCCCCCTATCAGATGTGTACTCTCCCCACTACTCTTCCACCGTACACAAATGATTGCACTGGCAAAGACTCTTTTGTCAAGCTCCTGAAGTCTGCAGATGATATTACAGTCATCTGCAGCATCGAAGATGATGAGTCTTCATACAGAAGGGAGGTTGGCTGGCTGGCTGGCTGGCTGTCTGATCATAAAATCCTGGAGATAAAGGCACTCAAAACAGAGGATATGATTTTATTTGTAAGATTATACATTTCACATTGTATGGGCCACAATTAAAATGAGTCAGCCCATTTCCACCTGGGTCGACCCATAGCTTCACCACTGCTTCCAAATCATCTGCTGGGCCTTCCTCCTATGCCTGTACTTTTTGTCTGAATCATTTTCAATGAATCACATTAAATACCAGTCATGCTGCTGTATACTGAATCATTTGTAGAGGTTTGACTGTACATGATAGAAGTCTAGCCAGAATAGAATACTGTAACTGATTTACATTGCCCTTAACTATTCAGAGAGTTCGACAATGTGAAGAGGAATTTCACCAGCAGGGGGAAGCATGTGCTGCAGGGCAGGAGGTTGCACAAGGGAAAGCAGCTGACATGAGAACTTTGCAATGGAAACCTAAAAGAAAAAAATAACAGAAAACAGAGAGAACCACAGTGTAGAAGACGTGGAAAAATTAAACACAAACAACAGGAAAAAGTTGAGCAATGAAATCTATTCAACAAATGTAAATAAGTGGTCAAGGACTTTATATTTGCCAAAGATGGTACTCATATTGCTATGAATTGAAGAAAGTGCAAAGCTCAATATGATGGACAAAGTACCGCATTCTAAATAAATAAGCCTTGCGCAAATTGGTAAAGTCATCATGCTACTGTAGCCATCATTAGAAGCTCCGGTTGGCATAGAAACAATCAGTGTCCTGAGACACATGGGCTTAGGGCTACACATGCAAATGTCCTACCTGAAATTTTTAATGTTATCTGAGCATAAGAAACAACATTTATGGGACAGTTCATGTCAGATTGTGTTGTTGGTTTGCAATATGTTATTTAAATGTGATTACGCTAATGTATGCTATTTCCAGAGAGAGATTTACAGTAGTCAAATGTCACATTATGCAACCCTGGTGGTCAACTGGATTGTGTGGGGAAATTTTAAGCCAGCACAACATACAAATGAAATCTGTACACGTTCCTAGTGTATGTTGTCTGTGGCCAGAGTATAAACAATTTGCTAAGCCAAGCCACCGTATTCACAATTGGACTAGTTAAACGCAAGCATATACAATGCACACAGCATGTAGAGTTCCACTGCCACTAATGCAAAAGAAAAAAAGGAGCTACAATGGATGGAAGAGAGTGGGGTTACTGAGCCAGTGACGGACCCTACTGTTGTGCATCCATGGTACCAGCCCTAAAACAGAGTGGCAAGGTACTTATCTGTGTGGACTTTAAAATAAATAAATAAATAAATAAGGCTATGTCCTTCCCTCCTAAATATTTTTATGCTGCCTCAGGCTTTGGAAGATGCCTCTGCAGCCAGAAAGTATCGAGCTAACTACATTAATAACACAGATACGCCTTTAAACACCTTCCATTTGGCATCACAAGCACTCCAGAAATCTTGATTTAAAATAACCAACACAAGATGAATAAAACACTCAAAGGGCTTGATGGATAATCAGTCTATTTATGGATGATATATTGGTGTATGAAGACACCTTAGAATAGCATGACCAGCATCTTGGAGAGGACCAAGTCAGTGGGGTTGAAGCTAATGAACAAGAAGTACTTGGATCATGGGCCTTTCCAAATACCAACACGTGCAATCTTGACCACTTGAGAGCATGTGCACACAACAGGAAGTGAGTGCACAAGACAGACGCCAAAGCTTTGTGCCCTTAATGCACACTAAACCCACACTATAAGGGCTAAGTTTACTGAGTGGAGACGTGCTGAAATTTGCATTTGGTCTCGTACTGTATCGTGTGCCTTGTCAGTGTCGACATGTGCGCTTGCTTGGCCCTTTGTTGTGATAAAAGGTAAGTGTGTCCAGCTGAATTCAATTAGTATTTTGTTAGACAGGTATTAAAAACTTAGTTTACAGTGGCAGCGGTCGCAGCAGCCATTGTGTGAAGGCCTCCTCGTGTGAAGACCGAAGAGGGTAAAGACCATCGACTCTACCGTGCGACTCCACCGGGCAGGGACACCGGCAAAGGATACAAGTACCGCTTTTTATTTCTCCTCTTTCTTACTACTTGCATGTGTGTTCGGCTCAGTGTTATTTTTTTTAGGATTTACTGATAAACTAATGTAGTTTGATTTGTATTTGTTATCCATTTTAATTTTAGTTAAAGTTGGAATAATGTTTTTCATTTTATTATTTTTTTTTTATTATTATGTCTGTATAGGTTTTTCAAGTTTTATCTAATTTGAGTTATTTTAGTACTTCAACAAACTAAATGGAAATGAAATAATATATATTTTTAATTTATAAGTGTATATATATATATATATATATATATATATATATATATATATATACACAGTCAGGTCCATAAATATTGGGACATCGACACAATTCTAACTTTTATGGCTCTATACACCACCACAATGGATTTCAAATGAAACGAACAAGATGTGCTTTAACTGCAGACTGTCAGCTTTAATTTGAGGGTATTTACATCCAAATCAGGTGAACGGTGTAGGAATTACAACAGTTTGCATATGTGCCTCCCACTTGTTAAGGGACCAAAAGTAATGGGACAATTGGCTTCTCAGCTGTTCCATGGCCAGGTGTGTGTTATTCCCTCATTATCCCAATTACAAAGAGCAGATAAAAGGTCCAGAGTTCATTTCAAGTGTGCTATTTGCATTTGGAATCTGTTGCTGTCAACTGTCAAGATGAGATCCAAGAGCTGTCACTATCAGTGAAGCAAGCCATCATTAGGCTGAAAAAACAAAACAAACCCATCAGAGAGATAGCAAAAACATTAGGCGTGGCCAAAACAACTGTTTGGAACATTCTTAAAAAGAAGGAACGCACCGTTGAGCTCAGCAACACCAAAAGACCCGGAAGACCACGGAAAACAACTGTGGTGGATGACCGAAGAATTCTTTCCCTGGTGAAGAAAACACCCTTCACAACAGTTGGCCAGATCAAGAACACTCTCCAGGAGGCAGGTGTATGTGTGTCAAAGTCAACAATCAAGAGAAGACTTCACCAGAGTGAATACAGAGGGTTCACCACAAGATGTAAACCATTGGTGAGCCTCAAAAACAGGAAGGCTAGATTAGAGTTTGCCAAACGACTTCACAGTTCTGGAACAACATCCTATGGACAGATGAGACCAAGATCAACTTGTACCAGAGTGATGGGAAGAGAAGAGTATGGAGAAGGAAAGGAACTGCTCATGATCCTAAGCATACCACCTCATCAGTGAAGCATGGTGGTGGTGGGCATGTATGGCTACCAGTGGAACTGGTTCTCTTGTATTTATTGATGATGTGACTGCTGACAAAAGCAGCAGGATGGATTCTGAAGTGTTTCGAGCAATATTATCTGCTCATATTCAGCCAAATGCTTCAGAACTCATTGGACGGCGCTTCACAGTGCAGATGGACAATGACCCAAAGCATACTGCAAAAGCAACCAAAGAGTTTTTGAAGGGAAAGAAGTGGATTGTTATGCAATGGCCAAGTCAATCACCTGACCTGAATCCGATTGAGCATGCATTTCACTTGCTGAAGACAAAACTGAAGGGAAAATGCCCCAAGAACAAGCAGGAACTGAAGACGGTTGCAGTAGAGGCCTGGCAGAGCATCACCAGGGATGAAACCCAGCGTCTGGTGATGTCTATGCATTCCAGACTTCAGGCTGTAATTGACTGCAAAGGATTTGCAACCATGTATTAAAAAGTGAAAGTTTGATTTATGATTATTATTCTGTCCCATTACTTTTGGTCCCTTAACAAGTGGGAGGCACATATGCAAACTGTTGTAATTCCTACACCGTTCACCTGATTTGGATGTAAATACCCTCAAATTAAAGCTGACAGTCTGCAGTTAAAGCACATCTTGTTCGTTTCATTTGAAATCCATTGTGGTGGTGTATAGAGCCAAAAATGTTAGAATTGTGTCGATGTCCCAGTATTTATGGACCTGACTGTATGTGTGTGTGTGTGTGTGTGTGGTTGTACATACAGATATGTAGCTGTGTTTTTGGTGTTTGGCTTAGTGTTATGTTAGAATCATTATTATACTCTTATACCTTTTGTTCTTTAATATTTTGAATTGTTTTTAGCTTTATTTTTTTGTTTTCATTTAAATGTTAAGTTTTCACATTTTGTTGTATGCATTAGCTTTTAGTTTTGGATCTGTTTTAGTTGTTTTAATACTACAACTGATTGTTTCTGTTGTCCTCATTTGTAAGTCGCTTTGGATAAAAGCATCTGCTAAATGACTAAATAAATGACTAAATGAAGTGTATCCTATCATGCATCAAAAACGCACATGCTCCGAATCATGAGATGTTGAGAAAAAAATATTCCACTGTAAGTTTAATTAGATATTACATATGATTTAGTAGTAAAACAAAGTGTTGCTGTACGTATGTGTATTTTGTAGATCATTCGCAACTGCTTTTTATCACTTAATTAGAAGTGTGTCCCTGTTATAGCAACTACTAACAGACATTTAGAAGTTAATTTTACAACAAAGTATTGAAAATCTAAATAAAGCTCTGTAAACACTTGCATTTTTACAACACTGTAAGTGTGTTTTATTTAGGAGTTCTACACACACTTGTGGTCTTCATGCCCACTTGAATACTTGAGCCAAACAGAGGAAATACGTCATGTAAGCAGGCGAGTGATAAAGTGCAAAGTATTTGGACAGGCCCAGTCTTCTGTTGCATCGTTAAAGACTGCTCATGAGACTGATCATGATGAGATTCAAACCAACTGTACAATATGTGCCAGGCAAAACTATGGTGGTGGACGATACCCTATCACAAAGCCCAGTAGAGGGTGAAGGCAAAGATATCAACACCTATTCAGATGTTCAAATATTGGCCTGTTGCAGATGGAATGCTGGCAAGTCCATCAAAACTCAGAGGCCATCAGAGCAGCTACAGCTGCTGATAGTTATTATATCCAGTCAGTATGGCCCAGCAGCAACTACACAATATTTCCCTTACAGAAAAGAACTGCAATTCTGAACTGAATACACAACAGGCATCAAGGTTTGAAAAATGTAGGGAGTGGGCTAAGACATCTGTGTAAGCTGTAAGGAGAAAGACACAAAGGAGAAACAGTGAAAAGTCCTGTTGCTGATACGGATGATGGGAAGGACTCTTGTCCACTCAGATTTGAGGACCATATTTAACTGTTGTATAGGCTAAACTTGTATACAGTACACAGCACAAATGACTGCACCTCTCTGAATCTTCAATTGTTCAGTTTTGCTGGTATTTTGCCATCTTCCCACAAACTGCAGTGATCATTAAGAAACAGGAATATATGTTTATGTTCAGAGGGACTGTACTCTCTCTTATGCTGTGCACTGTACAGGACTAAAGACTTATTGTTCATAATACCAATCAAGGTACAAAATCAACAAGACAGGCAACTATGACTTTAAATGTCAATGAATTAACATAAATTTATATATATATTTATATTCTATAAGCATAATTTAAATAAAAGTCATTTAATAAATGACTGTATTTAATGGCTGTCATTTTTATTTCTTTGGCCTGCCCTTCTTGCACAATGATCAACAAGGGATTATTCTAGCTTTGATCAAATGTGTAATTCTTCTGTATTTTTCTCAACCGGTTTAAAAGTGTTGTGCTAATTATTATTTGGCAGGCAGAGTGGTATTTTTAAAAATCATTTAAGGAGAGAATCTTATTATAGCATGTCATATCTTATTATAGTACGTATGGAGAGGAGACAACCTTATAGTAGCATATACGTCTAGTTTACTAAATCTAAAGATTAGCGACGCTTCTGTTCGCTACTGTGATGATTCCAGTGTAAATATGAGTGCTGAATAAAATTAAAATCAGTTGAGAAACACTACATGCAGGTCTGATTTCACCCCGAAACCAAATGAATGTTTTTTAATAATAAAAATTAAGCCTACTTTAACCATTCTTCCCCAAAACCTGGAACCTTTTATTTACCTGGAAATGATTCCATTGCTTTTCCTGTTTTCCTGAATTCAGTTTGCGATATCTGATGGAAATAACACAAAACAACACAACGCCACGTTCGGGAAATTAGAGAGGAAACAATAAGTAGTTTTAAGAAAAAGAAGAAGAAGAAGAAGAAGTAAAATATAACATAGCCGAGTTCATGAGGCCTCGTGTGAGGCAATAGTTGAAATCGTTTACCTTTCTTTACGAAACATTCCCAATCATCAAAACAAGCACATATATACAGTAATCTAATCTAAAGTTCCATGCAACAATAAAAAAATGTTTAAATAGAGTAAATGTTTTAAGTTTAAACATAATCATTAATTACAGGTTTTTATCTGTTCCTTACCTGTTCTGAGGCTGTCTCTTCCTGTAAAGCTGTAAACAGCGGCACACCTGCTTTCGGTTTGTTCAGAAACGTTCTGTTTTATGCAAATTAGGGAAAGTCCACGTTCTCTTTATGCAAATATTGCGGAGCGAAAAGTCTGAGCCATCCAATCAAGATATAGAACAACGGGAGCTATTGTGTAATATTCAGTTGACAAACTGTTCCAGTGGGTGGAGTAAATATGAAAATTCATTATAGTTAATGGCCAAATCGGTTTTATTGTTTGTTTGTGTGCGTAACAGAAGAGTGAGCCAGTTTGGGGACATAGTAGTAAATTTGAGATAAACTTAGTCCCAAATGACGCATTAGACGCTATGCACTATGTACTCTATACCGCTCATTTCAGAAGGGTAGTAGCATTCCAGATGAAACACTAACGTTTATTATTATTATTATTATTATTATATAGTTTAATTTGTTAAGCTATAATTTATTATTATTATTATTATTATTATTATTATTAATGAAGAAACAATAAGGCATTACAGAGCAGAATAAAGTTGCTTAAAACATAGCAGAATCAAGAAATGAAAAAAAAAAAAACCTTACACATACCCTTACATAAGATCAATTTCTTCAATAAGTTAAATAATCTTTTTTAACATTTCAATTGCTGAATTAGAAAAATTACAGTTATTGTGAACAGTCTTAAATCTATCTTTTAGGATGGGTAAATATCATTAAAATTTAAAGTTTATTTAGTTTATTTTAGTTTAAAAATAGAAATATAATACATTTATACATTTAAAATTTAATTAAAACAATAAGTAAAAAAATAAATAAACAATAATATCCTGGCCAGAGGAGAACTGGCCCCCCGACTGAGCCTGGTTTCTCCCAAGGTTTTTTTCTCCATTCTGTCAGGAGGGAGTTTTGGTTCCTTGCTCAGTTGGGGACACTTAATTTCTAACGATTATCATCAATTTGATTTCATAGATACTATTTAAACTAAACTGAGCTAGACAATGACATTTCTGAATTCAATAATGAAATGCTTTTAACTGAAAATTGAGTGTTTAATCTTATTATCATACATTACTGACACTCTATCCTCCAATTTGATACTGTTAAGTGCTTTGACACAATCTGTATTGTTAAAAGCGCTATATAAATAAAGGTGACTTGACTTGACTTGACTACTTAGCTGGAATGAATTATACTTAGCTCTTAATTTATTAATAGAGCCCTTGGCGAAAATTTAAGTTTAACTTTATTTCTGCATATTATGAAATGTATTATGTACAAAAAATTATGTACTTAATAAAATCATGCACATTTATTTGTGGTAAATGAAGAGCTTCATTTACATTGGGTATTGTGTTTCTAAACAACAAAACAAAAGCCTTTGGAATACTCACCACTTTATCATACTCCTTCACAATGAAAAATAAAATTGGTATATTATTTATTTTTTATTTTAAAACATAAAAATTATCCAAAAGTTATTTTCAAAATAAGTGTTGCAGTATAATCAGCAGGAGAACAGTGATGTGTGAACTGAATTTTGTGAAAGCACAGTGTGTTACAGTAAAGTTACTAACTATTTTCCATAATAAATAATCATAAAAAATATGCCAAAGCAATTATTTACAAAATAAGTGTTGTAGTATAATCAGCAGGAGAGCAGTGATGTGTGAAGCAAATTTGGTGAAAGTACAGTGTGTTACAGTAAAGCTATTAACTATTTTTCATAATAAATAATCATCAAAAATATGCCAAAGAAGTTATTTTCAAAGTAAGTGTTGTAGTATAATCAGCAGGAGAGCAGTGATGTGTGAGCTGAATTTGGTGAAAGTACAGTGTGTTACAGTGAAGTTCTTAACTATTTTGTCCAATGACAGTGAATTTATTGAATATTTCAAAGAAAAAAAAAAACATCCAAAAGCAATTCTTTTCAAAACTAAGTATTGTAGTATAACCAGTAGGAGAGCAGTGATGTGTAAACTGAATTTGGTAAAAGTACAATGTGCTACAGTAAAGTTAACTATTTTTCATAGTAAATAATCATAAAAAATATGCCAAAGCAATCGTTTTCAAAATAAGTGTAGTAGTATAATCAGCAGGAGAGCAGTGATGTGTGAACTGAATTTGGTATAAGTACAGTGTGTTACAGTGAAGTTATTAACTATTATGTCCAATAACAGTAATGTTATTGAATGTATATATTTATAAAAAAAAAAAAACATAAAAAAACATAAAAATGATCCAAAAGTAATTATTTTCAAAATGTTTGTTGTAGTAAAACCAGCATGAGAGCAGTGATGTGTGAACTGAATTTGGTGAAAGTACAGTCTTACAGTAAAGTTATTAACTATTATGTCCAATAACAGTAACGTTATTGAAGATAAAATAAAACATAAAATGATCCAAAAGTAGTGTAGCATTTGGAACAAATAGGACAAACAGTTTTTCATTAGATTTAACAAATCAATTAGTCATTAGATTAACAAATAATCAAAGACCCCTCACCCAATACAGATACTGGGTGCTAGTATGTCTGTGAATGATTCCAGGCCCCCGATTACCATGGCGACCAGGACACCTCACCCAGACCAGATAAACTTTATGACCTAATGGCATGTTGAGAGTTCTACCTCTCACCATCTTTGAACCTTAGGAAAGACATTATGCCATAAAAAATGGACTCTTCTCTAATTAATTCATAGAAAAACCTTTCTTTGAATGAACACACATATCACATCAGTGACCTGCCTTCCAGTCTGCGGTTCTTTTAGATCCTAAGAGGATGAGGAGGATGTGAGCTCCTCAGCAACGCTTAAGTTTTTGCGCCAGGCCTTGCAGCCTTGACTTTCCATTCAACCAAAGATCCTCGGATCTCAGCAGATCTCTTCCTTAGCTCTTTTTTTCCACTTTCTGCCTGGGAAGAAACTCCCAATCAATATTGAGTCAGGACGTCTTTGGAAATCATCACTTTTCACCCCGGGAGAACATGATCGCGAGTCCAAAACCTTGAAACCATCAAGACTTTCATCCGAGACTGCATCCAGACACTCGTCAACAACCAAGGCAATGTAAGTATCGTACATTTAACTAAACGAAACAGAGGTTTAGTATAAGCTATAGACCCCATTATAAACTGCACTGATGGTTTTACTCAGGTGGTTAACTGACTCTTTTCATAGCTTCATTCTCTGGTTTTCCTGATGGTTTCCTCCATCAAGTCTCATTTGCCCTTTCCCCATGTATGAGTGATTGTTTGTTTTTTTATATTAGTTATGTGTGATAGCATTTAGTTAATAAAAGTTTTGTGCACAAATTTCATGAGTTTCTGGTTCTGCCTTGCAAATTAATGTCCCTTTATGATTTCGACCCTTGCTACATGCTCTAATGCATTAATAGGAAAGTATTTTCTGTGGCCATGGAAATATGAATGTTCGCTGGACGAACAGATTAGTTGATGGCAATTTAATTCTGCTACAGTTACTACTGGCAGCTGATATAAATAATTGTAATTAATAATAATTAATTGTAATTATTTATATACATTTCCCTTTGAGCTGATTTGCTACAGCAGTTATTTTCAAAATAAGTGTTGTAGTATAATCAGTAGGAGAGCAGTGATGTGTGAACTGAATTTGGTAAAAGTACAGTGTGTTACAGTAGTTATTAAATACTTTTCATAATAAATAATCATAAAAAATATGCCAAAGCAATTATTTCCAAAATAAGTATTGTAGTATAATGAGCAGGACAGCAGTGATGTGTGAACTAAATTTGGTGAAAGTACAGTGTGTTACAGTAAAGTTATTAACTATTTTTCATAATAAATAATCATAAAAAAATGCCATAAGCAGTTATTTTCAAAATAAGTGTTGTAGTATAATCTGCAGCAGAGCAGTGATGTGTGAACTGAATTTGGTGAAAGTACAGTGTGTTACAGTAAAGTTATTAACTATTTTGTCCAATAACAGTGAATTTATTGAATATTAAAAGAAAAAAAAAATCATCCAAAAGCAATTATTTTCAAAATAAGTGTTATTAAAAGTTATTAACTATTTTTCATAATAAATAATCATAACAAATATGCCAAAGCAATTATTTTCAAAATAAGTGTTGTAGTATTAATCAGCAGGAGAGCAGTGATGTGTGAACTGAATTTGGTGAAAGTACAGTGTGTTACAGTGAAGTTATTAACTATTTTTCATAATAAAAAATCATTAAAAATGTGTAAAAGCAATAATTTTCAAAATAAGTGTTGTAATATAACCAGCAGGAGAGCAGTGATGTGTGAACTGAATTTGGTGACACTACAGTGTGTTACTGTGAAGTTATTATTTTATTAGTAACATTTTTCGCGTTTCGCACTCTGCAGACGGTCCCTTCCCAGCTAACACAGTTACGTCTTGACTACATAACTGGACCGGACCATATACGTCGCAGCGACGTACCAAATAACGTTCCAGCGACGTAACTTTGTGATTTCCATATTCGTCGTGGCGACGTTATGGTGGTACGTCGCTGGAACGTGGCGGGTACGTCCTAACGACCAAACTGGCACGTTGTGAGGACGTGACAGTACCGGATCATATTGGTCGCAGCGACGTAACTTTGTGATTCCCATATTCGTCGTGGCGACGTTATAGTGGTACGTCGCTGGAACGTGCTGAGAACGTCCTAACGACAAAACTGGCACGTTCACAGTACCCGATCACATTGGTCGCAGCAACGTACCAAGTATGTCCTAACGACTAAAATACCACGTTCACTTATTTTTAATATTTACACCTCACCTTTAGTCCGGGTCCTGAGGATGTGCTCCGACCATTGCCTTGAAATACATATAGAACTAATAAACTCATCTTTGGTGCAAAATAGAAACCTTATAAAATCTAATAGTAATCTAATTATAGGGTATTTATAGTAAATACATTCATTACATACATGCAGTGCAAACAAATTTAAAAAAACTAAATTTTAATAGAAACTAGACAAAAACACAATGCATTCATTCATGAATCAGCATTTATTCAGTGCTACTTTTTACAAATACTAAGCCAAAACATTTTGAACATTACATCTGTTCTTTAACCATGCAAAGTGTTACCAAGTCATGAGCACAGAAAACTGACCACATCAATTCATAGATTGCACAATATAATCAACTGAAAAAGTTTGTGTCTCATTAAGGATGGGCATAGTTAAATAATGATGTTATCAGTGAAAATTATCAGTACTCTTATTGATAAAACTCCCCATAATTTGGTGCAAAAAAATAAAGACATGATAAAAAGATATGTGCTTTAATACTGCTTCACTATCAGAAGATAAACCTAAACAATATTACAATTAACAAAGAACCATAGTTCTTGAGCTTCTCAGAAGATAAAAGAAATAAAGAAAATAATAACATTCATAAAGAGTAAAGATGTGTGTAATGGACAATATAGAGATTTCTAGCATCTCTCCTGTATAATTTGGCCCACCCCAAAAAACATAAACCGTTTTTGTTTAGGAAAATGAGCGTGTTGACGTTCTCAGGAGAATCTGTGATCTCTGATTACTGACTGTGGAGAAGACTCTTTCAGACAGTGCTGAGGAGGCAGAGTTAGGTGCTGGACGGCTGTGAGAGAAGAGGAAGTGTGTCGTTCTTACCCCAGCAGCAGAAGGCAGTCTCTTCTGGGGGAAGGACAGGAAGGTGACACTTCACTCTTCATCTTTTCATGGAGGGTTGATGCAGTGTTTCGCTGTAGAACAAGACTCCTCCTCAGCACTTGATCTTCCTCAGCAAAGAGTTCCTCTAGTGCAGAGTCAGAGACTCCAGATTCATTGCAAACTGGAATCTTTTAATAAAATTTACCATATTATTGTAGTCAGGTTTATTGTTTTTATTATAACACATGGCAAAGGTATGAGAAAATTATGTTAAAGGTGTTCTTCCTCCTCTTCGCCATCCTCAGCCTGCACTGTCAATATCCTTCTCTGGCAACTGAAAGGGAGGATATCATCTTGTTAAAGTTGCTAATGTATGTACACAACCAGTCAAAAATCTGCAATCTTTATGTTTTTTTTTTGTTTTTTTTAATGTTTTTCGAAAGAAATCTCTTCTGTTCACTGAGGCTATATTTATTTGATCAAAATTACAGTACAAAACAGTAATATTGTAAAATATATATATTTTTTAATTTAAAATTTTTCATACCCTTTTTCTAATACACTTTAAAATGCATTTCATTCCTGTGAGGCAAAGCTGAATTTTTCAGTAGCCTTTGCTCCAGTCTTCAGTGTCACATGATCATTCTCATATAATGATTTGCTGCTTAAGAAACATTTCTGATTATTATCAATAAGTGCATTTATATGCACCTAATCACATTATTGCCACTCTGACCAAAGTGTGCATGTGCTCGTGACTTACATGAATGATGTGAGGCACCTGCAGGGGTGCGTTTCCCAAAATCATCGTTAGCTAACTATGGTCGTTAGTTCCACTGAACTCTATTGGTAACTATGGCGCTTGTGACCATAGTTGCTTTTGGGAAACGCACCCCAGATTAGAAACAATGGGGAAGAAAGCTTTGCATTTCTGGAGAGCTGAATCGCTAAACTCTGTTAGCACAACTTGCTGCCACCAGTCTCTGTTCCTTACCCTCATCCAGCGCAGGCAAACCCAGCTGAAGTGGCATTGCCATCACATTGCTATGGTACCGAAAAAGCATGAAATACAACCATACAAACGTGTTTTGCATTAGACATAAATTAAAACAGCGGCCAGTAACACACCTACTCTTTCTGAGTCCATCATTTGTGCTGTGCAGTGGGGTAACGTTATGTGAATAATGGTGCTAAAAAAATAACCACAATTCAAATAATACGAATAATGGAAATTGCATGTAAACGAGAATGAAGAGCTTTGCTCTTGACATGTAAACATCATAATGTGATTAAGTCCTTACTCGGATTATTGGAAATAATCACATTATTTGTGCACATGTAAAAGTAGTCAAGTGTTGGAAACAGTTGTGCTACTTAATATTTCTGTGTAAATCGTGATATTTTTCTTCATGATTATTTTATGAATACAAGTTCAAAACATTCAAAAAAAAAAAAAAAAAAAAAAAAAAGGTTTAAAAAAAATCAAAAATCTTTTGTAACATCATAAAAGTCTTTTCTATCCCTTTAATTCAATTGTATGTATACTTGTTATTAATGTCTTCCCAAAAAAATAAAAAAAATAAAATTATATATATATATATATATTAATCACTCCAACCTTTTGAACCGTAGTGTAGACCAGTGTTTCCCAACCAGTGTGCCGTGACAGGTTGTCTGGTGTGCCATGAAAGATTATCAAAAACATCCTTCTCTATTATATTTTGTTATTGTTATTTTAAATCAGTGCAATTGGTCATCGTTATCATTAACGACAAGAGAAACTGAGTGCCCATATAGCTACAATAAACTTTATAACCTGCAAACTGATGAAAACGTGATGCTATTAATTTACTGCTTCAGATGCGGCCATTCTAATAATGGAGAAAACACAGATCTCTGTCAATCGCTCGTCAAAAACATTGTTAACTCCATTTGAGTATGATTTTCAGAAATTAATTGCAAGTGTCTGATCATATATAAAGCCAAATTACCAACTCTGATGACGCAATGTTTAATTATTGAAAAAAAATTAATACTTGGTGTGCCGTGGGATCTTTTACATGTCAAAACTGTGCAGCGGCAGAAAAAAGGTTGGGAAAAACTGGTGTAGACAAAAATATTGGGCAGCACAATTGTTTTCACCATTGAAAATAATCATAAATGTTTCCTTGAGCAGCAAATTAGCATATTAGAATGATTTCTGAAGAATCATGTGACACTGAAGATTGGAGTAATGATGCAGGAAATCCAGCTTTGATTGCAGAAGTTTAAGTTTATTTATTTTTAAAGCACTTTCAAAACAGCCTAGAGGCTGACCAAAGTGCTGTACATGAAATTATATTTTAAAATATATTTCAAACTTTTGACCAGCTGTGAACATTGCTAGATTTAAATGAAAACACAACTTGTAATAAACAATAATATCTTACATTCTGATGATTACTTCCTTCCCTCACTGCTGTCTTTTAAGTTGTTCCCATACATCCTTATTTTTCATCTTTCCCTTGAATCTACACAAAAATAAACAAATAAAAATAATTAAATAATTTTATAGACTATTTGGATAAGTCACCCAAAACTTTTTTTGATGGTGGCCACAAACTGTGAATCTTCCTTTTGAAATCTTAAGTGGTTCTCCAGCTTCTCAAGGAAAGGATTCTGGGGGAAAAGATTCTGGGGCCATTTTCACAGAGAATTTTATCTTACTACTAAGTGTCCTAGCTAGGAGATTTAGCTTAAAACCTATTAACAAAACTCTTAAGGGTCTACAGTTACTAAAAAGAGGGTTGAGTCATTGCATTGACTTTTTTCTTTGTTAAATTTTCACCCTGAGCATGCATTGGAGCTCTTAATATTGAACTCTGAAAGTGCACCAGATAGACGAATTTAACTTTAAAATGTACATAATTTCTTAAATGAGTCCATGCCCCCAGATCCCCCAGACAGAACAAGCAAAGTGATGTGGCTGTGTAATTTAAGAATAAGGAGAGCCTTTACATTGGTCAAATTTAGGCCAACTCTAATATTTTTTAAACATTTAAAAATGACTAGGAGCTCGGGAGGTTCTCATAAAGGCAGTAGTTCACAATTGTGGTCCAGTGGACCCATAGCACTGCACACTTGCACACTTTGTATATCTCTCTTGTTAAACGCACTTGATTCAGATGATCAGCTCTTTAGGAAAGAGCTCCATGAACTAATCTAAGCTTGTGTCAGTAAAGAGAGATGTATAAAATGTGCAGTGCTGTGTGTCCCCAGGTCCAGAATTGAAAACCACTATCATAAGGTACTCTGCTCAGCTCGTAATTTTTCTCATACCAAGACCATATGAACATCAACGATTTCAACAAAATTCCTCCTGACTGGGGAAAAACAAGGCTCCGGAATTAGACTATTATTTGATATCTATCTATTATCTACTGAATTGTGAAATCCAACTAGGGATGCATCTATCCGATACTCAGGATCGGTATCGGCTCCGATACTGGCATTTTCTGCCGGATCGGGTATCGGTCAGAGGAGACCAATCCAAATCCGTTATTTTGCGTGTACTATTCTGTGTTATTTTTAAGCCCCACAAAAGGCACAAAAACATTATAAAGAACCATAAAGTTTTGTGCACTATATTCCAAGTGTTCTGAAGCTGTTCCATAGTTCAGTGTGAGGTACAAAAGAGTATTTAAGCCACTAAATTCAAGTTCATGTAAACTCTTCTCTGCGCTGCAGCTGTCTGTCATGTTGCTTCAAGTGCATCATTCTGTGCACAGGTTGCACATTTGTGCCGCTACACGACATATGAAAGCAAATAGACATATGAATATGATAACAATATATTTTCTGTATGTGTTTTGTATACAGTTCATGGTATTTTTATAACAATAAAGGATGTTGATGACATACATAGAGTCTGCCTATTCTAATCAAAATCAAATATAGATCACAATCAGAAGTTATTAGAAGCACTCGATGATGGTTTAAAGTGGCATAAACAAATACATTAATAATTACATAAATTTTCAAGTGTAGCTTGATGCTAACTGTACTTCTAGTTATATTATAGGATATTCTTGTATTACAGATATTTGTGTTTCTGGTGCAGAACCAAACTTTATTTATCAAAATTTAATGCTGTACAGGGCTCGACATTAACGCTTGTCTGCTTATCCGAGACAAGTGAGTGTTTTGGACGGGCAAGTGAAAGAGAAATTTATTTGCCCAATCGGACAAGTAACTTGAAAATGTCAATACCAAAAACGATAATAATTGCCTTTATTTGTGATATAGCCTCGCCTCGTTTGCGATAATATCGTAATTGTTGTTTTAACAATGTGTGGTTTGACGTCGAGTATATTGAGTATATTGCTAGAATCAAACAAAACACACCTACGGAATGCACATTACGTAAAGAGTAATGTAGGTTGGACTAACGCACGTGCGAGTGCGTTCTTTCACTTCATGATTCAGTATTAAAATGCATGAAGAATGATCAGAAAATTCAAGATATGGGGGCAGAATATGTAAATATTTATATAATTACATATAGTTAAACAATATTACACGAAGATCGAGCGCCCTTTTTTTTTTTTGCTCCAAAAATCAGCGTGATTACAATTGTGATTTTATAACATTTCAATAAACAAGAAGTTAATATTAAGAGACTTACGTTTTAGACACCATATTTGTAGCGGCCCCTTGGTTTCCAAAACATGAGGCAGAGAGGTTTGACGGGTGTTTGCAGTTTTATTTCTGTTTCGATGCAATCAACTTCCAGATTGCGGATTAACTCCTTCCGTGCATCACAGCATCTCAATGCACCCTACTGCACCTTGTATCACCGTAAAACTACACAAATGAAACATAACAGAAGATAACTTGAGCAATATGTATTCACAATGTGAGATTCACAGTATTACATAGTATAATTTACACAAGCAGAGTTCACCCAACACCATTATCAAAGGAAATAACAAATAAACTAACATGAAATACAATGTAAACAACATACCTCATCCCGCTATTGCCAAAAAGGGGACACTAAACACATTCATATATTTCAAATAAACTCCAAATTCTGCCTTATGTGAGCTCGTGCAACACACGTGAAACCCTTTTCTTTCTTCTCCTTTTTTCTGTCACCAAGTTACCTTGCGTCCTCTAGTGACGCCTTCAAGTAAAACTAATTAAAGGGCAAGCGGTCATTACACTCCCACCAATCATGTTGTGATACATTAACTCAAGTAACAGATTAAATAAATCATACATGATTCCAAACCTGGATGACCGCTCTTAATCAAGAATTTATAATGCATTGACAAATCACTCTTTAGAGTCTGATGCAAGGGTGTCACCTGTTAACAAATCACTCACTCTCAAGCAGGACCACCAGCTTCTGAATTGGTCTTTCAATGATATTAGGCTTGGAGTGCTGCTCTTGCTTACTCTTTGGTTCACCTGTTTGAATCTTAACTCGTCGAACTAAACCATCACTCCCCTGGATGACTTCAACGACTCTACCTAAGTGCCAACAGTTTCTTGGCAACATGTCCTCTTTCATGATGACTATGTCATTGACTCTGAGATTCCGCCGTGGTATGTGCCACTTCTGCCGTGTAGAAATGTTCAAGAGATACTCTCTTTTCCAGCGGCTCCAGAACTGCTCAATTAAATACTGAACCTTGCGCCACCTTTTTGAAGCATACAGGTCTTCCCTTTGAAATTTCCCAGGAGGAGGGAGAGCAGTCTTAGACTTCATCAAAATAAGGTGGTTTGGGGTTAACGGTTCCAGAGACTTGGGATTATTTATTCCATCGATTGTCAATGGACGACTGTTGATGATAGACATTGCTTCATAAAACAATGTTCTCAAGGAGGAATCATCAAGTCTAACTGGACACTGAGAAAGTGTGACATTCAGCACACTGCGAACAGACCTTATTTGGCGCTCCCAGACACCTCCGGTGTGACTCGCTGAGGGAGCATTAAAGACGAATTCACATTGGTTTTCATTGAGAAACAACTCTAGTGTCTTGACGTCACACTCCTTGAGAGCATCTCTTAGCTCATTTCTAGCTCCTACGAAATTCGTGCCACAATCACAGTAAAGTCGGCGAACAGCCCCTCTGAGGCTAATGAAACATCTCAGGGCATTGATAAATGTGTCAGTTGACAAGTCTTCAAGCATTTCGATGTGAACAGCTCGTGATGAAAGGCAGGTGAAAATTATTCCATACCTCTTGTATTCCTTTCGACCCCTCTTTATAACAAATGGGCCAAAGCAGTCCATACCGGAGTAGGAAAACGGGGCAGAGGTTTCAACACGCTCCTTAGGGAGCTCAGCCATTTCCTGTTCTTCTGTTGGCCGCCTGAGCTTCCTGCATTGAACACATCTGTGTATCAATTTAGCAACTGATTTACCGCCGCCGATAACCCAAAATCCATTTACTCTGAGCTCCATGAGTGTCAGATACCTCCCTTGATGACAGACTTTGGCATGATAGTGGGCCAAAATAAGTTTGGTTATGTGACTGTCCTTTGGCAGAACCACTGGGTACTTTACCTCTTCACTCAGAGATGATTGTTTCAATCTTCCTCCTACACGAAGGAGACCTCCCTTCATGATGGGATCGAGGGGAAAAAGTGCACTTGAGGTCTGAAGAACATTTCCTCCTTGAATCACCCTTATCTCGTGGGAGAAAGCTTGCTGTTGGACGAGCTTAATCACAGCCTCAGAAGCTTTTTCACATTCCTCCACAGTGACAATGTCATTGGGATATTTCTGTGTTGAAGCTAGCCTTTTTATTCTAGCAACCACTTTGATGAGTGTTCTCCAAGAGGAAAAGCGATTGAATCGGCTAAGCAAGTCCAAACCATCACTGCCTTTAGTTACAAAGGTTTGGGTTAATCTAACCTCAGGGTCACCAACAAGTAGGTTATTCGAAAAGTGAGGTGTTGAATGCACTTCTCGTTCCCATAGGAACTTGGGTCCTGACAGCCAGAATGTTGAGGATATCTCTGAGGCGTAAAGGCCCCTGGAGGCGTGGTCGGCTGGATTCTCAGAAGTGTTGACATAATACCACTGACTTACATCCGTGATTTCCCTGATTAATTGTACACGATTTGCAACGAATACATGAAATCTTGTTGCGTCATTTTTGACATATGCCAGCACGACCTGCGAGTCAGTCCAAAAGAACGCCTGATCGATCTTCATCTCCAGTTCGGTCTTTAACATAGCACTCATTCTGGCAGAAACTACAGCTGCAGACAATTCCAATCTTGGGATACTTAGAATTTTTGTGGGTGCAACTCTAGCCTTGGCCATTACGAGACTGCAGTGTACTTCATCCTTGTCATTTTTGAACCTAAGGTAAGAACATGCACCATACCCTAGATTGCTTGCATCTGAGAAGTGGTGCAGTTCTGTCCAAATGATGGTACCAAAGGATGGCGGATGGTAACATCTGGGAATGCTGAAATACTTCAGCTCCTGAAGACTACTCTTCCACTCCTCCCACCGTGGGATTAAGTCTTCAGGAAGGGGATCATCCCACCCAATGTTTCTACGGCACAGATCCTGTAAAATAACTTTTCCTTTCAGAAGAAAGGGGGAAACAAACCCAAGAGGGTCATACAAGGAAGCAGTGACCGACAAGATTCCACGACGTGTTGATGGGTGATCTTTTGGTTTGATGTCAAATCTAAAGGTGTCGTCTTTCACAGCCCACTGAATGCCAAGAACGCATCCTGTTGCTTCAGGATTAAGATTGAGCGGTTTGGTGGGTATTGCCCATTTTGAAGAATCTACACAACGTAAGACTTCCTCTTCATTTGAACTGAACTTATGAAGGTGTAAACCTCCACACTTGCACAATGCTTGGGCTTCAACGATTAGTTCTTTAGCTTTCTGAATCGAAGGGACTGAGATCAAGCCATCATCCACGTAGAAGTTCTTCTTGATGAATGATGAAGCTGATGGATATTCAAACTTGTATTGTTCTGCCAAGTATTTGATGCCAAAGTTGGCGCATCCAGGAGAGGAAGCAGCACCGAAGAGATGTACAGCCATTCTGTATTCTCGTGGTTCTCCCTGCAAATCTCCGTCCTCCCACCATAAGAATCTCAAATAATTTCTTTCCTCAGGGGGAACAAAGAATTGATGGAACATCTTTTCAATGTCGCATATCACGGCAACCGCTTCTTTCCTGAAGCGGCAAAGGACTCCCACCAAAGAGTTAATCAAGTCTGGTCCAGTAAGCAGTGTATCATTAAGGGAAATACCACAGAATTTTGCGGAGCAATCAAACACCACCCTCAACTTGCCTGGCTTGTGAGGGTGGTAAACCCCATGATGTGGTATGTACCATGCTATTTCTTCCTCAGACAGTGTAGGGGCTGGCTCTGCATCTCCCTTGTTAAACATATCCTCCATGAAGGCCTTGTAACTCTCGTAATACTGCTGGTTGTTCTTCAGTTTCTTCTTTAAGTGCTGTAGTCGTGCAATGGCAAGCTTCTTGTTATTAGGCAGTAAAGGAGAGCTGCTACTCTTGAACGGGAGGGGCAGTTGATAATGTCCATCATCTTTATGCTGAATTTTATCACTAAGAAGGCGTAGGAACCGGATGTCATCCTGAGATACATGTTTGTCCTCTGGATTCTTCTCATTGAAGTCTGACTCTAATACCTTTAAGATATCGTTTGCAGATGGGACTAACATTTCCTTCACTGAGACTCGATGAACAAAGCTTTGGTTCCCTTGCCTGTCTAGATGAGGATTACAAAGGCCTATGATGCTCCATCCAAGCCTTGTTTTCTGTGCAAAGGGCTCATTTTCACTGCCAGTAATAACCTCTAAAGGAGCCAATGCTGAAGGACAATCGTATCCAATCAACAAACCTATGTCACAGCTCTGAAGAGGTGACAATTCATTGGCGATGTGCTTGAGGTGAGGCCATTGCAACGCTGTCTTTCTAGTCGGAATATAAGCTTTGTCCACAGGAATAAAATCGCAAGTATAGGCCTGCGGAACCTGAATGTGTTTCTCACTATAGAGTCCTCTGACCCTTAGGCCTCTGATTTTACAACTTGTAGTGAGAGTATCCGTAGCTGTCATAGTGCCAAGTCTCAACTTCACTGCTTCACTGCTTCCATGTAGCTCATCAAGAAAATCCTTTAAAATGAAAGTCGAATCGCTCTGTGTGTCAAGTAGAGCATATGTGAGAATTTCATTTTGTGGCTCCTCTGCAGCTGAAATGAAGACAGGAACGATGCTAGACGTAGCAGAACCATGCTGCGTTAGGGCATTAGATGTGACCCTTTGTATTTCCTGACTGGTGTCTTCTACAATAGGAGCAGAATCTGATTTTAGTGTCCTCACATTGTCTTTGTCTCGCTCTTCATGTAAGCAAGTTGGGTGGCGCAGGCCACAAATACCACAAGTATGTCGTCTTTTGCAGTCTTTGGTAACGTGCCCCTTCCTCAAACATCCGAAACAGAGGTGGTTCTCACGAATGAAAGATCTTTTATCATCTGTGGATTTTGCTGCAAAGACAGGACATTTGGCAATATTGTGCATTTCATTCTTACAAACAGAGCATGGTGAGGTTGGTTTGAATTCTGGTCTCTTTAATGTTGGACCCTTCACTTGAGCTCTTGTGTTGAGAGCCTTGGCTCTCTTGGGGAATCTCTCATCTGAGGCCTTAGAACTCATCAGAAGTGAAGATGTGACAGGGTTGCAAGCTATCTTAGATTCCTTCTTTAAAAACTCTGCGAACCGTTTAAAGCTTGGATAGTCACCAGATTCATCCAACTCTTCCACCACGATTTTGTTCCATTTACGCACAATCCACTCAGGTAATTTCTTGAGTAGTTTGTAATTTTCCTCACAGTCATTTAAAATATCCAAACCTTTGACATGAGGAATTGCTTCCACACAGCCTTGTAGAAAATCTGTGAATTCTCGCAGTGAAAGAGGATCATTGGCACCAATCTTAGGCCATTTCATAAGCTTTTCTCGAAATGCTCTCTGAACAATGAAGGAATTTCCATATCTCTCTTCCAGAACCTTCCAGGCACCCTGATATGCATCTTCTGAGTTTCTATAAAAGAATCCTTCCACAGCCTTTCGGGCTTCTCCAGCAAGATAGGTTTTCAGGTAGAACATCTTCTCACTCGCTGAAATTGACTTGCGATCGATAAGTGCGGTAAAGGACATTTTCCAGTCGATAAACTTTATTGGATCACCAGTGAAAGTTGTTGGTTCTGGGATGGGTAATCGACTTATACTCAGGGAGTTAATTAATGCTTGAGTTAAGCTTGCGGTCTCTTGAGTCATCTGCGCCTGTTGAGATGCTTGATGAGGATGGAAAGACTCAGCTTCAGGATTTAGCTGGGGTTTGCTATCGGCCTCTGTCCAGTCAGGCCTAGTTACATTGACTCTTTCCTCCTCATAGTCTTCAAAATTTCCCTCAAAATCATTGTATACTTTCACACGAGCTGCAGCTACCCTGACTTCCTTATCAGCCTTTAGCATCTGCAGCCTGACTCTCTCCTCCTCAAGTCTTAGGGACATTTCTGTTTTCCTTTGTTTAATTTCTGCTAGCATTTTTGCTTCATTTAGCTTCCAGTCATTTTCTATCTTGTGTAGTCTCGCTTGCTGGTCAGAGATTTCTTGCATGGCCTTTGCTTGCTCTATTTTGGCTGCAAGTTCTGCCTCGGCATCAGCTCGCTTACTGGAAGCTTTGGAGGAAATCTTTGACTGGATTTCTAAACTTGGTGATGACTCTGAAATGACAGTTTCAGTGTTTGTGCAACCAAAGATAGATTCATACTCATCTTTGTTTAATACTTGTCTCACTTTCTCTTTCACAACAAGTTCTTTATGAATCTCATCAGAGGTTTCTATTCTGTTACTCACCAGATCACAAATTTCTGCAGTCAATGTGGCACAGGCATCAACTCTTTTAACAATTTCTGGGTTTGCAGTATGATTGCGCAGCAAGGGAGCATAACACTGGTTAACTACATATTGTCTGTCTTGAATATTTCTTTGGATTTGATCGAGATCTTCACGGGAGCATAAAGTTTTTAATTTGGACCTAGTTTCCTTAGCTGTCTGCTTCCAGGAGTCATAAGCTTTGTTAAAGGCTTTCTGATGCTTCTTTGCTTCCTGATTATGCATCTCCAGTCCCTTCTCTGTAAGACTTCCCTTTCGTGAACTTGATCTAATTTGTTGCCTTTCTAGGGGAATGCTTGATTCCTCTGCTGGGAATGACATTTGACTTGCTTGCTCAGCTGTTTGCTTAGTTGCGTCTTCCATTGTTGTCTGTCTTTAATTATAAAGAGCAGTGACCTACTCGCATCAGACCTATATGATTTAGACACTTAATTGGGTAGCAAACAGGAATAAGGCAAATGTCATGCAAGAGCTCTACAGGTTTTCAACATTCGGACAATTGTAGAAATTATTTTGCATAACAACATACAATATATGTCAATATATAGACATTACATTGCATGAAAGCAGTAAATGCAAACCAAACCAACATCTGATATAGGATGTGCCTTGAGAATCACATGCACAAAGTAAATATTCAACCTTTAGTGATCAATCTTACAAATCTCTTTACTTTAAATCTTGAAACTTTCAATTTTACACTTTAAGAATGTTTTTAAACGTCCGAAGTCCCCTTTTAATAATGAAAGGTTCAACTTGTAAGGTCACACGTATGAATGAGGGGTATATTTGTGATTCGTTTCACTTATCTTGCCTTTAACTGAAGATCAACTCTGCATCTGTAATAATGTGCTTTGATTTGCTGTTCACTTCCAAACTTTGATGAGTGTGCAGAGCTCTGAGCTGGCAGTCCAATGTCCCGATCCACGTGGTAATCAGTCTCTTGCTCAAGCGAGGAACAGCAGCGCGATGCGATGAAGGCCTCCGATGCAGCGTCACGCTCACGCGATGAAACAGCAGCGCTATGCGATGAAAGCCTCATATGCAACGGAGAGTTTTACTGTAGCGGCCCCTTGGTTTCCAAAACATGAGGCAGAGAGGTTTGACGGGTGTTTGCAGTTTTATTTCTGTTTCGATGCAATCAACTTCCAGATTGCGGATTAACTCCTTCCGTGCATCACAGCATCTCAATGCACCCTACTGCACCTTGTATCACCGTAAAACTACACAAATGAAACATAACAGAAGATAACTTGAGCAATATGTATTCACAATGTGAGATTCACAGTATTACATAGTATAATTTACACAAGCAGAGTTCACCCAACACCATTATCAAAGGAAATAACAAATAAACTAACATGAAATACAATGTAAACAACATACCTCATCCCGCCATTGCCAAAAAGGGGACACTAAACACATTCATATATTTCAAATAAACTCCAAATTCTGCCTTATGTGAGCTCGTGCAACACACGTGAAACCCTTTTCTTTCTTCTCCTTTTTTCTGTCACAAAGTTACCTTGCGCCCTCTAGTGACGCCTTCAAGTAAAACTAATTAAAGGGCAAGCGGTCATTACAATATTTCTTGTTTTTGCTCCATTCTCTCCGGGCAACTAACATTTATACTCGGACAAGTAAATAACAAATTTACTTGTCCAAAGGACAACCACATGAGAATGCTTAATGTCAAGCCCTGCTGTATATTGAGCAGCGGACGATGTTAAATCCATACACGAGATACACATCTGAGAAAAAATACATTGTTGGTCAGCGCCACCTAGCGTGCAGGCATGAATTAGCAGAAGGCGAACAATCGTTTCGTGCTCTGTGTGAAAGCACCGTAGTCGGCGATTCGCCTCACCTTTTCGCATTGCGCTCAGTGTGGAACGGCCTTTATTTCACTAAATGTTTAGATTTTATAAAATTATTGTGCACCCATGATTTTTCTAGAGTATCTTTTGCTGCTGAATTATCCAATAATCTAGTTTATAAAAATATTTTTGTCATAGATTATGATCAGTGTTGGGTGTAACAGGTTACTAAGTAACGTGTTACTGTAATTAAATTACTTATCCACTGAAAAAGTAAAGTAAGGGCTTACTTTTCATTTTTAGGTAATTTAATTACAGTTACTTATAAAGTACTTGCGTTACATACAGTAAATAATTTCAACAGTTCTAAAATAAATATTGAATTTGAAATCTAAATTTACTGTCTAAAGATAAAATTGAATGCAGCGGCTTTAACCCTCCGCGCGCCGGCTCGTTCACTTTCAGATTTTCCTGATTCACAGAGAAACCTTAAATACTCAGATACGTAAGACTAAAATCAATCGAATCTAAAAAGCTTGAAGTGTCTACTTTTAAATGAACGAATTCAAATCGAAAACTAATATTTCTGATTATGTAATCCCTATGAAAGTAAAGCGAGACCAGTCTTTCCCGTATCTGAAAGCTTGAAATTTCTACTTTTAAATGAACAAATTCAAATTGAAAATGAATATTCCTGATTATGTAATCCGTATGAAACTAAAGAGAGGTACAGTCTTTCCTTTATCTGAAAGCTTGAAGTGTCTACTTTTAAATGAACGAATTCAAATCGAAAACGAATGTTATCTGATTATGTAATCCGAATGAAACTGAGGTAGTCTTTCCCGTATGAGCTCATTATATGCAGTCACCTGCGCGCAAACGCCCTCACCTAGATACAAAAAAAAAAAAAAAAAAAAAGATTAAAAAAGAAATCAAGATTCATCTAATTTTCATCGTTTTTGAAAGAAGACCTACTATGAGGAATTTACCTCATAAGAACAGCGCAATCTGACATGGCTTTATTCAGCAGAGAAGATCATTTCTGTCATTTATTCTTACCATTAGTTAAGTGTTATTTTTACATAGACCTGTACGGATTTTACTAGTTGGGCTTTTCCTGAACATCTTGCCAAACTGAAATGTATTGTTTAACTTTGTTATTTTGTTATGCAATTAATTACTTTTTGAAAGTAACTTACCTAACGCTGATTATGATTATATATTTTTTCATTTGTTATTTTTCATTAAAATTAAGTTGTCTATTTAGCAGATTGTGTTTAACACACAAAAGAGCGATGATCAGGTCAACACACAGAAGTATAGAAATTCTACATTGATTTAAAAAAAAAAAAAAAACTGCACTGGTATCGGATCGGTATCGGCAGATACTCAGAATTTTCGGTATTGGATCGGTTCTAAAAAATTGGTTTCGTTGAATCCCTAAATCCAACCCTGTGGATTATCTGTCTCTCCTCCTGAGCCTTTAGTCGTGTGCGTCCAGGAAGGCTGCTTATATGTCTGGATACTGCTGCACAAAATCTTTCAACCATGAGAAATACAGTTCCAGCATGTCCTCACATCCAGGACAACAAAATGGTCAGGATGACCTGAAACATATAACCAACTGAAATCAATTTAAATGTATTTAGTCTTGCCTGAGTGATGCTGAAACAACCAGGTTTAGTTTTTCACCCAGGATTCACTGCTTCTTATGGAACAGTCTTCATGATGAATGATCTGTTGATCCTGGATCCTAGCTGCCATCCACTTGGAGGTGGTTTGGATGATGTGTGGTTGTGTCTAAGGGGTAATGAATCAGCATTACTAAAATACTGATAGCAGCACTATTGATCCTGTAGCTTATATCCATGTTTCAGTACTGAACAAGTCAGGAACCAAAGTATTACCAGTTCTTGAAACCCATCTCTACTTGTAATAGTTGTCTTGTTGCTGCTGCTCAGACCATCTCTCCACCTGATGGCAAAAAAAAAAAAAAAAAAAAAAAAAAAAATTTTACAGCAATGAAAACATTTGCTCATTTGTGGTCACAAATGAGCATCTTTTCTTATAAGCAACTCACTGAATCATGGACTCAAATGGTGGCAGTCAGGACCTAAAAAAAGTGAACCATTTGTTTATTAAAGATTTGTTGAAACTAAAGTATCAGATCTATTTGAGAATGAAACTCGCATTAAAAGCATGCATGTGAAAAACACCATTAACATCATTAACGAGCAGATGACAGTTTACAGGCCTGTCACTTGAGGGGGAAAGGTTGAAATTATTAATCCCACAGACACTGAACATGATTTCGGCAGCCTCGGTCTAATTAAACTTTATACAGCGGTTTATATTCAAGTTTACTATATGGCTAGCATGAGCATCATCGACTAGCACGAACGGTAGGCAGTACTACGGTTAAAGTAACGGTAGGCTTTACTACGGTTAAAGTTTAAAGAATTTGAAAGTGAATACTGTATAGTTTATCGTGTTAAATTTCAAATAACTAAAAGAAAGGTATACAATTTTATCTCAAGGTTTAAACAGTTAACGTTACCTCAGACCGCCAGACTGCTTGTGAGCTAATTAACCGAACAGGGCATTTATTTATTAAATTAAATTAGAAAACCTACAAAAATACAAAACACTACTCATCTTTGGTGACATCTAACGTTATATCAGTAAAAACTATGAATACAAGTAACTTAGATTTATAGCGCTTACATTTTCCTCCGTGTCCGTCTGCTGGAAGTTGACCGTTAATGACAGTGACGCGCGCTGCTGGGAGCTACGCATGCGCATTGGCTATCTAGCCTGAAAAATAAGCTTTTTAAATGCTATTTGAGCATAAGAAACAACATTCATGGGGCAGCTCATTTCAGATTTTGTTGCTGATTTGAAATATGTAATTTAATCGCGAGTTCAGAGAGCAGTTTTTGAGATCTCAGGATTCCCCCATTCATTTAAATAGGACTCGGTCTTGTTTGAGTTGCCCGGAGGCGTTGCAAATATGGCGGCCGAGTGAACGGACTTTCCTTAAAAGGGACTTTGCTTTGCATCTACTTCTTCTTCTTCTTTGTTTTTATGGCGGGTTGCACCAACGTTAAGGTGCATTATCGCCACCTACTGTATTGGAGTGTGGACCAGAGTTTACCCCTTTCATTAAAAAAAAAAAAAAAAAAAACCTCTAAATTCTCTTAATCTCTTGAGATAAAGAAATAAACTCTCTAATCCATAAGTAAATATATTTTAAGCTTTAATTCATCCATTCCCACTTTTCTAAGTTCATTTTTCATTATTTCTTGTTCATTAGTATTTTGACAAACACAAATAACATGTTCTACCGATTCCTCTACTCCACAGTGCTCACATAATCCTGCTGGATGTTTATTTATTATATTTAAAGTTTTACAGCATAGTATGTCCAACCCTTAATCTTGTTAAAATATTTTCCTCTTTGATGCTTCTTTTAGTTATCCTCACTACTCCTACTTCTCGTTGTATTTCATAAAGTTGACATCCTGTATTTCCTGTATCCCATTTATGTTGCCACTCCTTAGTGTTATATGCTTTAATTACTGCTTTTGCTTCATATTTACTAAGTGAGATATTCATGACCTCCTCATTTTCCAAAGCCTGTTTTGCTAAACTATCAACCTTTTCATTACGTTTTATCCCCCTATGAGCTGGTATCCACGTAAATATTATCATGATGTTCATAATGAATACATGTATATCTAATCTGAAGTTTTTAATTGTATTGTAATCTCCCTGTTATTTCCGACGAACAAGTGCCAATCTGCGCGCTTGTCTTCTTATAAACCAATCAGAAGGCTTTTTGTCTTTGGTGCGGACCAATGAGAGTGACCAATGAACTAGCTGACCCAGAGGCTGGGTGCAAGGAATGCTGCAGTGAATATGGGAGGGATGGGAATGATTAGGATTGCCCAACAGTGTCGAGATCGTATGGCAGTAGCGAGAGTTTACATTAGATTTTTCTTTTAAAATGAAATACATGTTGTATTTGAACCGTTTGTGTTGGAATTAAGGATGTGATCTTTGGGAATCATTGCAACATAGGATTACCGAATGATTATCGCGATCCATATTTTTGCAAATCACGCTATGCATAAAGCCGCCAAGGTCCAAGGAGTTCTCTGCAGAAACACAAAACAACGATGCACATTTAAGGGAAAGCTAGGATCGACTGCTGCCTGTGCTTTTATTATCATTTGTAATCATAAATCATCCCATGCTTGCCCTGCAGAACAGAACGGAGCATGTTTTCAGTGCGGATCGTCACGGCGGATTATTACATGAGCAGTCCGATCAGAGAGCTGGACATCTGTTACTCTGAGTTCAGAGAGAGCGATGTCAAGAAAGTGCCCGTGGTGCGGATCTTTGGGGCCACACCAGCAGGTATGCATGCGATGCATTCATTTGTGTGTTCATATAGCGTGAAACATCACCTAACTGTTGACATTCGGGTACATGGTCTTAACTTTTGTCTTTTTGCAGTTTCTTGGTCTGTTGTTTTGTTCATGTGATAGTGAGTGAGGAAGGAACACATTTTTTTTTTGGTGTTCTGGTGGTTTTGCTCCGTGCGCCATGTTGTCAACACGTCCGACCGCCATGTGGATGTGTTTACTCCGACTGAATACACTAAAGAGTATGCCTATCTCTGCTTGGCCATTTCTATGTTGTACTAGCACAAAACCCAAAACCACATCTAACGAAAGCAACAAATCACATCTGTGCCAATCTTTATGTGTCTGATTTCATAAACATGTGATCGTAACACTGGCTGGCTTCGTTGTGGCTTAAGGTTGCAGGGAGAAAGACAGTAAGGAGGGAGGGGAGGGGAGGGGAGGGGTCATTGTTCTGGAGTGGTGATATTAGTGGAAATAAATTAAAATTATAAAGTGAAATTCAAGCCATACTCACTCCCCTCTCTCTCTCTCTCTCTCTCTCTCTCTCTCTCTCTAATGTATAAAAATTATTTAAATAACTGCTAATTCAGTCTAATTCAATGTGAAAAATGTAGAACTCACGTCATACTTTGACAACCCATTACATTTCTTACTTTTCCAGAACTTCATATTCTTGATGACAAATATTTAAATCTCTTAATTACATTTGAATGCCCAGGTGTTCAGTATGTAGGATGAGAAATGACTTAAGTATAAATAAATAAATAAATAAATAAATGAATGAATAAATACATAACTGCAGAAATAAATAAATAAATAAATGTAGAAATACATTAATGACTAAATAAATAAATGAAGAAATAAATATAGAAATACTTAAATGAACAAATAAATAAACAATTAATTAAATGATGAAATAAATAAATAAATAAATGTAGAAATACATAAATGAAGAAATAAATTAAGTAAATAATTAAATGCTGAAATAAATAAAGACACGCATAATGAATGAATAAATTTTGTCAAAAGTGTCATTTTTAATTATACTATTTTTTTTTTTTTTTTTTACCATTTGTGTTATACTACATTTATTTCTACATTTATTTGTGCATTTCTACATTTATTTATTTCTGTATTTCTGTGTCCGTATGTTAATAAGGTAGGCGGTCCTAACCTCTCTCAATGCAGGATTGGTTAGACAGGATTGTTATCATTACGGCTGTACTACTGTGGATACTACCGTTGCTAATGATTTGCATTTAATAGCAAGTGATGTAGATCATGCACCAAGCGACTACCTTCTGTTTTGTTTGGAAGGTCCAGTCGACGAATTAGTTATCGGCTCAGTGCTGATATGGATATAGACATTGATCCAGCTGTGTTCGCCCGGTTTTCAAGACGCAGCAGGCCAACTTCACATGCGCTCCAAACACTGCGGTCAGCTGCGTCTTGAAAATACACGGTCAAGCCAGCCGCACTTTTTTTTTTTTTTGTCTTGCGCATCTAATCACGCACTTGTGCTGGGAGCGGTCAAAATGGATGTAAAGATGCTGTCATAATGGCGTCATAACACCAACCCTACACCTAAAACTTTCTGCTATTTCAGATTTTGATACCATGATTTTCATACTGAAGTAGTGAATGCGCTGTGAGGGGGAAACAGGAACTGAATTCACCGGAACACCGGACCTCGGGAGTTCACTCTCCCGACTCGAACTTGCGAAGTCAGAATCAGAATTAGCTTTATTGCCAGGTGTGTTTACACATACGAGGAATTTGTTTTGGTGACAGAAGCTCCACAGTGCGACAGAATGACAGTGACAAGACACAGATAATAATATACAAATATACAAAATAGACAATGTGCAAAATAGCACAAACACAATATTCAAAATAGACAATTTAGTATGTACAGGTATGTTAGGCGCAAATTTGAAGTGTAATAAGTATGTGTGTTAAATAAATAAAGGTATGATAGTATTGTGTGTTTCATGTTTATTGTTAAGTGTTCAAGTGTTCATGAGATGGATTGCCTGAGGGAAGAAACTGTTCCTGTGCCTGGCCGTTCTGGTGCTCAGTGCTCTGTAGCGTCGACCAGACGGCAATAGCTCAAAGAGGGAGTGTGCTGGATGTGAGGGGTCCAGAGAGATTTTGCCAGCCCTTTTTCTCACTCTGGATAAGTACAGTTCTTGGAGACTGGGGAGGGTTGTACCAATGATTCTCTCAGCAGTCCGGACTACCCTCTGTAGTCTTCTGAGGTCAGATTTGGTAGCTGAGCTGAACCAGACAGTTATTGAAGTGCAGAGGACGGATTCAATGATGGTGGAGTAGAACTGTTTCAGCAGCTCCTGGGGCAGGCTGAGTTTCCTCAGCTGGCGAAGGAAGTACAACCTTTGTTGTGCCTTTTTGACAATAGTCTAAGTGAATGTCCCACTTTGGGTCATGAGAGATGGTGCTGCCCAGGAATCTGAATGACTCCACTGCAGCCACAGTTCATGATGGTGAGTGGGGGGAGTGCAGAGGGGGTTTCTCCTGAAGTCCATGATCATCTCCACAGTTTTGAGCACGTTCAGCTCCAGGTTGTTAAGACTGCACCAGACAGCCAGCTCTTTAACCTCCTGCCTGTAAGCAGACTCGTCACTGTCCTGAATGAGGCCGATGACTGTGGTGTCATCTGCAAACTTCAGGAGTTTGACAGAGGGGTTTTTAGAGGTGCAGTCATTGGTGTAGAGGGAGAAGAGCAGTGGGGAGAAGACCCAGACCCAACCCTGAGGGGCACCAGTGCTGATCGTACGGGTGTTGGATGAGAATTTTCCCAGTCTCACTAGCTGCTGCCTGTCTGTCAGGAAGCTGTTGATCCACTGACAGATGGAGATGGGCACGGAGAGCTGAGTTAGTTTGGGCAGGTGGAGGTTTGGAATGATCGTGTTAAAAGCTGATTTGAAGTCCACAAACAGGATCCTCACATAAGTCCCTGATCTGTCCAGCTGCAGCAGGATGAAGTGCAGTCTCATGTTGACTGCATCATCCACAGACCTGTTTGCTCTGTAGGCAAACTGCAGAGGGTCCAGTAAGGGTCCAGTGATGTCCTTCAGATAAGCCAAAACCAGTTTTTTGAATGACTTCATGACCACAGACGTTAGAGCCACAGGTCTGTAGTCATTAAAGTCCTGTTATCTTGGGTTTATTTGGGATGGGGATGGTGGTGAGGCGTTTAAAGCAGGAAGGGACTTCACAAAGCTCTAGTGATCTGTTGAAGATCTGTGTGAAGATGGGGGCCAGCTGGTCAGCACAGGATTTCAGACAGGCTGGTGTTACACCATCTGTGCCTGGTGCCTTTCTTCTCTTGTTCTTTCTGAAGACCTGGCGCACATCATCTTCACTGATTTGGAGTGCAGGTGTGGGGGAGATGGGGGTTGCTGGAGGTGTTAATGGTGTTTTTTCAAACCTGCAATAGAACTCATTCAGATCGTCTGCCAGTTGTTGATTCGCCTCAGTGCTGGGGGATGGTATCTTTTATTTGGTGATGTCTTTCAGACCTTTCCACACTGAAGCAGGATCACTGGAAGAGAATTGGATCCTTAGCTTATCGGAATAATTCCTCTTTGCCACTCTGATCTCCTTTTACAGTGTGTATTTGGCCTGTTTATACAAGACTGTGTTCCCATTCCTGTAAGCATCTTCTTTGGCCTGACAGAGTTGTCTGAGTTTTGCAGTGAACCATGGTTTGTCGTTGTTGTAGGTTAAATGAGTCCTGGTAAGAATGCACATATCTTCACAGAAACTGATATAGGATGTTACAGTCTCTGTGAGCTCATCCAGATCGTGTGCAGCAGAAACACTCCAATCAGTGAATCCAGAAAGAAACAGGCTTTGTAAACCCCGCTCTGCTTCATTAGTCCATCTCTTTATAGTCCTTAATACAGGTTTAGCTGATTTCAGTTTCTACCTGTAGGTCGGTATAAGATGAAACAAACAGTGATCTGAGAGTCCTAAAGCTGCCCGTGGGACAGAGTGATATGCATCCTTTATTGCTGTGTAACAGTGATCCTAGGGATGGGTATTGTTTACATTTTATCGATACCGATATTGATACTGCTTATCGAGACCGGTACTTATCGATACTGTTATTGATACTATTTGGTGCAAAAAGATATGATGTGAAAAGTTGTTGAAAATTTCAAGTTATTTTATTACTGCTGAACTTTAGCAACTGTATTAAAGTTCTTCAGTCAGGAGCAGGGAGTTATTTTCTCTTTGTGTTTTATTTTATTTAGAGCCCGACCGATATATCGTTTTACCGATTTTATCGGTCGATATGAACCTGTCGCAGATATATCGGTATTGGCGAATATGCCGGCGAATATGCCGCCGATATGCCACCGATATGAATTTTTTTTTAATTTTTTTACAGAACATAAAACGCAGATAAAATGCTTGTATATGGTGTAATTACATAGTTTGTCTAGTAGAGCGCGCTCCATTGTTTGCTACTGGCGACCTGGATGAAACACTTTAAAGCTTAAGTGTATGGAATACCATTGAAACATTGAACGGCCATATCTCTGTAACAGCGTGGCGGATCCGCATCAAATTCGGGGGATCCCTTCAGCTCGAGGAACCCTCTCGAACGCCAAATCGAGTGTACATCTTGAGGCCCCCTTTCGAATGAGACCACCCCCGCGTCTATAGCCCCCGGTGTCCGGAAGTTACAAGGAAGGTACAAGGATTATCTTGTACCATAATAATGTAAAAATGTGTTCCATTCATTGTAATTTACAACATGAAGTGCATTAAACATTATATTACATCAAGGCTTCCCAAACTAGGGTTTGTAAAGGAACTGCAGGTGGTTTGTGAGTTTAATGAAAAGCTAACAATTAATTAAATCATAAAAAAATTAAATCAATCATTTTAAAACTTTCCATTTCAAGGAAAGTCTCTTCACTCTGCGGCCATATTTGCAACGCCTCTGGGGAGCTCATACAAGACCAAGTCCTACCTTAATGAATGGGGGAATCCTGAAATCTCAAAAACTGCTCGCTGAACTCACAATTAAATTACATAAGTCAAATCAGCAACAAAAATCTCATTAATTGCCCCATGAATGTTGTTTCTTATGCTCAAATAGCATTTAAAAAGCTTATTTTTCAGGCTAGACCAGCCAATGCACATGTGCAGTCATAACATGCTTATGACTGTGCATGTGCATTGGCTGGTCTAGCCTCAGGTTTCTATGGGAAATTTGGCTCTTTCAGTTAGAAGTTGAGATTATTCCTCCATATTGCGCATTGCAGTTTCTCCCACTCATAGGAGTGAACCATCTTTGTATTTCTATAGTCTTTGTTTTAAAATAACAATTAAAATAAAACACTTACTAAAAAAGATGAAATATTTTTATTTACCTGCATGTCATGTGACCATTAATCAACATCAAAGAAACTGTGAACATGCAAATGTGATACATAATTATTGAAATATTTATTTTAAAAAGTAAATATATTTGGTGAATAAGGTTTAGATGACAAAAAGTTTTGGAATTCCTGCATTACATGTAAATAAAAAATAACGTGAATATGTGCATTTTAATGAGTTAGACAAAAGCATTCCAAAGACATAATAACACATGGTTAAAAAACCTACAGAGTGATAATTCAAATGAAAATGAATGTGTTCATCAGTAGTTGATGCAATGTTGAAGCCCTTCATAAACCTAAAATGATTTTTTATAAATCCAGTTCTGTGTAGCTGTGTAAATGCTGTGTAGCCACCTGACTAATGACTAGCCTATGTGTGAATGTCCACAAAACTGGACTTTCTTAATGTATATAATTGGAAGGCTATTTTATGGCTCATTTCCACTGAGCGGTACGGTACAGTTCAGTTCAGTACATTACGATTCGGTACAGGTAACCCTGATCAGGCTTGCGTTTCCACTGCCAGTAGGACCCTTACTTGGTAGGCATGGTGTATGCCGGAAAGTAGCGATCGACAATAAAGTGCGACAATAAGCACAACTCTGCCTCTTTTTGTTAAATGTCAGTTTTAATGAACCATAATAGCCATTATAAAAGTATAAGTACAAAGTATAAGAGGCTTATATAAGAGGAAATAAAGACAAAAGCAATTCAGTGAAATACAATTCAGTGAAACGTATGCTACAGGTCAGCGCTTTGCTACGGTAAAGTTCAAAATAAATATATAAAGTTAAACATAACTTTGTGCTCAGCCAAATGATATGACCAGGAACAAATAATAGATTCATGAGCCCACGAATGCCGAATGTTGGAAGGACTTGCCGAGCTAAGGCTGCTCTATGCGGATACATGAGCACTGAGCGCCCAGTGATCACCTGGATTGAGAAATGGCTATTGTCTGTGTGAAAATATAAAATTATAAAATACACTGTTATATTTTTTTGTGTTTGCACACTCTGATGTAAATAAGCCCAACACTCACGGACAGCAGAGCGGAACGGGTGAAGGAGAAGCTTTATCCCCTTGTATCACGCAAAAGTGACGATCAAGTCAACAAATCAGCGTTCTGCAGTGAGTTTAGCTCCACCCTTTTGGTACCCTTTGCTGTGCTAGGTACCCCAACGGAAGGGTACCAAAAAAGTGGTATGGTACGGTTCGCTATTTTGGTACCATTCACTTCTGACAGTGGAAATGGAAATAATTGCGTACCGTACCGAACCGTACCGCTCAGTGGAAATGAGCCATTAGAAAGGAGGATTTAAAAGTTGAAAAATAAAAATTAGGGAGAATCAATGAATTAGGAATAATTTATTGCTATTGTGTGAATTATATGTAATCATGTAATCCATAAAAAGTAACTGTAGTCTGATTACGAGTATTTTAAAATGTAACTTACTCTAATTACAAGTACTCAATTTTTGGAATCTGATTACGTAATCCAGACATGTAATCAGTTACTACCCAGCTCTGATTATGTCACACTTCACACTTATGCGTTAAGCGTTGTCTTATTCGACTGTAAGTGCCCTGCGAATTGGACTTCACATGATATTCCGCCATGATTCCAGTTCCAAGGGAACATACACGTTACATTCAAAGGGCATTAAAGTGCGCGAGATGTGAATTTAAATTGTATTTTTTATAGTGGTATATTATTTCACACTTCACACTTCCCTAGTAACTTTCGTCTGTGTGTGAAGACAGTAGCGCAAATCCGTGAATGAATGTTCCAAAGTGAAATAAACTTCAACGGAATAAAGTTGAATGGAATTGAATTGAAATAAAGTTGAATAAATTTCAACTTTCTTGTTCAGTGCACTGATGTCAGACTCATTTTGGATAATAAAGTTTATTGTTAAATTATTAAATGCCCTGCCTCCATTATCTTTGACAAGTGTTTGATCACCACATTTGAGTGATCATTGCAAAAAATGTGTTTATGTATATATAGGCTGTTCTGTTTATGTATATACTGTATTCTATATGTAGTACCAGTCAAAAGTTTGGACACACGAATGGGAAAGTGTCCAAACTTTTGACTAGTACTGTACTATAATGTACACAAAGAATATCGGCCGATATATCGATATCGGCCTTTTTTACACCCTAATATCAGTATCGGCCCCCAAAAAAACCATATCGATCGGGCTCTAATTTTATTAACATTAAAGGAATAGTTCACCCATAAATGAAAATTGTCTTCATTTACTCACACTTTTCTTTCTTCTGTTAAACATAAAAATTCTTTTGAAGAAAGTATTAATTTTTATTCTTGTGCTGAACACAAAAGAAGATATTTTGAAGAATGTGGGTAACCAAACAGTTGCTGGTCCCCAGTGACTTCCATTTTTTTTTTCCTACTATCAAAGTCAGTGGGAACCAGCAACTGTTTGGTTACCCAGATTCTTCAAAGTATCTTTTTTTTGTGTTCAGCACAAGAAAAAAACTTAATACAGGTTTGGTACAACATGACAGTGAGTAAATGATGACTTTGGTGAGTAAATGAGTTCTGTCCCTTTAAGCCCTGCAAGCAATTTGTTTCTTTCTGTTTACTTTCAATTTAGGCATAACTAACTGGGTTTATATGTAAACCTTGTGTGTTTTTGACAATATTAGTGCAATCAGACAATAACTAAGTAATTATGTGCTGTTTGACGGGCCTTTTAGTGTAGGCACGCTTCAGGTGTAAGCGCTCTGAATAAGTGCATGTCAGAACAGCATGCGAATTAATTGTTTAACCGGCGAGGCTAAACTAAAGCACATGCAAACAATGTACTTTTGTGATTGTGAATAAGTGCAGTGTCTCGTGAGTGTAACTCTACCGCTGAATCAGCATTTGATGTGAATGCGTCTTGCGAGTTGCAGTTGGAGCTGGAGCCGGGAGACATAGTATATACAGCACATTGCTTGAGGTAGATGTTGTTTTGAAAGTAAATGTTTCATTATGTTACTGGTGTTGCCTCTTTTGTTCACTATTACACTTACGTTACCGCATATATTACATCTGATGCTGGTGTGGCTTAGTTTTGTAATGTGAGCCCACACTTTCGAACGTTTCACTCTTGCCGCCACTGATTGCACACAAACACACCGCATATGCTCATGGATATCACACGCACGTTGAGCAAACGACGGCCACATAAATCAGTGAAGGAAAATGATAAGCAGCAGCTTCTAATTCGTCATTAACATTGAAGTATACGGAGATAAAACAACGCAAGTATCGATAACAGTATCGTTTGTCCTGAAGCTTACCGGTAGTCCGGTATTGACCCAGTTACGTACCGGTCCAAAAAAATACCGGTTCTCGGTACCCATCCCTATACAATATTGACCAAAATAATTGTGATTATGATTTTTATCATAATCGAGCAGCCCTAATACAATGTTTGATGGGGAGCCAGTGCAGTGTTGACAGAACTGGGCTAATATGGTCATACTTCCTGGTTCTAGTAGGAACTCTAGTTGCTGCATTTTGAATCAGCTGGAGTTTGTTTATTAGTCGCGCAGAGCAACCACCCAATAAAGCATTACAATAATATAACCTCGAGGTCATGAACGCATGAATTAACGTTTCGGAATTTGACATTAAGTGCATAGGTTGTAATTTAGATATACTTTTGAGATGGAAAAATGCGGTTTTACAAATGCTAGAAACATGTTTTTCAAAGGAAAGATTGCTATTAAATAGCATGCCTATGTTCCTAACTGATGACGAAGAATTGACAGAGCAGCCATCAAGTGTTAGACAGTGTTCTAGGTTATTACATGCAGAAGTTTTTGGTACGATAATTAACACCTCTGTTTTTCCAGAATTTAGCAGTAAGAAATTACTAGTCATCCAGTTTTTTATATCAACTAGGGTAAACATACATATTAAGCTCACCAAAATCTACATTGAGACATTTTTAGTGCACAAGATATCAGTTTCAGTACAAGAAGTTATGTTAAAATAAAATATTAATCTCTCACACAATAATATTTAATTTTACTTTAAATGACAAAAGCATTTCAATTAAGATGTACATCATTAAATGCAAAAAGTCTGGCTGTGCTTAATGGGTACATTTTTGTACCCTTTAAAGGAACAAAAATGTACCCATACTAATATTGGTTCTATTGATGGAAGTTAGAGGGAGAGGGGGAGAGGGAATTTTCGGGAGTGATGATATTACTGCGCCGAGGTCGAAGTGCTGCGAAGTGCTCTTCCGCCATACATTATAGTTATCATTTTTTGTCCGCTTAGAAAATCGCCCCATTTTATTTTGTGTCACCATACTTACTCGTGTAACTACTCATGTAACCGTCTTTAAATAGGGAAAACATTGGAAGTGTTTGGTAGCTTCTAAATTCATCTCTGTTTGGATCCTAAGGAATGAATGGTGCTAAGCTAAACGCTAGCATAGTGGGGCTGCGCGCTAGAGCGATTAAGTGCACGCACTGAGACGGGAGAGGTACGTATCAACTCGTCTAAATTAAGGGAAAAACATATTGGAATATGTTAAGCTCACATCATGTTTTAATAAAAAATATTGTTTATTTTCAACAACATTTTTAAAGAATAATTGAAAAATGTTTTAATTGAAGGTACAGAGTCAACCACAAAAAAAAAAAAAAAAAACAGAACGCGAAAATCAAGCAACAAGGCATTCAGTTTGATCAGTTATATAGTATTTAGTATTTATATAGACGTTCAATGTGGAAGAGCTTAAAGAGAGCACACTGAGCTTAATTGGACCAGCAACTATTTTTAATTAACAAATATTACATGAAATTTAAAGGACAAGATTTTGAAAAATAAATAATCTAGGTCATGTATTAACTTTATACTATAATATGAACAACTATTATTAACAATATCTAGGAAATTATACTTTTTCTTATTGATGTCTCACTGAATCTGTGCGATTTTCATAGTAGTGCACCCTGACAATAATATAAAATCTTTAAAAATTACTGCAGTGTAGGGCTACAACTAACGATTATTTTGATAATCGTTTAGTTGGCCGATTATTTTTTTTTCGATTAATCGGATAAAAAAGCTAAATTTTCTTCTTTTTTTATTTTATTGATAAAAACACTTCCACATTCTACCCAATGTCCTTCAAACAAACGTGCCAACTGAATGCTATGAAAACATACAGTGCTTAACAATTTATTAGATCACCTGTCATAATAAAGAGAAAACACAAATATTTTAGGAATCTGTCAAAGAATTTTTAAATCTAAAAATGTTATTGTCATTTATTGGGCAAATAACAAACTGAAACAACTAAATATTTATTCACATAATAAAAAAATAGCCTCCTGCCTTTCATAACAGCATGCATTCTTGCTGGCATTGTTTAGGTACTTTTTGACTGTAATTGGGTATCTGAAAAAATCTTTCATAGATCTTTCATTCTTTCGTAGATAACAGAAATAATTATATTATAGCATTATAAATAGCCTACTGTTACTAAATGCCTTACACATATTGGAGGACTAACCAATACAGGTAGCTAAAAATGACTTAAACACCAATACTGTTAGTTTAGAGCAGCAGTGGCACAAAGCTTACATTATTTGTTATAAACCTTAAATACATTTGTTGTAATAAATTTGATAAGCACTGTATATAGGCCTATAGTTTAAATCTCTTCATCAAAAATTAAGATAATAAAGATGAATAAAAACACAAACTCAGTGTTATCCAACTTTTTGATCACAGTCACGTTTACTGTAATTTCTTTATCCTGTAAATGGCGGCTATGAAGCATCTGATATTTGTATTCAGACAACTATACGCAGTTATCCCTTTACAGTTCCTACTCTCATAAAATACGTGCCCTACCTTTTGACTTTTAAACCTTAATTTAACGTTCAACAACAGATATTTCAGCACAATGAATGTTTTTGCGCTGAATATTAATCCCTCTCTGACGCATGTTCACGCGCCCGCCGCGCCTGCGCTCATTCAGTAAAGATTTAAACTTAACACAGACTGTCAGGACGGAACTTTATGCAAAAATGGAAATCCTTGCGTGAATTTGTGACATTTACAGATAAGGATATGACCGTAAACTGAAAGTTTTTGCGCTGAGGATGCACACGCATCTGTCAAAGCACTGTGGGCAGACCCGACTAATCGATAATGAGGATCGTTGTCGATGATTTTCATTATCGATTATAATCGATTTTATCGATTAGTTGTTGCAGCCCTACTGCACTGTAAAATCACAGACCAACCAGACACTGTTAATTTGTAATATTATGTATTAAAAAATACAAGACAGTAATGCCTGTGAAGTAGTATATTAGTGTAGCACACAATCTTATACAGCTAGTCAGCTAACTATGTTCTTTAGCATCTGTGCTATGTTGCTAAAGCTATCTTTTGGATCTAACTGTAATTATTTCCCACATCCAAGTTGCATGTTATAATATGCAAAAGTCTAGTTAAATATTAATCTCTTAATTTTGCAGTAAGTAGTGAAACTTACCCAAAATAAAGGCTTAAACATCTAAAAAAAAAAAAAAAAAAAAGCACATTTAATGGGCTACTCTTTTGGCGGATGTTTCAGACAACTTTCAAAATGGCATTAAGACATCAAGTAGGATAAAACATTATTTTTTCTTTTTTTATAATCTGAGCTCAAAAATTGTAGTGTGCTTAATGGGTTTGTGAGCTTAATAGGTACGTTTACCCTATGCATTCAGTTAGTTTCGTTGGGTCGCCAAGAAATATAGAGCTGAGTATCCTCAGCCAAACAGGGAAAGCTAACACCATGTTTCCTGATGATATCTCCCAAGAGTAACATGTAAAGCGTGAAAAGTAATGGTCCTAGTACTGAGCCTTGAGGTACTCCATACTGCACTTGTGATTGGTGTGATACCTCTTCATTCACTGCCACAAATTGATGGTGGTCAGATAAGTACAATTTGAACCATAAGTGGAATTGTTCCTTAGGGGATCTATAGCGCACTATTGGCGCTTTTCCACTGCATGGTACGGCACGGTTCACTTTTGGGGGGTTTTCCACTGTGTACAGTACCTGGTACCTGGTACTTTTTTCAGTACCACCTCGGCTGAGGTTCCAAGCGAGCCGTACCGTTACCAAAATGTGACGTGTAAACCCTGCTGATCACTGATTGGCTGGAGAGAATCGTCACTACCTGCATCATTGAACTTGCGACACAAGACACCAGACCCGCTAGATTTAAATCAGCACAGCCAGTGAAGGATCAAGCGCACCTTTTTTTAACAACCAAAAATGGCTGTTTCGTGGTCTGTTGAGGAAGTACAGACGTTCCTCTCATTGATAGCTAAGGAGCGGATCGAGCAAGAGCTTGATGGGGCAACGCGGAATGAAAAAGTTCTTTCAGGAGGTCACTCAGCTCATGGCCACACACGGCTACCACTGGCAGTAGAGGCTGCACAAGTATAACGACATGTGTGTAATCCCGCCCACTCTAAAGCGATATTAAACTGCAGTGGAAACGCAAACTGAGCCGAGCTGTGCCGTGCCGAGCCGAGTCGTACCACACAGTGGAAAAGCGCCATATCTGATGCAATACTGTGGCTGACGGCTGCATGGTTACAGTTTTATCTCTAATAGTTTCGATCTTGGAAGTAAAGTAGTTCATAAAGTCATTACTACTGTGCTACTGGGTAATGTCTGCACCTGCTGATGTTATATTATTTGTTAATTTAGCCACTGTATTGAATAAATACTTGGGGTTGTTTGTTTTCTTCTAAAAGAGACGAAAAGTAATTAGATCTAGCATTTTTTAAGGCTTTTCTGTAGAAGAGAGTACTTTCTTACCATGTAATATGAAATAGCCTACCTCTAGTTTTGTTAGGGTGCGAGTGTGCTCATTATACCACGGTGTTGGACTGTTTTCCTTAATCTTCGTTAAGCATAAAGGAGCAACCGTATCTAAAGTGCTAGAAAAGAGAGAGTCCATAGTTTCTGTTACATCATCAAGCTGTTCTGAGCTATTGGATATGCTGAGGAATTGAGATAAGTCAGGAAGATTACTTACAAAGCAGTCTTTTGTGGTAGAGGTGATGGTTCTACCATATTTGTAACAAGGAGTTGAATTTACAGCTTTAGCTATATGGAATATACACGAAACTAGATAATGAGCTGAGATACACTATATTGCCAAAAGTATTGGGTCACCCCCTTCTAATGAACAGGTTTGACTACTTTAGTAATTTACATGAGTACAAATCTTAATGTTTAAGCATATAATGATATTCTAGGGAATTGTGTGCTTCTAATTTTAAAGCAAGAGTTTGGACAGGACCCTTTTCTATTCTAACATGACAATGCCTCTGTGTATAAGGCAAGGTTCAAAAAGAAATTATTGATTTAGTCAGTGTGGAAGAACTTGACTGGTCTGCAGAAAGCCAAGTCCTAATCCAAGCTGAACACCTCTGGTGTGACTTTAAATGCAGATCTTGAGCCAAAAACTCATCACCACACACCAATGACTTGTACATATGGGTACAGTCATTTTAGACATGTCCAAAACTGTTGCAACAGATATGGAAATACAATTTTCAAATACATGAATTATGTTTCCATCTTTGTTGCCACAGTTTTGGAACTGCCTTTTTCTGTTCTAAAGAAAGGGGTGTCCCAATACATTTCGTCTAGATCTGCATTTAAAGTCACACCAGAGGTGTTCAGCTTAGATTAGGACTTGGCTTTCTGCAGACCAGTCAAGTTCTTCCACACTGACTAAATCAATCATTTCTTTTTGAACCTTGCCTTATACACAGCGGCATTGTCATGTTAAAATAGAAAAGGGTCCTGTCCAAACTGTTGCTTTAAAATTAGAAGCACACAATTCCCTAGAATATCATTATATGCTTAAACATTAAGATTTGTACTCATGGAAATTACTAAAGTAGTCAAACCTGTTCATTAGAAGGGGGTGACCCAATACTTTTGGCAATATAGTGTATCATCGTTCTGCTGCAGAATTTCAATGCCATTAGCATCAATTCCATGTGACAGTATTAAGTCTAGTGTATGATTTCGTCAATGAGTAGGTCCTGACTAGAGCCCGATACTGATGTTAGGGCGTTTTTTGGGGACTGATACTGATGTTAGGGTGTTTAAAAAAGGCCGATATCGATATATCGGCCGATATTCTTTGTGTATATTATAGTACAGTACCAGTCAAAAGTTTGGACACTTTCCCATTCCTATGTCCAAACTTTTGACTGGTACTATATATAGAATAATATAGTATATACATAAACAGAATATAAACACATTTATTGCAATGATCACTCAAATGTGGTGATCAAACACTTATAATGAAGTGACAAAGATATGTAATGGAGGCAAGGCATTTTAAAAATTTAACAATAAACTTTATTATCCAAAATGAGTCTGATATCAGTGCACTGAACAGTAAAGGTGAAGTTTATTTAACTTTATTTCAATTCAATTCCATTCAACTTTATTACGTTGAAGTTTATTTCACTTCAAAACATTCATTCACGGATTTGCGCTATTGTCTTCACACACAGACGAAACTTACTAGGGAAGTGTGAAGTGTGAAATAATATACCACTGTAAATAAATACAATTTAAATTCACATCTCGCGCACTTTAATGCCCTTTGAATGTAACGTGTACGTTCCCTTGGAACTGGAATCATGGCGGAATATCATGTGAAGTCCACTTCGCAGGGCACTTACGGTGGAATAAGACAACGCTTGAATGCTGCAGCCTGAACAAGAGATCTCTTTACTGAAGTTAAAGTGTTGGCTGATGTCATTATCTCACGAACGCGGCGGCGGATCTCCACCAAATTCGGGGGATCCCTTCAGCTCGAGGAGCCCTCTCGAACGCCACACTCCGCGCCTCGGTAGCCCCCCGGGATCGCAAGATCGGTCGGCACCCAACCGCGAATTTAACCGCCCGTAACTCCCGGACACCGGGGGCTATCGACGCGGGGGTGGTCTCATTCGAAAGGGGGCCTCGAGACGTACATTCGATTCGGTGTTCAAAAGGATTCCTCGAGCTGAAGGGATCCCCCGAATTTGATGGGGATCTGCCTCGCTGTTACAGAGATATGGCCGTTCAAAATTTCAATGGTATTCCATACACTTAAGCTTTAAAGTGTTTCATCCAGGTCGCCAGTAGCAAACAATGGCGCACTCTGCTTGAAAAACTATGTAATTACACCATATACAAGCATTTTTTCTGCGTTTTATGTTCTGTAAAAAAATGTTCATATCGGCGGCATATTCGCCGATACCGTTATATCTGTGACAGGCTCGTATCGGCCGATAAAATCGGCAAAACGATATATCGGTCGAGCTCTAGTCCTGACACATGTTGTCTAACCTCTAGTTTAGAATGTCTATAAATGCTGATCCCAATTAATCTTTTTCATTATCAACATGGATATTAAAATCACCAACAATTAGGACTTTACCTGCAGCCAGCACTAACTAAAATTAGCAAATTCTTTAATGAAGTCTGTATGGTGCCCTGGTGGCCTGTGTACAGTAGCCAGCACAAACATCACACGGGATTTATCATTAACACTTGTTTTTCTGGATAACGTTATATGAAGCACCATTATTTCAAATGAATTATACTTGAAACCTGACCTCTTAGAAATACTGAAGATATTGCTATAAACTGTAGCAACACCTCCCCCTTAACCTTTTAGACGCGGCTCATGTTTATAACAGTAATCTTGGGGGATACACTTGTTTAAAGTAATGTAATCATCTGGTTTTAGCCAGGTGTCCGGCAAACAGAGCACATCTAGTTTATTATCAGTTAATATCTTAATTCCCTTTTAGATATTGGGTCTTAACAAACTTCCCTTTTGGCATCTTAATTTTTAAGGCCCTATATGGTTTGGTTCCAGAGATATTGGAATTTCATTATGGCTCCTGGAGTAAATCGATAAATTGTGCACACCTTCAGTGGTCAAAAACCATATATGGGTCACTTTTTAAAAATAAGATAGTCTTCTTTTAAACAGGAAAGTCTGAAGAACAAATAATGTTGAAACTAGAGATGTATCTCATTTTCTTCTGTTAAAACAACTGCATTGAACATGCATGTCTGAGTGCAATAAATATTCTTCTTCCAAAGTTTGTGCCCCTATAATAAGTATTAAAGATATCGTGATACGATGTTAGATTGTAGTCATTAATAAACTTTTGTTTTGGAGTCTTAATTTTCAAGGCCCGGTATCATTCAGTCCCAGAGATATGGGGACCTCAATGATGCTCCATATTCAGATTGTTGAATATTACTTATTTTCTGTGGTTGAAAACCAAATGTTCGTTACAGCCAATACTTATTGTATTTAAAGGGGAATGTCTGAAGAATAAGTAATGCTGAAACTAGAAATGCATCTTCTTTCCCTCTATCAAAACAATTGTATAGGACATACCTGTTTAAAGGGATAGTTCACCCAAAAATGAAAATTCTGTCATTAATTACTCATCCTCATGTCGTTCCAAACCTGTAAGACCTTCGTTCATCTTCGGAAGACAAATTAAGATATTTTTGATCAAATCTGAAAGCTCTTTGACCCTCCCATAGACAGCAAGGGTATTACCACGATCAAGGTCCAGAAACGTAGCAAGGACATCAGTAAAATAGCCCATGTGACATCAGTAGTTCAACCATAACTTTATGAAGCTATGAGAATACTTTTTGTGCGCAAAGAAAAGGCGTGTTACAGCAGACTGGATGAGGAGGAGAAGAGTTGTTGAATAAAGTCATTATTTTTGTTTTCTTTGCGTTCTTGACTGTGGGGTTACTGCTTCCTGCGCTGGCTGTTCGGTCCAGCCAGCCAGACGCTATTGAGCTCTAACTTTAATGTGTTGCCTACCACTCTTGCTGTAAGGAAATGCATTATTATTGTGCATTCTCATTTTTTTTTAAATTTTATTTTCTGTATTTCTTTATTTATATTTTTACATGATCAGTGTTTTAAGAAACTTTAACTCGAATATATGTATAGTTTAATATGTATAGGTTGCTGCTGTTGACTCTTTAAATATGCGCAGGTCTTAGTTACATCTAAAAAATTAGTTTCAGGAATAAGGCTGTACTGAGCAGCCAGTGTAAGTGACAGTAACCCAAGTCATCATCACGCACATTTGACCATTTTTACTGTGGTAAACCTCTCTAAAACGTCAATCATGTAAAAGAATAAAGCAGTACAAATAGATGCAGAATTACAAATGTATTTTCTTGCAGAGAGAGTGCTAGGGAGCATGATAAACTCTTCACTCAATAGTGGCTGGCAAGACTGAAAGGCCAGTGCAATTGGTAGTAACCCACCAGTCGGGATCATTGTCAAGTCAAGTCACCTTTATTTATATAGCGCTTTTAACAATACAGAGTGTGTCAAAGCACTTAACAGTATTGAATTGAAGGATAGAGTGTCAGTAATGTATAATGATAAGATTAAACACTCAATTTTTAGTTAAAGGCATTTCATTATTGAATTCAGAGATGTCATTGTCTAGCTCAGTTTAGTTTAATTAGTATCTGTGCAATCAAATCGACGATAATCGTTAGAAATTAAGTGTCCCCAACTGAGCAAGCCAGAGGCGACAGCGGCAAGGAACCAAAACTCCCTCTGTGACAGAACGGAGAAAAAAAAACCTTGGGAGAAACCAGGCTCAGTTGGGGGGCCAGTTCTCCTCTGGCCAGACGAAACCCGCAATTCAATTCCAACCGCAGCCATGTCAGATTGTGTAAAGGGATTTTCTGATTCCTGTGGTCTTGTCCCGATGGGGCATTTTAATTTATCATTTAATGTGTTTGTTATATTTGTGTTTTATTCATTATTTGAAGTTTTTCATTTATATGATTTATTCATTTGCTATAATTGTAATGTATAGTTTAATGCATTTATTGTTTCTCTGTCTATTTTTATAATATATATTTGTTTGTTTATTATAATTTAAATTTATAGTTTAATTCATTTAATATATTTCTGTTGTGTGTGTGTGTGTGTGTATATATATATATATATATATATGTATATATATGTGTATATATTTATATTATACTGTTTATTATTTTAGAATGTAATTATTCATTTTTCATATTTGTATATTATTATGTTTTAATTAAAATTTTAAATGTATAAATGTATTATATTTCTATTTTTATATTGTTGCAATTTCTAACAATAATAGTATTATGTAGTTAGGTATTTTATTATATTTATATTTTACATATATTTTCATTTGAACTCTTTCATGGAAAACCTCCCTAGAACCTCAATTCTGTAAATGAATAAGTCCATAAGAGTAAGTGCACAATATTAAAAAACACAATATTATCCTGATCTCTTTGAGGGGGCCTATAAAAGGAGAAATTAAAATGAAATGCATATCCAGCAGTAAAAAGAACTGATGTTACTGTTGTTATAACATAAAAAAAAGTTGACCCCCAATTTTATCGAGTTAAATTAAACTATTTTGACAGTGGGACTGAGTTAGTAACCACAGGTAAAACCATGCATGGCTTCTCACTACCACCGTTAAATGTCACTGGTAATGGTTAAGGTTTCCATGAAAACAGTAGTCTGAACACTAGTAAAAAAATATACAAAATAACACGCACTAAGAAAACTACCATAGTTTAGAATAAAAATTAATTATATTCCTTAATTCCCCAAATAAATTTAATATACAGGTGCATCTCAAAAAATTAGAATATCATGGAAAAGTTATTTTATTTTTTGTAATTTAATTAAAAAAGCAAACTTTTATATTCTAAATACATTGCACACAAACTGAAATATTTCAAGAGTTTTTTGTTTTAATTCTGATGGTTACGACTTACAGTTTAGGAAAATTAAAAATTCAGTATCTCAAAAAAATTTGAATATTCCATTTTGAGCTTGATTAGTTTGATTAATTTTGGGTATAAATATTGGGTACCTCCTGGGCTAGTTTAGAGCATGCTACCACAACTATGGGGAAGACTACTGACTTGACAGTTGTCCAGAAGACGATCATCGACACACTCCACAAGGAGGGTAAGCCAGAGAAGGTCATTGCTGAAAGGGCTGGTTGTTCACAGAGTGCTTTAACGAAATATATTCATAGAAAGTTGACTGGAAGGAAAAAGTGTGGTAGGAAAAGATGCACAAGCAACAGGGATGACCGCAGCCTTGGGAAGATTGTCAGGAAAAGCCGATTCAAGAACTTGGGAGAGCTTCACAAGGAGTGGACTGAAGCCGGAGTCAGCGCATCAAGAGCCACCACGCTCAGACATCTTCAGGAAAAGGGCTACAGCTGTCACATTCCTAGAACCAAGCCACTCCTGAACCAGAAACGTCAGAAGCATCTCACCTGGACTAAGGAGAAAAAAAATGGACTGTTTCTCAGTGGTCCACAGTACTCTTTTCAGATGAAAGTAAATTTTGCATTTCATTTGGAAATCAAGGTCCCAGAGTCTGGAGGAAAAGTGGAGAGGCACAGAATCCAAGTTGCTTTAAAGGGATACTCCACCCCAAAATGAAAATTTTGTCATCAGTAACGCATGGATACGCAGTTTCAATTCAAATCAAAGCGTAAATAAACGTACAATACGTATCCATGCGTTACTGATGACAGAGAATAGCGTACGCACTTTGCGTCCATCGGATGCTCTCTAAAATGGTACTATGCTAACAAAGAGAGACAGAGAGGATACGAATTATTGAATAAATGTCGTTATTTTTATTTTCTTTGCATACAAAAAGTATTCTCGTCGGTTCATAAAATTCAGATTGAACCACGGATGGCAGATGGACTATTTTGACTGTTTTTTTATACTTTTCTATGCCGTGACAGTGTAATTTACTTGGCAGTCAATGGGACAGTCACAAACCTCCCGGTTTTCATCCAAAATATCTTAATTTGTGTTCTGAAGACGAACGAAGCTTTTACGGGTTTGGAACGACATGGGGATAAGTGATTAATGACAATTTTCATTTTGGGGTGGAGTATCCCTTTAAGTCCAGTGTGAAGTTTCTACAGTCTGTGATGATTTGGGGTGCCGTGACGTCTGCTGGTGTTGGTCCACTGTGCTTTATCAAGTCCAAAATCAATGCATCCATCTACCAGGAAATTTTAGAGTACTTCATGCTTCCCTCTGCTGACAAGCTTTTTGGAGATGCTGATTTCATTTTGCAGCAGGACTTAGCACCTGCCCACAGTGCCAAAACTACTTCTAGTGGTTTGCTGACCATGATATTACTGTGCTTGATTGGCCAGCCAACTCGCCTGACCTGAACCCCATAGAGAATCTATGGGGTATTGTTAAGAGGAAGATAAGTTCAAAGCAACTATCAAAGCAATCAAAGCTATCAAAGCAACCTGGGCTTCAATAACCTTTCTGGGCTTCAATAACATCAATGAACATTTCTGTTTTGTAAATCTTTTTTTGATTGATCTTTGAGAAAATATTCTAATTATTTGAGATACTGAATTTAAAATTTTTCTAAGCTGTAAGTCGTAACCATCAGAATTAAAACAAAAAAACACTTGAAATATTTAAGTTTGTGTGCAATGAATCTAGAATATAAGAAAGTTTGCTTTTTTGAATTAAATTACAAAAACTAAAGAACTTTTCCATGCTATTCTAATTTTTTGAGATGCACCTTATAAATACTTGACTATATTCATAATATAGTTTTCGATATGAATACCACTTGTCTGCTAAAACACCATGGTTAATACAGTTAGCATTACTACAGTATAGGGCTGCATGATATTGAAGAAAAATGTGATAGCTTGCTAAATAATGTGATACTCGATATGCAATATGATAATGCTTTAAAATTATATTGACATATATAATATTTATATATACATATTTTAGGAATCAACACAACGTCTGAAAGTGAACAGTCACATTTTACTGTTGTATAAAACGAGCCTGATATTTTAACAACAAATTTGATCTTTTATATTTTAATGACTAATAATAATAAGTATGATTAACATTATTGCTAAATATAAATATTAAACAAAATAAAAAATATTACTATTGTAGTAACACTGATATTGATAATGATAACAATAATATGGTACTTAAGAATAAATATAATAATATAAAAATTACAAAATAATAACAGTAATTTTATATTTCACTGGAGAAATCCATGTATTATCATATGTTTACATCAAATTTCTTCAGAGATATTATTTTTTTTCCCTATTTTTACTCGAAATAGGATTGAGTGAGAATTACTGAGCATGAACATATGTCTTTTTATTTTCACATTCTCCATTAAAATACCTTAAATGATACAGTACTGTGCAAAAGTCTTAGGCCGCTAGTATTTTCAGCAACAAAAAATGGTTTTAAGTCAGTTATTTCTTTCTTTTGCTGTAGTGTGTCAGTAGGAAATATCAGTTTACATTTCCAAACATTATTTTTGCCATTGTAATAATCCAGTGAGATTTTTGTATGCACAAGGAGTCTGACAACAGCCAGTGCTCCACACAGAGATCTGGTCTCATCATCATCCTCTCCGTCTGGAATGACATGAAGAAACAGAATAAACTGAGACAGACTAAATCCAGAAGAACTGTGGCAACGTCTCCAAGACGCTTGAAGAAAAATCCTTCCTGCAAAGCTACCTGAAAAACTATGTGCAAGTGTACCTCAGACAAAAGCTGTTTTAAACTCAAAGTGTGGTCATACCAAATGTTGATTTGATTTAGTTAATAGAAGTTAATTGATAAATAAAATCTATTTATGGCATTATTTCTGAAAGCATCCTCATTTTACAGCACTTTTACACAATTGCCTAAAACTTTGCAGGTAGGTTTCTTGAAGCATCTTGGAGACGTTGCCACAGTACAATGTAAAATTGTAGAAAATACCGGGATATGTTGTATATTGGGATTCAGCATAAAATACAGAGATTATTATTATTTATTTATTTATTTTATTTTTTTGTGGGTCCATGTTGCCCAGCCCTAGCTCTAAATGGATGGATGAAGTGCAAAACATGAAATCTGCCGTATATGAGTAATATCTGGCTGACATTGTCAGAGTAGTGGACAGAGTAGTGGAAGCTCTTAAATCACTATTAACTACGACTTTTCCCTCAATAAATTCCTAATTTGCTGCTTATTAATAGTTAATAAGGTAGTTGTTAAGTTTAGGTGTTGGGTAAGATTAGGGATGTAGATTAAGATCATGTAGAATAAGGCATTAATATGTGCTTAATTAGTACTAATAAATGGCTAATATTCTAGTAATATGCATGCTAATAAGCAACTAGTCAAGAGACCCTAAAATAAAGTGTAACCATAAGTTCTAATAAATTAAAATAAAGATCAGCGAAATGCTGTGACAGAACTACTTCAATCAAATTGTAGAACAGTTCAGTTATACCTGTATTTCTGGAAAGTACATTATGAATATTCCACCACTGAATAAAAATGAATCACAACTCAGTTTGTTGAAAAAAAAAAAACAGATTGTTGAGGAAACAAAAAAGAATACTCAACTTCATTTACTATTTTAATTAAAAAGCATGTTAGTGTTGTACATGCTACAATGACAAATTTTTCTTTCTGCCAATGCATTGGACAATGTTTACATAGTTATAAGTGTCAGTGTCAAGTTACTGTGGTTAATGTTAACATTCACACATATGGTTATAAAATTAAACCCACTAAAAGCCGAATCATTTTATGTTCTTACACAAAGTAAACAAAATATACTTATATTTTAAGTAAGAGTAAAATAAGAACAAATATATATACACACAACTGTTCTTTCTGGTTCTTGAATCTGATTGGCTGATAGGTATGAGATATTAGAGTCCAATAGAGCTCCTTTTCCTCTTCTCCGTTTGTATCACTCCACTTGCCGAAGTTGCCATATTTCTCACAGCGAGTGTCATGGCGGATGGCCAAATCCACTATAATTTTAAAAATAATACTGTTTTGTGTCATGGAATGCAGTTTTAAGAGTTTTTTTAGGCGAGAATGTGCTTGCTTGGACTTCAAGCTAGGTCTATTTCAAAATTTGCTTCGACGTTTTCGGAGACAGGAGATCCATAGGTTCAGCGGCCATTCAGAATTCATTACGCCCACAGAGAGTGCCTGACCGTGGCCAGATCTTCTGGAATTTACCGCTGGCTCTGATCTCTCTATAATGGTTAAACACAATATATAATTCATTTTGGGTAAATCTAACGGCCAGTCTTTGGTCTCAAACTATTATTTGTTCCAGAGCAAACAGTTGTCAAAATATTATCATGTTTATTTAAATTCAATGCAGTATATCGCGCTATCTTTGTACGGTTGGCTAAATTGCCTAGCTACTTTTATGATGGCTGTTGTTGTTTATTACAGTAAATATGATTATTCAATAAATAATGTTTTATATAAATAATAATAGTATTTAATAATAGTGTTTAGTACTGAGGCATGGTGCGTGTTCGTGATGGTGATTTTAGTTACATTGTTCTGCCATTAGATGGCGACAAGAGACTGTTTTTATGAGTCAGCGCAGTGTAAACAGAAGTTATTTTTACTTTCAACAACGCGGCTAACAAATGAGCAGTGCTGTCATCACAAATCACGCTTAACGGATGAAAGCATATTGACGATACGGCAAAGATAACGCTTTCCTCAGTGGACATTCAGAGTTATGTTTTATTGTCTGTAGGAGATGCTATATCAGATACAGGTAATCACAGTCGCTCAGTCCATCTCTCTCTCATAATACTTCACTCTAAATAATACAAGCTTTTACTGCAGTAATACAATAAATTTTCAATGAAGCAACTCAATGTTCCTTCATTACTAATTCTAAAGTGACGTTTTGGAATTAGTAACGGAGGCTTCGGCTCAGCTGTTAAACTGTCAACTTTAGATTTAAATCCGTAGCGGAAGGAAGTAGTTCTGCACAAAAGAGGGCTTTTAAAGACACTTCGTTGTTGTTTCTAATTTATTTACACACTCGTGCCGTCGAACTGTTGTATAAATGCAATATAACGGTCGTAGACGTGCGATATTGCTGTATATTGCACGGCTATGATTACCTACGGCTGAATCACAGCCGTGCGGAATTCAACCATATCGCACTTCTACTTGTGTGATATTGCTCATACATACAGTCAGGTCCACATATATTTGGACACTGACACAATTTTCATAATTTCGGCTCCGTATGCCACCAGAATAGAATTAAAATGAAACAATCAAGATGAAATTGAAGTGCAGACCTTAAGCTTTAATTCAAGGGGTTGAACAAAAATATAACACAAAATGCTTAGGAATTACAACCATTTTTATACACATTCCCCCCATTTTCAGGGGCTCAAATGTAATTGGACAAATAAATCTAATCATAAATAAAATGTTCATTTTAAATATTTTGTTGAGAATCCTTTGCAGGCAATGACTGCCTTAAGTCTGGAACCCATGGACATCACCAGACTGGGTTTACTCCTTTGTGATGCTTTGCCAGGCCTTTACTGCAGCTGACTTCAGTTGTTGTTTGTTTGTGGGTCTTTCTGCCTTTAGTTTTGTCTTCAGCAAGTGAAATACATGCTCAGTTGGGTTGAAATCAGGAGATTGATTTGGCCATTGCAGAATATTCCACTTTCTTTCCTTCAAAAACTACTGGGTTGCTTTTGCTGCATGTTTTGGGTCATCGCCCATTTGTACTATGAAGCGCTGCCCAATCAACTTTGCTCCATTTGACTGAATCCGGATATAATATGTGTGTGTGTGTGTGTGTGTATATATGTATATGTATATATATATATATATATATATATATATATGTATATGTGTGTGTATGTATATATGTATATACAGTGCTGCTTGAAAGTTTGTGAACCTTTTACAATTTTCTATTTTTCTGCATAAATATGACCGAAAGCATCATCAGATTTTCTCACAACTCTTGAAAGTAGACAAAGAGAACCCAATCAAACAAATTAGACAGATTTTTCTTTGTCATTTATTTATTGAAAAAAATGATCCATTGTTACATATCTGTGCGTTGCAAAAGTATGTGAATCTCTAGGATTAGCTGGTAATTTGAAGGTGAAATTAGTCCATCTGTTCAGAGGTGTTTTCAAACAGTGGGATGACTATCAGGTGTCATTGCCAGCCCTGTTTAATTTAAAGAACAGGGATCTATCAAAGTTTGATCATGTTTGTGGAAGTGAATCATGGCACGAGCAAATGAGATCTCTGAGGACCTCAGAAAAAGAGTTGCTGTTGCTCATCAGGCTGGAAAAGGTCACAAAACCATCTCTAAAGGGTTTGGACTCCACAAATCCACAGACAGAAAGATTGTGTACAAATGGAGGAAATTCAAGACCACTGTTGCCCTCCCCAAGAGTGGTCCACCAACAAAGATCTCTCCAAAAGCAAGACGTCTAATAGTCTGCGAGGTTGCAAAGGAATCCAGGGTAACTTCTAAGCAACTAAAGGCCTTTCTCACATTGGCTAATGTTAATGTTCATGAGTTCATCATCAGGAGAACACTGAACAACCAAGGTGTGCATGACAGAGTTGCAAGAAGAAAGCCACTGCTCTCCAGAAAGAACATTGCCATCTGCATTTTGCTAAAGATCATGTGGACAAGCCAGAGGGCTATTGGAGAAATGTTTTGTGGACAGATGAGACCAAAATAGAACTTTTTGCTTTAAATGAGAAGCGTTACGTTTGGAAAAAAAGAAAAAACACTGCATTCCATCATAAGAAACCTGTCCCATCTGTGAAACATGGTGGTGGTAGTATCATGGTTTGGGCCAGTTTTGCTGCATCTGGGCCAGGAGGACTTGCCATCATTGATGGAACAATGAATTCTGAATTATACCAGCAAATTCTAAAGGAAAATATCAGGACATCTGTCCCAGAACTGAGTCAAGTCAAGTCAAGTCACCTTTATTTATATAGCGCTTTTAACAATACAGATTGTGTCAAAGCACTTAACAGTATCAAATTGGAGCATAGAGTGTCAGTAATGTATAATAATAAGATTAAACACTCAATTTTCAGTTAAAGGCATTTCATTATTGAATTCAGAGATATCATTGTCTAGCTCAGTTTAGTTTAAATAGTATCTATGAAATAAAATTGACGTTAATCGTAAAAAATTAAGTGTCCCCAACTGAGCAAGCCAGAGGCGACAGGGGCAAGGAACCAAAACTCCCTCTGTGACAGAATGGAGAAAAAAACCTTGGGAGAAACCAGGCTTAGTCGGGGGGCCAGTTCTCCTCTGGCCAGGATATTATTATTTATGTTTTTACTTATTGTTTTAATTAAATTTTAAATGTATAAATGTATTATATTTATATTTTTATATTGTTGCAATTTCTAACAATAATAGTATTATGTAGTTAGGTATTTTATTATATTATAGTTATTTTGTTTAATTTTAAGTTTTATTGTATTTAAGTCGAGGCCTTCACTGGGGATATGTCCCCGGGGCTCATCCAGGTGTCCGGCCTCCGCTGAAGATCAGGGTCGCAGACATCATCTCCCGGCGCCGATCCACCATCTGATCCGGACACGGACTGAGAAACAGAATAATAAAGAAACAGACAAATATTAGCGTAGATGCCATTCTTCTTACGATGTAACGAGTACATCGTGTGTTATGAGGAGTGTTCCCGGTTCCGGTTGATCTAATTAATGCAGCCTAACAATCCTTTAACGGATTTGAATAATACAAGTGTATTAGTGTGTTATGTGTAAGCCAGGTTAAAGAAATGTGTCTTTAATCTAGATTTAAACTGACAGAGTGTGTCTGCCTCCCGAACAGTGTTAGGTAGATTGTTCCAGAGTTTGGGCGCTAAATAGGAAAAGGATCTGCCGCCCGCAGTCGATTTTGATATTCTAGGTATTATCAAATGGCCAGAGTTTTGAGAACACAGCAGACGTGGAGGACTATAATGTGATAAGAGCTCGCTCAAGTACTGAGGAGCTAAGCCATTCAGGGCTTTATAAGTAATTAACAAGATTTTAAAATCTATTCGATGTTTGATGGGAGCCAGTGCAGTGTTGACAGAACCGGGCTAATATGGTCATACTTCCTGGTTCTAGTAAGGACTCTAGCTGCTGCATTTTGGACCAACTGTAGTTTATTGATCAAGCATGCAGAACAACCACCCAGTAAAGCATTACAATAGTCTAACCTTGAGGTCATAAACGCATGAATTAGCATTTCTGCATTTGACGTTGAGAGCATAGGTCGCAATTTAGATATGTTTTTGAGATGGAAAAACGCAGTTTTACAGATACTAGAAACATGACTTTCAAATGAAAGATTGCTATCAAACAGCACACCTAGGTTCCTAACTGATGAAGAAGAATTGACAGAGCAGCCGTCAAGTGTTAGATAGTATTCTAGGTTATTACATGTGGGGTTTTTAGGTCTGATAATTAACACCTGTTTTTTCAGAATTTAGCAGTAAGAAGTTACTAGTCATCCAGTTTTTTATATCGACTATACATTCCGTTAGTTTCTCAATTTGGTGTGTTTCACTGGGCCGTGAAGAAATATAGAGCTGAGTATCATCAGCATAACAGTGAAAGCTAACACCATGTCTCCTGATAATATATCCCAAGGGTAACATGTAAAGCGTGAAAAGTAACGGCCCTAGTACTGAGCCTTGAGGTACTCCATACTGCACTTGTGATCGATATGATACCTCTTCATTTACTGCTACGAACTGATGGCGGTCAGATAAGTACGATTTGAACCATGCTAAGGCACTTCCACTAATGCCAACAAAGTTTTCTAGTCTATTCAAAAGAATGTTGTGGTCGATAGTGTCGAACGCAGCGCTAAGATCCAGTAGAACTAATAAAGAGATACAACCATGATCAGATGATAGAAGCAGGTCATTTGTAACTCTAATGAGAGCAGTCTCAGTACTATGATACGGTCTAAATCCTGACTGGAATTCCTCACAGATACCATTTTTCTCTAAGAAGAAATATAATTGTGAGGATACTACCTTTTCTAGTATCTTTGATAGAAAAGGGAGATTTGAGATCGGTCTGTAATTAACTAGATCTTTGGGGTCAAGTTGTGGTTTTTTAATGAAAGGCTTAATAACAGCCAATTTGAAGGTTTTGGGGACATATCCTAATGACAATGATGAATTAATAATAGCCAAAAGAGGATCTATGACTTCTGGAAGCAGCTCTTTTAGTAGTTTAGATGGAATAGGGTCTAACATACATGTTGTTGGTTTAGATGATTTAACAAGTTTATACAATTCTTCCTCTCCTATAATAGAGAATGAGTGGAATTGTTCCTCAGGGGATCTATAGTGCACTATCTGATGCGATACTGTAGCTGACGGCTGCATGGTTACAATTTTATCTCTGATAGTATCGATCTTGGAAGTAAAGTAGTTCATAAAGTCATTACAGCTGTGCTCTTGGGAAATGCCAACACCTGTTGATGCTTTATTTTTCGTTAAATTAGTGACTGTATTGAATAAATACCGGGGGTTATGTTTGTTTTCTTCTAGAAGAGATGAAAAGTAATCAGATCTAGCCGTTTTTAATGCTTTTCTGTAGGATAGGGTACTTTCCCGCCAAGCTATACGAAATACCTCTAGTTTTGTTTTCCTCCAGCTGCGCTCCATTTTCCGGGCTGCTCTCTTTAGGGTGCGAGTGTGCTCATTATACCACGGAGTCAAACTGATTCTACCATACTTGTAACAAGGAGTAGAATTTACAGTTTTAGCTATATGGAGTTTACACAAGACTAGATAATGATCTGAGATATCATCGCTTTGCTGCAGAATTTCAACACCACTAACATCAATTCCATGTGACAGTATTAAATCTAGAGTATGATTTCGACAATGAGTAGGTCCTGAAACATGTTGTCTAACCCCAATAGAGTTCAGAATGTCTATGAATGCTGATCCTAATGCATCTTTTTCATTATCGACATGGATATTAAAATCACCAACAATTAAAACTTTATCTGCAGCCAGTACTAACTCAGATAGAAAATCAGAAAATTCTTTAATAAAGTCTGTGTGGTGCCCTGGTGGCCTGTACACAGTAGCCAATACAAACATAACAGGAGATTTATCACTAACATGTGTTTCTCTAGATAATGTTATACGCAGCACCATAACTTCAAACGAGTTATACTTAAAGCCTGCCCTCTGAGAAATACTGAGAATATTACTATAAATTGTAGCAACACCTCCCCCTTTACCTTTTGGACGTGGCTCATTTTTATAGCAGTAATCTTGGGGGGTAGACTCATTTAAAGTAATGTATTCATCTGGTTTTAGCCATGTTTCTGTCAAACAAAGCATATCTAGCTTATGGTCAGTGATCATATCATTTACAAATAGTGCTTTTGTAGAAAGGGACCGGATATTCAGTAAGCCAAGTTTTATCAATTGTTTCTCTGTATTGTAAACATTTTTTATTTGTTGAACATCAATTAAATTGTTGCTATTACTTTGGTTTGCACGTTTTCTGTATTTTCTAGTACGGGGAACATACACAGTCTCTATAGTGTGTTATCCAGGTGAAGGAGTCTCTATGTGCTGAGAATTAACTGACTTCTGTGATGTGAGGCGGCTAGCAGACGGTCGGTTTATCCAGTCTGTCTGCTCCCTGACCTGGGCCCTAGTTAGTCAAGTACGAACTCTAAGACTATGTGCCATATTTCTAGAGAGAAGAGCGGCACCACCCCAGGAGGGATGAACACCATCTCTTTTCAACAGGTCAGGTCTGCCCCAAAAACTCTTCCAATTGTCTATGAAACTTACGTTATTCTGCGGGCACCACTTAGACATCCAGCCATTGAGTGACGACAGTCTGCTATGAATCTCATCGCCACGGTAAGCAGGGAGGGGACCAGAGCATATTACAGTGTCTGACATCGTACTTGCAAGTTCACACACCTCTTTAACATTATTTTTAGTGATCTCCGACTGGCGAAGTCGAACATCATTAGCGCCGAGGTGGATAACAATCTTACTGAATTTACGTTTAGCATTAGCCAGCACTTTTAAATTTGCCAAGATGTCAAGCGCTCTGGCTCCCGGTAAACATTGGACTATGGTGGCTGGTGTCTCTATTTTCACGTTCCGTACAATAGAATCGCCAATTACTAGAGCACTTTCATCAGGTTTCTCAGTGGGTGCGTCACCGAGTGGGGAGAACCTGTTTGATGTTCTGATCGGAACGGAAGAGCGGTGTTTTGACCCACGACTATGCCGCCTTACAGTCACCCAGTTGCCCTGCTGCACGGGCTCTGATGCCGGAACCGAACAATGTACAGGAGTCCCTGAGCTAGTCGCATCCAAAGCAGTATCTACAGCCATCACATTCTTACTATCCTCAACTAAAGTTTGGATGCGTGTCTCTAGTTCTAAAATCTTCTCTGTCAGCCTAACTATTTCCCTGCATTTATCACATGTGAATCCCTCGTCGCCGATAGAGAGAGATAAACTGTACATGTGGCATGAAGTGCAAACAACAAGAGAAGGAGAAGCCATTACTCACCTTGATTGATGAATGATACCAACTTAACTTACCACTTACCACTGTTGTTTGATGAACTTGTGAAAAAAGGAGCGAGAGAGAAATAAAAACGGAGCGAGAAAAAAGAAAACAATAATAGGTGCGAATAGAAACGTGAATGGAACCGCGAGTAACAAGCTAACCGGCTAACGCGCTATACGCGCGCTGCACTCGCGGTTTTAAAAGCGAACGATCAAATTAGTTAGATTAGTTTGATAGATAATACCAGAAATATGGTGGGAGTTAAGTTATATATTATCACTTTAAACAACAGAGTCTCAAGAGAAAGTGGGCCATGCAGCAAGACAACGGCCCCAAGCATACAAGTCATTTTACCAAAGAATGGTTAAAGAAGAACAAAGTTAATGTTTTAGAATGGCCAAGTCAAAGTCTGAACCTTAATCCAATTTAAATATTGTGGAAGGAGCTGAAGCAAGCAGTTTAAAGGAGGAAACCCACCAACATCACAGAGTTAAAGTGGTTCTGTACTGAGGAATGGGCTGAAAGTCCTACAAGATGTTGTAAAGGACTGATCAGCAATTACAAGAAACTTTATCTGCAGTTATTGCTGAAAAATGGGGTCACACCAAATACTGAAAGCAAAGATTCACATACTTTTGCAACGCACAGATATCTAACAATGGATAATTTTTCTCAATAAATAAAATATTTTTGAAAATTTTTTGTCTCATTTGTTTTATTGGGTTCTCTTTGTCTACTTTCAGGACTTGTGCAAAAATCTGATGATGTTTTGGGTCATATTTATGCAGAAATATAGAAAATTGTAAAGGGTTCACAAACTTTCAAGCAGCATTGTATTTCATACCTGTCAGCCCTCCCGTTTTTCCTGGGATTCTCCCGAATTTTACCATTCTATCCCGCTATCATCCCGTTTAAACATTTTCCCGTATTTCTCCCGTATTTTTAATCTTTCTATAAAAAAAAAAAAATCCCATTGGGCATATATTATATGTTTGCTACATTCGCTTCCGGTAAAACTCCCATAATTTGTATGGCCCAAACCTCATTGTATGAATAATCACGTCAACATATTTCAAGGTTATCCAGTTGCCAGATATTGTATGAAGCACATCCTTCTCACAGAATCGACACATACAAATTTCAACCCATTTGTGCCCTCAACCTCTGCGCAGGTAGTACTACGGAAAGGAAAGAAGGATCACTGGTAGAAATGAGAGGAGAAGACTCAGGTGGTATAACTTCAAAAGGCTATGGTTTAATTGATTAAATATGAGCGCTGCAACTTTCAAAGTCAGGTGCTGCGGTGCTTTGTTTACTGTGGTTTCTGGGGAAAATATATTCCTGGCAAAAAGCATCACCTGCTGGCAGAGGAGGATTTTGCATTTTTCAATAAGCCCTTCCACTCTTTGTTTAGACCAAAGCCAAAAACAACCCTTATTTTTACACAGAAAACATGCAGTTGTAAATGTGAACCAGTGGATGGACAAGAAGATAATGAATTATAAAACGCTAAAGATAAAGCCTACACTGGGGCAGTCGTGGCCTAATGGATAGAGAGTTGGGCTTGGAACCCGAAGGTCGTGGGTTCGAGTCTCGGGTCCGGCAGGGAATACCACGACTGAGGTGAGACCCTTGAGCAAGGCACCAAACCCCCAACTGCTCCCCGGGCGCCGCAGCATTGGCTGCCCACTGCTCTAGGTGTATGTTCACTACTGTGTGTATGCACTTGGATGGGTTAAATGCAGAGCACAAATTCCGAGTATGGGTCACCGTACTTGGCCACACACCACTTCCCTTTCCCCTTTCCCCTTACACTAAGATATATTTAGGCTATATGTTACTAAATGAATATAATTGTTTGATAATAATTGTTTAAATTAATATAATGTAGTAATAATAATAATAATATAAATATAATAATTGATACTTTTATGGACAGTTGTGGGCTATTCCTTCATTTTATTCTACGTCAATTAAGCAGGTAAAAGGTCTGGAGTTAATTCTAAGTGTGCCATTTGTATTTGGAAGCTGTTGCTCTTAACCCACATCATGCGGTCAAAGGAGCTCTCCATGCAAGTAAAACAGACAATTGTTAGGCTTCAAAAACAAAAGAAATCCATCAGAGAGATAGCAGGAACATTAGGAGTGGCCAACTCAACAGTTTGGTACATTCTGAGAAAAAAAAAGAACACACTGGTGAGCTCAGCAACATAAAAACGCCTGGACATTCACAGAGGACAACAGTAGTGGATGATTGGATGATCCTCTCCATGCTAAAGAAAACCCTTTCACAACATCCAACCAAGTGAAGAACACTCTCCTGGAGGTAGGCATCTCACTGTCAAAGTCTACAATCAAGAGAATACTTCACCAGAGCAAATACAGAGGGTTCACCACAAGGTGCATACAAGGCCAGATTAGACTTTGCCAAAACACATCTAAAAAAGCCAGACCACTTCTGGAAAAGCATTATTTGGACAGCTGAAATTAAGATCAACCTGTACCAGAATGACGGAAAGAAAAATGTATGGAGAAGGCTTGGAACAGCGCATGATTCAAAACATACAACATCATCTGTGAAACTTGGTGGAGCAGTGTGATGGCATGAGCATGCATGGCTTCCTGTGGCACTGGGTTACTGGTGTTTAGTGATGATGTGACAGAGGACAGAAGCCGGAAGAATTCTGAAGTGCACAGGGATATCCAATCATCCACTACTGTTGTCCTCTGTGAATGTCCAGGCGTTTTTATGTTGCTGAGCTCACCAGTGTGTTCTTTTTTTTTTTCTCATATATTAGAGGTGTAACGATACGTGTATTCGTATTGAACTGTTCGGTACGAGGCTTTCGGTTCGGTATGCATTACAAACCGAACGATTCATTGGACTAATCCTATTACGTTTGGAAAATAAAAGAGCTTAAAGTGTGTGAAATAGCAGTGCCACTGCTCTCAACAAAGCAGCCCAAACGACATAACAGGCAACATACTGTCTGCCCTATGATAACCTCCCCTTGCTGTGGTGCATCGAAAGATGATGATCTTGTATCGACAATAGCCAGAGATATTGTCATAAACATAAATTACTGCCAATATTAAGAGGATTTGGCATTTCCAATTAATGTAGGCCTGTTACATTCTTATTTTTATTAGACCTATTATTATTATTATTATTATTATTATGAAGTTACTTTTATTATTAAATTAAAAGTACAATTAATTTGCCCCGCAATAATTACTGCATAGGGTGAATTCGGGTAATCTGGGATATTTTTTGCAATTTTGAATTCTGCGATTTATTTCGATATCTAACACATGAGATCAACACATTAGACTATTCTGAAATCCCTAAGATGTTTTCTAACCACACCAGAAGAAAAAATGTAGATATTATACCCAGAGGAGACATGCCACACCTATTAGTGTTTTTGTGCCAAAAAAAAAAAAAATCTACTTGAATTTGATAATCTGGGACAGGTCACTTTGTAATCTTGGACATATGTATTAGGCCTAAAAAAGCCTATATTCACCATACTTTTGCATGCCAAACACAATATCACCAATTTTAAAAAAGCATTATGAAAAAAATGTACAGAAAGTACAGAATTCTCAATAAGAAAATGTATATTCCAGTATCAGGAAAAATAATTTCTGTCTCTACACAGGATTAACGATCTACTGTGTTAATTAATTTAAATTCATTTAAAACTCTATTAAAATTGTTTAACATTTGTTTAACATTGTATTAACATTTTTAAAAAATCAACTAAAATTTAAGCAACAGCAAGCAACAATTTGATTAACGGATTATTCATTCAGTTATTCAAGTTCTCCATTCTATAAAATTTGGGCTACTAGTGGAACAATATTGAATAGATCACAAACATAATTTGACAACAATTAGGAACATTGTCTTATTTATGACAGATTTATGTCCTTAACATTAACACCCATTTCTCATTATGGCATATATTAGCCCTTGTCATTAGACTTATAAAGTCCCTAAATGCATATTTACCCCATTTGAAGACTGTCCCAGATTACCCAAAGCATGCTGTCCACATTCTCAATCATATTTGACAATGTGGGACAACAAAAAAAATGTTTGAAAGAAAAAAAAACTAAAACATTTTCAACACTTTAATACATAATTTGTTGCTTGAATAGATCACAAACATAATTTGACAACAATTATGAACATTGTCTTATGACAGATTTATGTCCTTAACATTAATCTAGTCAGAATCCTATGTCACTGACCTTATCATGCAATTCCCAGGGGGAGCTTCTTGATTGACAAGTGCCCTGCTTCTTTCTGTGGAATCACCCCCATGAAGTCATGTGATTTCAGTCACATGACATCCATGCTAAAATTATAGTAAAAGTCCTGTTGACTAAATTTTGTTAGAACAGGAAATAAACACACTGGAGTTTAGGTGTCCCAGATTACCCAATGTCCCAGATTACCTGAATTTACCCTAACTGATGCACTGCGAGGATAAGATTAGGCTATATTTACTCCTCAATTAAAATGTTTTTAAAAAAGGTCTTTTAAAACAGGTCTATTAGGCTATAGGCTACCTACAATGAAATATTTTCCTATAATTAAAATATTAACACTGCAGTCATCAATAAAAATCAATGAAATAAAAAGCTTTTATTTCAAGTACCGACTTTCAAAAACAACCTGTTTAACACAAAATACGTTTCTTCTCTTCTCTTTTTTTTTTTTTTTTTTTTCCTCAATATGTACGGGCCACAAGAGAAATATTAAGGAAATAAATGAAAACCGCTATAGGCTATACTGTTATCAGCATATGCTGAAGTAGATTCGTCTCTCTTTGTCTCTGAGAGAATATGCGGCGTCAGATGCCGAAAGCTCTGTCATTTCTTTGTCATTCCGTTTTTACTTTCACTTTCTGCTTATAGTGAGTTGACTGAGATTAAGACATTCACCAGCATAAATCTTGCGCAAAGTTTGCACGTGTGCAAACGCGTGCTTGTGTGATATCCATTGGCTCGCCTTCATGGTTTAAAACAGAAATATTTCCAACATTGCGACATAACCAATTGCCCCGCCCCCCGTATCGAAAACGTTCCGAATCGTGACACCACTGTGTCGTATCGAACCGTGAATTTTGTGAACCGTTACACCCCAAATATATATATATATATATATATATATATATATATATATATATATATATATAATATATGTGGTTAGTGATCAACCGACATTGTTTTTTTTTTGACAGCCGATGCCGATATCTTAGAGAGCAGGGTGGCCGATGGCCTATGCATATATATAATATCCTCTTAAGACCCGAGAAAAAAGTTTTAGGAAAAAATTAGGTTTTTTTCATGTCTTTACATTGTTTAGCATTAAAAATAATGTAAAAAAAAAATAAAATTTAAAAATGATATTTCATTCATAAGTTATTGGGGCTCAATTTCTTTGGGGCTCAATTTCTTTAAAAAAAAAACAAAAAGACATGAATGAACATGCATAGGCAAAAACAATTGATTTTTTTAAATCACCAATACATTTTTAGTTTTCAAGATTTTTTTTTTTACCAAACTTTGTATAAAGATGATTCTCAACTATGTTATAAACAGAATGATTCGATATACCATTTTTCTTTCTGCAAAATGTGTGTAAAATGGCCATAAACGGGTTTTCTCATTATATACAATGTATCTACAAACTAAATCTAATTTGCATATTAATGTGTTTCTGGGGCAACATGTAATGAAAAAAGAAGTGTAATAATGGGAATAATAATTGACAAGATTTTCATAATTATATATAATATTTCATAGAATATTGAAATATAATTTCTTTCCCTATTCATTTGTTATGTCTCCCAAAATGTGTAATAAACATGCTTTTAGTCCCGGTGTCCTCATATGAGGACATGTAGGAAATCAACATCCTGTTTCATAACAGAAAGTCATACTTTGATTTGAAACCCCATTACATTTTCCTGAGATGTTGATTTACGACATACAATTTAAAAATTAGACAGTTTTAAATGATAATTACAAAATATTATCATATTTCCATAAGAGTGTCACTAAATTAATTTCAGACATTTTTGAAGACCAAGGAGAGAGAGTGGTCATGGTGAAACATCCATTTATTTTTTTTACTTTACAATTTATAATTATAATTTTTATTTTTATTTATTTTAATTAATGTTTGAGAAATTTGAAAATGAATTATTATAATAAATAAATGTGTAAAATAAACATACTTTAGGTGACAACTTCCTGATTCTGTAATCCTATTACAGTATTTTTCACAAACAAAGAAATATTTAAAAATATATAAATAAAAAGAAAGTAAACACTGTAACCTACAGGGCACCCTGGGAATCTGGGAAGTTTGTGTATTGGGAATCATATTTTTTCAACTAAAGCCTAGGTAACACTCATTTTACATACAGCACGCAGTATAAAAATTAAATGAATATGACCGTGGGCAAATGGATAAAGCACAGCATAATTTTAAATCACGAGTTTAAAGTTTGTGGATCGCGCGTCTCCAGTGAAGCTGAACTCTCCTCCTGTCAGCATTCAATTCGCACAGACCGACCGTCATGCAGAGCACACGCAATCATACAGGATACAAATGCATACTTCACAAGATCTCACAGCTGGATTCGACTAAGTCTGCATGGTCTGTGGAATTAAAAGTTTATTAGACATTTGTTTAAAAGATATAAATGCGTATTTGCTAAATACTGATGGTAAATGAGAAAGTATTAGGCTATAATGTAAAAGCCCTTATATGGAGATGGTCTAGGTGTGTTTTATTCAAATGACTGACCTCGTGCACGCAGCAGCTGATTTAGAATACTCCACATTCACTAACATTAGGACGAGGTTAAAACCAAATTCATGTGTATATGCGCGTGTTATAGGCGGAAGGTTTTCGTGAGAAGTTCGAATGTGCGAATAAATACGAATAATCTATGCAATTATTAGTGAATGAGTCCCATTTTCTGTAAATACACTAAAATGTCACAAAAGTATGCTTGTGTTTTAGCATATTTCTTAAAAGCTTAACTAAGCACATATTTATTACCAAGGTACTTCTAGTATACTTTTCAAAAATATATGAATGCAATTCAATGCATTTTTAATGCTCTTCAGGTAAGAATTTTAGAGTACAATTGTACAATAAATATACTATATGAATCTTAAATACATTTTTAATACATTTAAAAGTAATACTTTTTCACGTGGGCTGGTATACATGCGTTTTGAATGCATCTCATTTGATCACTTCTGTTCTGATCACCCTGTCACTTTCATCTTTTTGAGTTTGTGGGCCCTATTTTAAAGATCTAAGCGCATGGTCTAAAGCGCACGGTGCAGGTGCACTTAGGGCGTTTCCAAATCCACTTTTGCTAGGTGAGAAAAATGTTCGGCGCTCCCAGCGAGTGGTCTAAAAGGGTTGTCCCTATTCTCTTAATGAGTAATGAGTGTGTTTTTGGGCATAACGTGCAATAAACCAATCAGAGTCTAATCTCTCATTCCCTTTAAGAGCCAGTTGCGCTCGCGCCATGGCGGATTCGCTATTTAAACGCCGGAATTTTAAGGCGCACAGACTGAACGCCTCTCCAGAGAGCAAATGGATCTGCTCATGCGCGAACAAATAGGTAGGCTAATTCTAATACATGCAATGACTATCCATTATGACATGTATGACATATTATATTTATGTAGCCTACACAATAATATTCTTTTACACTGTAATCCTTTCATTTTTAATTTTGGCATGTTTGTGTGCTGCTGTGCGTCCCTGTGTGTAATAAGCAAAGTGAACGCATTGTGGACCCGCCCAGAGGCACATTTTCTACTAACACGCTCTTTAAATACAAAAAAAAAAAATATTGCGCCATAGACTTTAGACCAGGTTTGAGTTGTTCTATGGCGCAGTCTATTTTCAGTTCCTCAAAATAGCAAAGCGCCAACAATGCGCCTGAACTAGGGCTGCAACTAACGATTATTTTGATAACCGATTAGTTGGTCGATTATTTTTTCGATTAATCTGATTAAAAAAAGCTACATTTTCTTCTTTTTTTATTTTATTGACAAAAACACTTCCGCATTCTGCCCAATGTCCTTCAAACAAACATGCCAACTGAATGCTATGAAAACATACAGTGCTTAAAAATTTATTAGACCACCTGTCATAATAAAGAGAAAACACAAATATTTTAGGAATCTGTCAAAGAATTGTATAAATCTAAAATGTTATTGTCATTTATTGGGCAAATAACAAACTGAAACAACTAAATATTTATTCACATAATAAAAAAAATAGCCTCCTGCCTTTTCATAACAGCATGCATTCTTGTTGGCATTGTTTAGCTACTTTTTCACTGTAATTGGGTATCTGAAAAAATCTTTCATAGATAACAGAAATAATTATATTATAGCATTAGAAATAGCCTACTGTTACTAAAGAGCTTACGCATATTGGAGGACTAACCAATACAGATAGCTAAAAAATGATTTTAGTATACACCAATACTGTTAGTTTAGAGCAGCAGTGGCCCAAAGCTTACATTATTTGTTATAAACCTTAAACAAATTTGTTTTAATAAATTTGTTAAGCACTGTATATAGGCCTATAGTTTAAATCTCTTCATCAAAAATTAAGATAATAATAAAGATAATAAAGACGAATAAAAACAAACTCAGTGTTAACCAACTTTTTGATCAGTCACGTTTACTGTAATTTCTTTATCCTGTAAAAGGCGGCTATGAAGCATCTGATATTTATATTTAGACAACTATATATGCGGTTATCCCTTTACAGTTCCTACTCTCATAAAATACGTGCACTACATGTTGACTTCGAAACCTTAATTTAATGTTCAACAACAGATATTTCAGCACAATTAATGTTTTTGCGCTGAATATTAATCCCTCTCTAACGCGCGTTCACGTGCCGGCGCTCATTCAGTAAAGATTTAAACTTAACGCAGACTGTCAGGACGGAACTTCATGCAAAAATGGAAATGCTCTCGTGAATTTGTGACATTTACAGATAAAGATTTTACCATAAACTGAACGTTTTTGGGCTGAGGATGCACATGCCTCTGTCAAAGCACCTGACAAGGCAAGCCATTACGCTAATGCATTAGCTTAAAGCTTAAAATAAAGAATTCTCATGTTTTGTGCAGCTTGGATCACGTACTTCTCCCGCAGCATCTCATTCTGTTTCCTCCATTATTTTTAGATGAATTTTGGCCATAGAAATGCGTTATTCAGTTCTGTAACGTTAATTTGACGCGACCGGCTGAAGTTGGACGTGCACTGTGGGCAGACTAATCGATAATGAGAATCGTTGTCGATGATTTTCATTATCGATAATAATCGATTTTATCGATTAGTTGTTGCAGCCCTAGCCTGAACACACCTCTTTTTTTAGACCAGCACACCCATGGGCGCACAAATGGGCGCAAATGCATTTGCTATTTAAACAACGCGGCGCAGGACGGGAAAATGAGAACTGTGTTGGGCTGAAACTAGCAAAAACTCTTGCACCGCGCCTTGCACTTGCGGCCCTGTGTGTTTCAATAAATTGGGGTCTCATTCACTAATAACTGTGTATATTAATTTCTATGCACATTTAAAATTCTCACAAATGCTTTCGCCTAAGCCACAACATGTGCGTGCATGCATGAATTTGTTCTTAATCTTCTTCTAATGTTAGATAATTTGGAGTAGCCTACTATAAATGAGTGGCCACATGCACAAGGTCAGTCACTTGCATAAAACATGGCCAAACCATTTTCATATAATGGCTTTATACACAACCTTTCCTTTACAGCCTCCAGTTCATCAAACACAATAAACACCGTTTATACAGACCTAGTTTACAGGTCTTTCATGAGCCAGCTGTACACAACTTTGCTTACTCTTTCACTGTATGATGAATTTTTATATATATATATATATATATATATATATATATATATAGATAGATGTATGCAAAATAGTCCAGTTTGTTTATTTGTGTGTGTGTGTATATTTACAGGTGCATCTCAAAAAATTTGAATATTATGAAAAAGTTCTTTTTTTTTTTCGTAACTTATTTAAAAAAGTGAAACTTTCATATATTCTAGATTCATTACATGTAAAACATTTCAAAAGTTTTTTTTTTTTTTTTAATTTTGATGATTAGAGCTTACAGCTCATGAAAGTCAAAAATGCAGTATCTCAAAATATTAGAATATTTCCTGAGATCAATCAACAAAAGGATTTGCAAAACAGAAAAGTTCAAGTTATGTAAAGTTATGTTTAAAAGTGTGTTCATTTATGCATTCAGTACTTGGTCGGGACTCCATTAGCACAAACTCCAGCATCAGTGAGGTGTGGCATGGAAGTGATCAGCCTGTGGCACTGCTGAGGCACTATTGAGCCTTCAGCTCGTCTGTATTGTTGGATCGACTGTTTATCTTTTTCTTGAAAATATCCCATAGATTCCATATGAGGTTCAGGTAAGGCATGTTGGCTGGACAATCAAGCACAGTAATATCATGGTCAGCAAACCACTTGGAAGTGGTTTTGGCACTGTGGGCAGGTGCTAAAGTCCTGCTGGAAAAGGAAATCAGCATCTCCATAAAGCTTGTCAGCAGATGGAAGCATAAAGTGCTCCAAAATCTGTAAACTAGGTCTGTATAAACGGTGTTTGGAAAATCTCCTGGTAGACGGCTGCATTTACTTTGGACTGGACCACAATGGACCAATACCAGCAGATGTCACGGCACCCCAAATCATCACTGACTTCAGAAACTTCACACTGGACTTCAAGCATCTTGGATTCTGTGTCTCTCCAGTCTTCCTGTAGACTCCAGACCTTGATTTCTAAATGAAATGCAAAATTTACTTTTATCTGAAAAAAAGACTTTGGACCACTGAGCAACAGTCCAGTTCTTTTTCTCCTTAGCCCAGGTAAGATGCTTCTGACGTTGTTTCTGTTTCAGAAGTGGCTTGCTAGCCCTTTCCCTGAAGAAGTCTGAGCATGGTGACTCTTGATGCACTGACTCCAGCTTCAGTACACTCCTTGTGAAGCTCTCTCAAGTGTTTGAATCAGCTTTGCTTGACAGCATTCTCAAGCTTGCACCTTTCCTGTTGCTTGTGCACCTTTTCCTACCCAATTTCTTCCTTCCAGTCAACTTTGCATTTAATATGCTTTGATGCAGCACTCTGTGAACAGCCACCCCTTTCAGTAATGACCTTCTGACTTACCCTCTTTGTGGAGGGTGTCAATGATTGTCTTCTGGACCATTGCCAAGTCAGCAGTCTTCCCCATTATTGTGGTTTCAAAGAACAAGAGATACAGGAATTTATACTGTAGGGATGGTCATTTAATGAATCTCAAATGTAAATATTCTAATATTTTGAGATACTGGATTTTTGATTCTCATGAGCTGTAAGCTCTAATCATCAATTAAGACGAAAAAAATCTTTTGAAATGTTTTACTTTACATGTAATGAATCTAGAATATATGAAAGTTTCACTTTTGAAATGTTACAAGAAAAAAATAACTTTTTTCACGATATTCAATTTTTTTAGATGCACCTGTATGTATGTGTGTGTGTATGTATGTGTGTATATATATATATGTATGTATGTGTGTGTGTGTGTGTGTAATTCTGTATGTAACTATATATATATATATATATATATATATATATAGAGAGAGAGAGAGAGAGAGAGAGAGAGAGAGAGAGAAAGAGATATATAGATATATCACCCAGCACTATTTTTAAATCAGCTTTTCTTTCTTTCTTTTTTTTTTTTTAATAACTCAATGCAAGTTACATGCATTGCTTGGTAAGAATGGTAGCCTAACCTAAACCCATTATTCCAAGAACGAAAGCCCACTGCTCAGCAAATATACACTCTAGTGTGACTACTTTCCATGCCCCAACAACATAAGGCTCAATTTGACAGAAAATGCATAAATCATTACAGGTCCATGTCTGAGTGATAGCTGTCCAATGAGGCTTTTTTTTAAATCAGGTAGAATCATGTTTTTACGGCTGCAGCACACTGTTTGCAGCACACAGCACAACTTGTGGTGTTGAAATACTTTAAGGAACATTTGGATGGACATTTCAGTGTAGAATATATTGGCTGTAGCATTGTTTTCAGAGAAGCCAATATTTCAGCTTGGCTTCCTAAATCTCTCAAAACATATTATGGTAATTTTAATTTACCAAGATAATACCTGTTTTTTTTATTACTGACAAACAATAATAGGAGTCTCTAATGGAAAAAGTCACTCAACAGTACTTTCTCAGGGCTTTCAGTACAATGCCCAAATGGCTTCTCATCATCTCTGCACTGAAAGATATGAAAGCAAGTGCAAAACAAGTGCAAGATACAAAAGACAACTCAATTTAGTACTTGCACAGTCTCTTTTAGAACAGTGCTGTGGCTGGTCTGGTTGCCTAGCAACTACAGTTGCTCACATGTTGCTGGGATGTGTCTGAGTGAGCATGTTCTACCCTGTGGATTTTGCTCTGTGCGTGTATTCATGTATTTATGGTTCATGAAAATCTCACCTAAAGTTGTGTCTTCTAGAGCAGTAATTCTCTACCTTGTTCAGGGAACACCCCACTACTGTGTTTGTCTTATACACTCTATTTCAGGTCTTGGTGTCTAATGAACTGATGAGTGATGACCTGAGGTGTGTTTGATTTAGGATTATGCTCCTGGGTCAGTGTTGAGAACCCCTGTTCTAGAGCAGTGCCTCTCAAAACAGATCTTGCAGTCTCTGGTAGTGAGCTGATGAGTTGAGTCCGGTGTTGTACAATTAAGGCTGCATGATTTATCAAAGCATCTGAAGCACCTTTATTTAAAAAATGTTTGTCACTTGTTTAAGGCAATGCTGATTCTCTTTCTCTTTTGTTTCTAGGCCAGAAGACATGTCTTCATCTGCATGGCGTGTTCCCATACATCTACGTGCTTTATGATGGGTTTGGACAGGAAGCAGATCGTTACCTTCGGCAGGTGGCCTACAGTATCGACAGAGCCCTGAATGTCAGCATGGGAAACCCCTCGTCTAATGTGCAGCACATCTTTAAAGTGGTTCTGGTGTCTGGCATGTATGTGTAAAAGGCACACAAATGCACACTAGGGTTTGCTTGGACCACTACTAGTTTTAACTAGTTTGATTCAGGTTTTTAATTACGTAATAGAGATGCATATATCTGCACAAGCCTGCCTGCACAAACACAGATCAACACCTACTTCATCATTGCCTCTTAGACCCACCCACTGGTGCATTAGTGTGTTCAGGCAGAAGAAATACTGGGCAGGATCACTGGACTAAAAATAATATTACCTTTTAAATCTTATGTTAGGAAAGTGGCTGTTTATTTTCAGCCATATGAATGTTTCAGAGCATTATTTGTTTGGTTGGTTTATTTCACCATGGTTTCTTTGGTAAACCAGTCAAAATTTGGTTGGTTTGCAGGGTTTGCAAATTTTTTATGGAATGATATGGACCCAACAGTAATGTTGCAACATGTAAGCAGCCGTTTTAATTCTAATGTCAAATCTGTGATCAGTGACTTCTGATATGTACAATCTGAACATATCGGGCCCTATCATACACTTGACGCAATGCGGCGCCAGGCGCGACGCAAGTGTTTTTTGCTAGTTTCAGCACGACGCAGTTTCCATTTTCACATCCTGTGCCACGTTGTTTAAATGGCAAATGCATTTGCGCCCATTTGTGTGCCCATGGGCGTGCTGGTCTGAAAAGGTGGTGTGTTCAGGCGCATTGTTGGCGCGTTGCTATTGTGAGGCAAATGAAATAGACTGCACCTTTGACCAGCTGAAACCTGGTCTAAAGTCAATGGCGCAATACTTTTTTGTTTTTATTTAAAGAGCATGTTAGTAATATGCACCTATAGACGGGTTCAGAACGTGTGTACACTTTGCTTATTACACACACAGGGACACGCAGCAGCACACAAACATGACAAATATTAAAAATTAAAGGATTACAATGTAAAAGAATATTATTGTGTAGGCTACATAAATATGAAAAATGCCTACATGGATAGTCACTGCGTGTATCAGAATTAGCCTACCTTTTTGCTTTGCGCACAAACAAATCCGTTTCCTCTCTGGAGACGCATTCAGTCTTTGCGCCTTTTGGACCATGCGCTGGGCGTACCGTCCATTTTCCTGCCGTTAAACTAGCAAAAGTGGATTCGGACACGCCCTAAGTGCACTTGCGCCGTGCGCTTCAGACCATGCCCTTAGATCGTTAAAATAGGGCCCCTTGTTCGAATGACGCAAATATGTCCCATTCACAGGGCATTAAAGTGTGCGAGACATGAATTTAAATTGTATTTATTTACAGAGGAATATTGTCACACTTGTCTAGTAAGTTTTGTCTGTGTGTGAAGATGCTGCAGGCTGTGGCATTGCGCAAATCCGTGAATGAATGTTCCGAAGTGAGGTAAACTTCAGCGGCTTTCCCATTCTCAGGGAGTAGGGAGCAAAGAACACTGTGTAGGGTCCATGTCAATCGGAACACAGTTCATGCTTGGAGCTCTTTTCTAAAGAGCTGGTTATCTGAATCAGGTGTGTTAAAAAGAGAGACATGCAAAATATCCAGAGAGGTGGTACGCGAGGATGGGATTTGAAAACCATTTCACTATAGGATCTAGAGCAGGTGTTCTCAACTCTGGCCCACGAGATCCAATTTCCTGCAGAGTTCAGCTCCAACCCTAATCAAAGACACCTGAACAAGCTAATCAAGGGCTGCATTCGAAAACTTAGGCAGCTGACTTGCTGCCTTATGAGACAATGACTTTGCAGGTAGCATTTTTGCACGAAGGCACCTCACGAAACTGATTTCGGACAGGCTTCTGAGGCAGCGTAACATTTTAATGATCTACAACAAAATAGAAAGTGTTTTGATGATAACTAAACAAATATTTAGTTACTATAATACTAATTTCTCGCTTGAAATAACAACAAAAGTGCAAAAAGTTAATCAGAAATATACAGGTGCATCTCAATAAATTAGAACGTCGTGGAAAAGTTCATTTCAGTAATTCAACTCAAATTGTGAAACTCGTATATTAAATAAATTCAGTGCACACAGACTGAAGTAGTTTAAGTCTTTGGTTCTTTTAATTGTGATGATTTTGGCTCACATTTAACAAAAACCCACCAATTCACTATCTCAACAAATTAGAATATGGTGACATGCCAATCAGCTAATCAACTCAAAACACCTGCAAAGGTTTCCTGAGCCTGCAAAATGGTCTCTCAGTTTGGTTCACTAGGCTACACAATCATGGGGAAGACTGCTGATCTGACAGTTGTCCAGAAGACAATCATTGACACCCTTCACAAGGAGGGTAGGCCACAAACATTCATTGAGTGCTGTATCCAAGCATGTTAACAGAAAGTTGAGTGGAAGGAAAAAGTGTGGAAGAAAAAGATGCACAACCAACCGAGAGAACGGCAGCCTTATGAGGTTTGTCAAGCAAAATCGATTCAAGAATTTGGGTGAACTTCACAAGGAATGGACTGAGGCTGGGGTCAAGGCATCAAGTGCCACCACACACAGAAGTGTCAAGGAATTTGGCTACAGTTGTCGTATTCCTCTTGTTAAGCCACTCCTGAACCACAGACAACGTCAGAGGCGTCTTACCTGGGCTAAGGAGAAGAAGAACTGGACTGTTGCCCAGTGGTCCAAAGTCCTCTTTTCAGATGAGAGCAAGTTTTGTATTTCATTTGGAAACCAAGGTCCTTGAGTTTGGAGGAAGGGTGGAGAAGCTCATAGCCCAAGTTGCTTGAATTCCAGTGTTAAGTTTCCACAGTCTGTGATGATTTGGGGTTCAATGTCATCTTCTGGTGTTGGTCCATTGTGTTTTTTGAAAATGTCTCAGGTTACATATGTAACCATGGTTCCCTGAGTAGAGAACGAGACACTGCGTCCTCTAGGGGTCGCTATGGGGAACGCCGTCAGCGTGACCCATGTCTGAAGCATATATACAGAAACACCACATGTTAGCTGGCGACAGCCTATGACATCACTAACGGCATGACCACTGTATAAAGGGGCACCGGGAAAATACGTCATTCACTTCTTCGTCTGAAGCTTGCGTCCGAAGCATGGCATCGAGCCTAGAGGACGCAGTGTCTCGTTCCCTATTCAGGGAACCATGGTTACATAAGTAAACTGAGACATTCCCTTTCAAGGGAACTCTGAGCTGCGTCCTCTAGGGGTCGCTATGGGGAATGGAATAACCACGCCACCATGCTGAGGGGAGTGCAAAGCCAGGCACAAAAGGCGAGCACTAAGTACCAACTCTACCCGGCTAAGCGAGTTGCCCCTGGGACAGGTGGACGGCTGTCAGTGACATTATCCCCTTCGGCCAAAAACCATAGCAGGGGAGAAGCACACTCTAGGCAAGGGCTCAGGGAGATTGCTATTTAAAAACCCTAGAAAGGGGAGCAGTCCCTAAGCTAGCACATAGATATCCTCAGATAGCCATGTACCTTCCCAAAAAGAGGCGTCCCCTGCCAAGAAACTGAAGTATAAAGACCCTCAGGTCCTGGAACTGCAGTGTTGCAAGGACACACAAATACCAGTGAGACGTTTTAGAACTGGATCGTACTCACCCATCCATGGTTCCTGCGCATGAGATCAGTCCCGGAGGCGAAATCCAAAGAGTCGGGTCCGGACCATCAGTAAGATAGTTTCTATGAAACATAGAACTTAACCAAAACTTCATAAGTCCAGCATTTAGAGACTGCAATGTTTTTAAAACGCAGGTTTCTAGGTTCCCACCCAACCTCGGTCAGGTGGAATTAACGGTGATTGCAGGGGAATTAGAGTGGGGAAGATGAGGGCAGATGACAGGCCCCCCGAGGGAAGGGAGTAGATGGTCTTACTCTGGTCCGGACAAGAGCGTTGAAAACGCCTCGTCTGGATCACCTCCCTCAGGTCTTGCCTACCTATCTTTGACCCGCGCCTCCCTCTAGCCCTACCCGCAGGCGGGGAAGGGGCACGAGTCGCGATACTAGCCTTCTGTGCCCATCTCTGATCCCCAGACGGAGATGGGCCAGGACCCCTGCGTTGTTCGGGCTCAAGCCTGGACCTTCTTGGAATGAAGGTTTTGAAGGCCGCTGAGCGCGCCTTCACCTCCCTAAACTTCTCGACCACCATTTTGACGGAGGTACCGAAAAGCTCGGAAAGTGAGACTGGAGCATCGAGAAGAAAGCCATTCTCTTTCTTCCCAACATCTGCCAGATTCACCCACAGATGTCTCTCCGTTACCACCATGGCCGCCATAGACCTGCCCATAGCAGTGGCGGCCTGCTTAGTGGCACGGAGAGCCAAATCCGTGGTGCGGCGCAGCTCAGCTACTTCATCAGGTGACAAGCCCTGACCCTTATCCAAGTCTTTCAGCAGATCAGCCTGATATGCCTGAAGCACCGCCATCATGTGCAACGAAGCGACAGCCTGACCTGCTGCTGCGTATGCCCTGCCATTTAAGCGAGATGTTTCCTGAAGGGGCTTAGATGGCAAGGAGGGAGCCTTGAGAGAGGATGTCTCGCCCACAGAGAGATAGCTAGCTAGCGTCTCTTCCACAGGGGGCATCCCCTCATAGCCGTTTTCACGCATCCCCTCAGTGTTAGCATAACTGGTATGCTGAAACCTATGAATGCGAGAGGAAAACGTTTTTTTCCATTCCCTCTCAACCTCCGCATGGAGATCAGGAAGAAATGGGAGGCTCACTCGAGCTGGGGGGCTATGGCCAGAAAGATAACGCTCATTGAGACGACCTCGTGGCGCCACCATCTTCAAGTCAAGCCGTGGCACGTTCCATAACCTCCAACAACTCGTCATACGCAGGGCAGGAGGATTGAGAGGGCTCAGTCTCAACTTCTTCGCCCTCAGACATCTCCTGCTCTTCCTGGGCATAACACAGCAGAGCACTAGCCGCCAGATCAGATGATGTCAGCGAGATCGCATCATCATCATCCCGCGGCTCGCCCTCGCTCGCGGCCGACGAGCGCGAGAAGGAAAGCCCCCTCTCTAACTCATCAGCCAGATCCGCCTGTGAGCCCCACGAGCTCATTCTCCTCCGTGCCTCAGCAGCAGTGGGTCTTGAACCGCGGGAAGCAGACGGCTGCCCCTCCTTCCTCGAAAAGAGAGACAGACGAGAGCAGAGCTTTCTCATAGAAAAAAAGCTCACAGTGCACGCAGATTGCCCCCTCGAGGACATCGCATGCATGCTCCTCGCCCAAACAAAAGACGCAAAGATCGTGTGTCATCGGGTGTCAAATAACGAGGACACGGATGCACACATCTCTTAAACGCCTTGCTAGTGCTCGCCATAGTAACAGTAGAAAATCGTTCTTACCAGTAGAATGCATGCTTCAAACAAAACAGTCACTGAAGACGAAGAAGAGGATGACGTATTTTCCCGGCGCCCCTTTATACTGTGGTCGTGCCGGTAGTGACGTCATGGGCTGTCGCCGGCCAACATGTGGTGTTTTTGCATATATGCTTCAGACACGGGTCACGCTAACGGCGTTCCCCATAGCGACCCCTAGAGGACGCAGTTCGAAGTTCCCTCAAAAGGGAACCAAAGTCACTGCACCCGTTTACCAAGAAATTTTGGAGCACTTCATGCTTCCTTCTGCTGACCAGCTTTTTAAAGATGCTGATTTCATTTTCCAGCAGGATTTGGCACCTGCCCACACTGCCAAAAGCACCAAAAGTTGGTTAAATGACCATGGTGTTGGTATGCTTGACTGGCCAGCAAACTCACCAGACCTGAACCCCATAGAGAATCTATGGGGTATTGTCAAGAGGAAAATGAGAAACAAGAGACCAAAAAATGCAGATGAGCTGAAGGCCACTGTCAAAGAAACCTGGGCTTCCATACCACCTCAGCAGTGCCACAAACTGATCACCTCCATGCCATGCCGAATTGAGGCAGTAATTAAAGCAAAAGGAGCCCCTACCAAGTATTGAGTACATATACAGTAAATGAACATACTTTCCAGAAGGCCAACAATTCAATAAAAATGTTTTTTATTGGTCTTATGAAGTATTCTAATTTGTTGAGATAGTGAATTGGTGGGTTTTTGTTAAATGTGAGCCAAAATCATCACAATTAAAAGAAGCAAAGACTTAAACTACTTCAGTCTGTGTGCATTGAATTTATTTCATACACGAGTTTCACAATTTGAGTTGAATTACTGAAATAAATGAACTTTTCCACGACATTCTAATTTATTGAGATGCACCTGTACATTTACACACAAACTAACCACCAAACACAACTTTCAGACGCCATCTTTATTTTTTAGCTCAACCGTCATGGAATGGAATGCACAGGATTGTGGGATATCGAGGGCAGCGAAGGATACATCTATGCTGCCTTCAAAAATCGATCAGATGAAGGTATCTCATGAGACAGGAAGTGAAGCTAACTTTGGATTCGGACGTGCCTTGATGCCTTCCTACCTTGGAATTTGTCCTCCGAAGGCAGCATTTTCCAGTTTTCGGATGCAGCCAAGGTCTTTAGGATCACTAGAAAGTTACAGGCAGGTGAGTTTGATCAAGGTTGGAGCTAAACTCCAGGAAAATGGATCTCACGGGCCAGAGTTGAGAATCCCTGATCTAGAGGCTTAATAACCGTCAGCTTGAAGGTTATCGAACATGGCCTAGAGATAAGGAGGTGTTTATAAAATGACAATAGGCTCTCCTGCTACATGGCGCAGTTCTTTCAGTAGTTTAGTGGTAGTGATTGGCAGAGCGAGGCTTCATGAATCACTGAAACAGTTGAAGCAAATGTGCCGAATTGTGTTGAGGCTTCGAAACAATCCAACACCAGTCTCCACTGTGAACTGTGTAGTGGTCACTTGCACATGTTAATCTGAAACAACCTTGACAGCGATTCAGACGAGTGTTGACGAATTATAACCTACGTCTAGTCTACGATAGTCTCGTGGGCAAAACATAGGGCCTTTGCTCGTCAGTCGTCACGAGTTTGAATCCCGACTTGTGATGGTAAAAATCGTCTTATAGTTTTTTATTATTATAATTGTCCGTTATTATATTAAAGGATTAGTTCACTTTCAGAACAAAAATTTACAGATAATGTACTCATCCCCTTGTCATTCAAGATGAAAAAAATTTACAATTTATATACTTTTTAACCTCAAACGCTCGTCTTGTCTAGCTCTGCGTGAACTGTGTTTTCCGGTTCAAGACAGTTTGGGTATGTCGAAAAACTCCCATCTCAATTTCTGCTCCAATTTCAAAATCATCCTACATCGCCGTGTTTTACCTCTTTTTTTGTAAAGGGCATTTGTCCTTCTTTGCATGTTCACTTTGTAAACACTGGGTCAATACTTCTGCAGCGATGTAGGACAATTTAGGATGATTTTGAAGTTGGTGGAGAAAATGAGATTGGAGTTTTTCGACACACCCTAACTGTCTTGAACCGGAAAACAGAGTTCATGCAGAGCTAAACAAGACGAGCATTTGAGGTTAAAAAGTATATAAATTGTAATTTTTTTTTTAGAAAATAACCGATGGTTTAGCTAGATAAGACACTTCTTCAAAGGGTTTAGAGCCCTTTGAAGCTGCATTTAAATGGCATTTTGGAAGTTCAAACTCGGGTGCACCATAAAAGTCCATTATATGCTGACATGTTTTCCTCAAAAAACATAATTTCTTTACGACTGAAGAAAGAAAGACATGAACATCTTGAATGGCAAGGGGTTGAGTACATTATCTGTAAATTTTTGTTCTGAAAGTGAACTACTCCTAAAAATACCAAATTCTGAGCCATTTAAAATCAATGTTAAAATATATTTGGAAACAACATCAAACAATAAAAACTTGATGCCTTTCTGTCTTTATTTATTTATTTATTTATTTATTTATTTATTTATTTATTTGTATACATCTGTATTACCCCTGAAATGTATCATTTTACTCTTGTAGCCGATATGTTCTATTTTTATTAGAAGTGAATAAAAAAAGGCTTCAGTGAGATCTTAAATCTCACTGAAGGGTTAAATTGAATCTTAAAGGTTAAATTGAATCTTAAAATTAAGCAGCCATGGCTTGTTTGTATAGGCAAGTAGGGCAGTGTTGTTGTGTTTTGCAGGTAATAAAGCTCCCCTCTCAATACACTCTATTTAGCACTCTTTGTGATTTTTATATAGATAAAGCAATTGTTTCAGTTGCACACTGGTATGGCAATGTTTGAAAAATAATATTATATCACCTAGCACTACAGCAGCACCCAAAAGTATATGATGAAGTGCATCATAGCATTTGCCTTTTTTATTAAGACAGGACAGTTAAACAAATAGGAAACTGAGGAGTAAGAAGGAGAATTGGAGCTTGAAATAAGAGTGAATTAGCATTAGTTGGTCAGTCTGCGGTCAGTATGCTTTTATTGAAGGGTATCATTACTGTATTAATTCACATCTGTTCACTCTTAAAAATAGGTGAAAGCAAAGAAAACACCAAGTTTTACAGCCAATAATGGGGTATCATTCAAATAAAATGTTATTTTCATTGACAGTTAAGCAACAGAAGCCTTCTTAAAGGGGTCCTATTATGCTCTTTTACAAAGTCTTGATTTTGTTTTGTGAGTATACTAGAACATGCTCTCGTGCTTGGTGGATCGAAAATCGCATTATTTTTCACATAATTTACATTACCTTCCTCCCCAGCCTAGCACAAACTGCTCGATTAGTTCCGGGTTTGATGAAGGCCCGCCTTCCGAAAAACGAAATGTGTTGTGATTGGTTAGCTGTCCCATTACGTTGTGATTGGCGAACAGCTTAGACGGGGTTTCAGTATTGCCCCGCCCCTTGCCAAAACAGCAGGTTCGTCAATATTGCCATATCAATTCAGACCCCGAGAATATTGAACAAGAGGATCGCGCAGAACCTGTGCACGCAGGGATATTCCAAGACATATCAAAATGGTAACGATATTGTTGTTTTTTTGGCTAAATCATGTTTTAGATAGGATGTCAACAACAGCTTAAAAATAACTGCATTTACTATGTACAGATAAGTGCAACAGTAATATGTATTATGTTTATTGTTCTTTAATTCTAACATTATAACATGAATTGCAGTGAAACTGTTATACAGAATTTATTTATACCATAGTCCCACAGACTTAGACTATTTGTGGCAGCATATATATATATGCAAATTCATTCTCTGCCAGCAGGAGGCGCTGTTGGAGCGGGAGAGAGCGAGGTTTCCCCGGTAACGCTGTCCACAAAGCAGAGCTCTGCTCACAAACGCTGCTTTATCAGACATTACATGCAAGATCTAATCTAGATCTAATCTAGTGAATTAGCATTAGTTGGTCAGTCTGCGGTCAGTATGCTTTTATTGAAGGGTATCATTACTGTATTAATTCACATCTGTTCACTCTTAAAAATAGGTGAAAGCAAAGAAAACACCAAGTTTTACAGCCAATAATGGGATATCATTCAAATAAAATGTTATTTTCATTGACAGTTAAGCAACAGAAGCCTTCTTAAAGGGTTTATCTAATCTAATCTAATCTCATCTAGATCTAAGATGGCGCCGCAAATGGCAGCTACTGTGCTTTGCTCTTCAGTGTTTGTACTGTTTTTGTTCGTTTTTCCTGTTTTTTGTTTCTCAAACACCATCAGTTTTACCAGGGATGATCTGCTGAACATTCGGCAGAACACACCACAGAATCTTTTACCGGTTTTTGATTATTCGGACGTTTTGCTGGACATTGTTGTTGGCGGAGCCGTAGCTCTGGTCAAACGCATCAGGACGCGCAGACGGGGGAAGCGAGCCGGCGCACTCGTGAAGCTCAGACAGCGAGGATTTAGAACGGCGTTACCTAGCATCCATCTCGCGAATCTCTGCTCTCTACCCAACAAAACGGACGAACTCCTTCTGCTCTCCCGGACAAACAGGGACTTTTCAAACTCTGCTGCTCTGTGTTTCACGGAAACCTGGCTGAACGACGCCATTCCGGACAGCGCGTTACATCTTCCGAGCTTTCAGCTGTTTAGAGCGGATCGGGAGGCAGAATCAACGGGGAAATCACGCGGCGGCGGGACGTGCTTTTACATCAATGAGAGGTGGTGTACAGATGTAACTGTGTTAAAGAAGATGTGCTGTTCAGATCTAGAAACGCTCTTCATTAACTGCAAGCCTTTCTACTCGCCGCGGGAGTTTTGCTCGTTCATTCTCGTGAGTGTTTACACTCCTCCGCAAGCGCACGTGAGCTCCGCTTTACAGAAACTCGCTGATATGATCACAGAGACTGAGCAACAACACCCGGACTCTGTTTTAATCATTCTCGGGGACTTTAATAAAGCAAATCTCTCCCGTGAACTGCCAAAATACAGACAGCATGTTACATGTCCCACCAGAGACAGTAATATATTGGATCACTGCTACACAGCGATAAAGGACGCATATCACTCTGTCCCACGGGCAGCTTTAGGACTCTCTGATCACTGTTTGGTTTATCTTATACCGACCTACAGGCAGAAACTCAAATCTGGAAAACCTGTATTAAGAACTGTTAAAAGATGGACTAATGAAACAGAGTGGGATTTACAAGCCTGTTTCGACCTTACTGATTGGACTGTTTTTGAATCTGCCGCAAATGATCTGGATGAGCTCACAGAGACTGTAACATCTTACATCAGTTTCTGTGAGGATATGTGCATTCCTACCAAGACTCATCTAACTTACAACAACGACAAACCATGGTTCACTGCAAAACTCAGACAGCTCCGTCAGGCCAAAGAAGATGCTTACAGAAAGGGGGATAAAGTCTTGTATAAACAGGCCAAATACACACTGGAAAAGGAGATCAGAGTGGCAAAGAGGAATTATTCCGGCAAGCTAAGGAACAAATTCTCTTCCAGTGATTCTGCTTCAGTGTGGAAAGGTATGAAAGAAATCACCAGTTACAAGTCACCATCCCCCAGCACTCTGGAGAATCAACACCTGGCAGACGGTCTGAACGAGTTCTATTGCAGGTTTGAAAAAACACCCCACACCCGCCCTGAACACCTCTCCACACAACCATTCACACAACCATTCACACCTCCAGCAACCCCCGTCTCCCCCACACCTGCAATTCAGATCAGCGAAAATGAGGTGCGCCAGGTCTTCAGGAAGAACAAAAGAAGGAAAGCACCAGGCCCAGACGGTGTGTCACCAGCCTGCCTAAAAATCTGTGCTGACCAGCTGGCCCCCATCTTCACACAGATCTTCAACAGATCTCTGGAGCTGTGCGAAGTCCCCTCATGCTTCAAACGCTCCACCATCATCCCCGTCCCAAAGAAACCCAAAATTACTGGACTTAATGACTACAGACCTGTGGCTGTAACATCTGTGGTCATGAAGTCATTTGAAAGACTGGTTTTGGCTTATCTGAAGTCCTCCACTGGACCCTTACTGGACCCCCTGCAGTTTGCCTACAGAGCAAACAGGTCTGTGGATGATGCAGTCAACATGGGACTGCACTTCATCCTGCAGCATCTGGACAGACCAGGGACTTATGTGAGGATCCTGTTCATAGACTTCAGCTCCGCTTTTAACACCATCATCCCGGACACCCTTCAGAACAAACTAACTCAGCTCTCCGTCCCCACCTCCGTCTGTCAGTGGATCACCAGCTTCCTGACAGACAGGCAGCAGCTAGTGAGGCTGGGAAAATACACATCCAGCACTCGTACGATCAGCACTGGAGCTCCTCAGGGCTGTGTTCTCTCCCCACTGCTCTTCTCCCTGTACACTAACGACTGCACATCTAAAGACCCCTCTGTCAAGCTCCTGAAGTTTGCAGACGACACCACACTGATCGGCCTCATCCAGGACGGTGACGAGTCTGCCTACAGACAGGAGGTTAAGGAGCTGGCTGTCTGGTGCAGTCTTAACAACCTGGAGCTCAACACGCTCAAAACTGTGGAGATGATCGTGGACTTCAGGAGGAACCCCTCTGCACTCCCCCCACTCACCATCATGAACAGCACTGTGACTGCAGTGGAGTCATTCAGATTCCTGGGCACCACCATCTCCCAGGACCTGAAGTGGGACAATCACATAGACTACATTGTGAAAAAGGCCCAGCAGAGGTTGTACTTCCTTCGCCAGCTGAGGAAGTTCAACCTGCCACAGGACTTGCTGAATCAGTTCTACTCCGCCATCATTGAATCCGTCCTCTGCACTTCAATAACTGTCTGGTTCAGCTCAGCTACCAAATCTGACCTCAGAAGACTACAGAGGGTAGTCCGGACTGCTGAGCGAATCATTGGTACAACCCTCCCCACTCTCCAAGAACTGTACTCATCCAGAGTGAGCAAAAGGGCTGGCAAAATCACTCTGGACCCCTCACATCCAGCACACTCCCTCTTTGAACTGTTACCGTCTGGTCGACGCTACAGAGCTCTGAGCACCAGAACGACCAGACACAGGAACAGTTTCTTCCCTCAGGCAATCCATCTCATGAACACTTGACATTAAAAGTGGAACACACAACACTATTATAAATTATTTATTCAACACACATACTTATTTTTTTTTTTTCATTTCAGATTTGCACATATTAGACCTGTACATCATAATTGTCTATATATTGTGTTTTTGCTATTTGTACATTGCCTATTTGTAAATTATTCTTTTATTATCTGTGCCCTGTCCTGTTGCTGTCTTTCTGTTGCACTGTAGAGCTTGTCACAAAAACAAATTCTTCGTATGTGTAAGCATACCTGGCCAATAAAGCTCATTCTGATTCTGATTCTGAAGATGAAGATGAAATGAAAATGACATCCAAAATTTTCTGAAGATAGTCGGTTTCCATCAGAAATACAGTGATATAAGAACACCCGCACTGGATTTCGATTTTGAAACGTGCATTCGAATTTCCGTAGGCGGGATTTATTTTAATGATATTCTAATAGGCCAATTTGTGACGTCACAAATACAGGAAAACAAATTTGTAATCCAAACGAGCCATTCGTTGTAGTTCTTGAAAAGGGATTTTTTAAAAACGAAATATCTCCCTTTGTAGTGGACTTTGAGATTTGTAACTTTGTAGATCTTTTTTATGCCCAAACATACACACTACACACTGACTAAAATTCAAAAAGTGAAAAAGCATAATAGGACCCCTTTAAGCTTCCAAATTTATATACTGTAATTATGAGTTCAAAGATGTTTTTTTTTTTTTTTTTTTTTTTTTTTAATACATGTAAGAGTTCATATGTTGTTCAGTTATGTAAGCAAGCAAACAAACACATTTGAAAAAGTCACCTACGGGTTCTTATCACACCCCCTAACGCAATTCTGTATAGGCATTTCATACTGAGCTGAGAGCTGATTTGTGCATTTTTAATACGTAATCCTTGAGGAGCTGGACTACCTGTGCAACCTGATTGGGTTGCAGGTACTGCCCCATGCTACAAGCAGTGAGAAGGACCCTAACTAAGACAAATGAAAAGGAGAGAGCAATTGTTTATGGCCACCACCTGCAAAGCCATTCCCTTTTTTGGGGTTGTCTCGCTGTTGCCTCTCCAGAGCACCTGTTGTTACATTCATTTGCACTAAAGCAGGTGAAACTGATTCACAATCACTAATGCTTTGTAACCAGACAGAATGATGTCCCTGATTTTATTTATTTATTTATGTATTTGAGCAGTGTGGTAAGAATTTAATGAAAAGAGACTAGTATGAGTGACAGAGATTGTGTTTGTACTAGTAAGAATTCCAGTTACAGGGCTCTTGAAATGCATTCATACTGTGTAGTTGTGGAGTTCTACAACCAAATTATAGAACTCGGCACTTAAATACTTACTATTAAGAACTCCAATTAGAGAGCTCTGCAGGTAAATTCTTACTAGTAGACTAGTACTTCTCATTGGTTGCGTTCTCTAATTGAATACTATCTTTCCAGTATATAATTGGAGTTAGATCTCTATAATTGTATTTTTACTGGCAAGAATGCAATTACAAGAATTCTACATTCAAACATACCTTTAAATTCATCATGAATGACGTCTCTTCTCTTCTCTGATGATATGTATCTTGGTATGAGGCTGGGGCAGTAACCTCCAGCAGCCTGTCACTCATCGCCGCAATTGCAAATGACAACAATCCAGTCAGTTCCTGATGGACAAAATCAAATCCCATTTGGATATATCACAATAGTGAAGAAGAGACCATTTCAACTTCCATTTCATGCGGACTTTAATGTGATTTGCCAGTTTGATTAGATTTCTTTTTCACTTGTGTAATTCCAACTATTTGGCTATTATACAAATAATGCTATACAAAATCTTATGCAACAACACTGGGGCACAGATTGTGGACTGGAATTTTTCTCCTTCAGTCACCATAGCACATATAGTAGTATAGAACAAGTGCACATGAAGTCACATCATCCACAGCTAGTTAAACAATGTTGATTGGTGCCAGAATTAATCCACTAGTCTGTGCAACCCCTAGTGCAAAGACACAAATTTGATTACAATAGTTATTTTGGAGACAAGTGTTCTTTCTCTCTCCTGTTAAAACATTTGTACATAGATCTGACCATCTTATTTCTCCCTAGGCCTTTCTATGGATACCATATGAAGGAAAAAACCTTTATGAAGATTTACCTGTACAACCCACAGATGGTCAAAAGGTGGGTCCTAGCAATCTGCTAGTTGTTTCTTTTTATGAATAAATGTGTGTGTGTGTGTGTGTGTGTGTGTGTGTGTGTGTGTGTGTGTGTATGTGTAACCATGTGCATACATACTGTTTGGATGTGTCAAGAGATGACAAAAAGTACTGGTACTTCTGGCTCAAGTTCATGCTATGACTTTTAAAGGTCTGAATCTTCACTGGAAATGCAATTGCATTTTTTTTTATAGTTCAAGGGGTAACAATTTGGTTGCAAAAACCATTTTCATTGCATCAATTCATCTTTACCCATTTTTTTTTAAATACTCTCTGGAGTTGTCACTGTCTTTTGAAAATATTTCAATATAAGAGAAATGTAATAATTATAAAATTGACTATAAAATGTCTTTTTTAAAATAATTGTGGATTAATAGTGAAAAATACATAGTCATTTCAACTAAATATAGCTTCAAATACAAGTAACATTACAAGTAATAAACCTGCCATAAGTAAACCTGCCTGCAGTATCTGCGTGCTTTAATTATTAAAAAGTAAATTAGTGTTGGCGCCAATAGCTTCGTGGTTAGTGCGCTGACATATAGCGCAACTGTGCTTGTGGCAATCCGAGTTCGATTCCCGTCTCGTGGTCCCTTGCAGATCCCGTTCCCCTCTCTCCACCCAGTGCTTTCCTGTCACCGCTTTACTGTCCTACCACATTAAAGGCATTAAAAATTCCATAAATATAACTTAAAAAAAGTAAGTTAGTGTTATTATTTATAATAATAATTATAAATTATAGTTTTGATTATTGTTATTAATGACATAGACAGCAATATGTATAAGAGACTGCATTCACACTGCATTGACTGCATAGATTTGTTTTAACATATCAGATGTTTGATCCCCTCTGTATATATAACTGACTGTTTACATTAATTTTGCATCATACACACATTTTAAGATGCATGTACAAACACACACAAAAATAAGAGAGCATTTAAGACAGCACCTTGTTTTAACATCTAGAAACCTTTTTTTTTATAGTGTAGAATCAGTAGCAATCAGCATTTGCTGTGGCATTAGTGACAGTGCATAGCTGAAACTCAAAAATGCATTCAGGATCATTAAAGAATTATTGTAGTGCATTGGAGAATCTTTTGTTATTCCTCCCATCACTAATAATTAATTGAGATTGAATAATTTATTATTATTATTTCACAATTTAAAATTTCAGAAGTTTTCTTGTGCTGTACTAAAATAAGCATTGCAAATTTCACTTGCATTGGTATCGACTACTGAAAATTTGGAGCCAGACTAACCTTTGGTGATTTGGTGCCAAATGTTCTGTGTGTGTGGTGGGTGGAGGAGTGGTATGACAAGATGTGACGGGTGTTGCTGATTGTTGCTGATTGTATGTGTTTTCTTTTTGTAGGGTGAGTGAACTTCTGCAGGGTGGAGCTGTAATGAATAAGAGTTTTCAGCCCCATGAAGCTCATATTCCCTTCCTGCTGCAGCTCTTTATCGATTACAACCTCTACGGCATGAACATGATCAGTCTTGCTGCTGTTAAGTTTCGAAAAAGCCATGCAACAGGTAACACACACAGGCACATGCAAGAAGTAGCCTTGAATAGGGGTGGGCGATATGACCAAAATCTTATATCACAATACAAGTCAATTTTCATAATAACGTTATGTGACCTGTGCTGGCAAAATGAGTCACAATGAGAAAAAAACAAAAAACAAAAAAGAGTTGTTATTTTCACATTCTCTGTTATAAAAAAAAAAAAAAAAAAAACACCTAAATGATGTATGATTTATTGGAATCGGACAAAAAATGACTGAGATACACTTGTTTGAAATTGATAGAGTCAGCAGTTTTGTCCAAAATTAAATCACCTAGCAACTATACCTTAAAATCTCTAGTAATACCACCAAATTTGGCACACCACGTCAGAACCCATATCTATAGAAAAAAATTATGTTCAACTCCCCCCATGATATCACAATGCACAACGCAGGGTGCTTTGACCAATCACAGAAGGTGTTATTCCATCTAGAGGTGTCAGCCTTCACCTCATAATTTGATTCAGTTACGATTCAGAGGGTAACGATTCGATTATAAAACAATTCTCAGTGCATCACGATGCATCTTTTCCTCAAATTCTTTACTTAATAATTACTTTATTAATCATAATATAGTTCTTTTTCTTTGTTTTTCTTTGTTTTTAAAAATTAGAACAAAGATGAATATAAACTGTAGAATAATTCAAGTAAGGCTGACCACACACTAGAAGATTTTAAGGCCGATTTTAAGGCCGATTTGCACCCCCGAATGATCAGGAGGTGTGGCCAGATTCAAGTTAATTCGGTGTCATTACGATTATTTAACTGCTCCCGATCGAGACGGAGCGTCCCCGAACTCAAATTGTAAATATCAAACATGTTTGATATTTATGACTCTTGATCGGGCTGCCTCTGATGTGATACCCACGATAGCCAATGAGAACGAGCAAGCGTCACCTACCGGATGTTGCGTGCTTCTATAGCTGAAGCAATTGGCAGCTACTAGTGATGGAAATTTTGATTCTTTCCAGGGATTTGTTCATTTTCAGTTCATTCACCAAAATGATTCGTTCAGATTTGTTCACTGATTCGTTCAGTAACCATTTCTTCAAATTACATATATACGCCAGCAGGGTGCGAAAAAAGAGTGTCTTATGTGTCATGTCTAAAGTCAACGATTGTACTGCATTACCACTTGTTGCAAAAAACTGATTTGACTTTATTAAAATGTGTAATCTACTAATTAAATAAATAAAATAAGGTTCAGAAGACCAAAACATAAGGTTTTCTTGCATAATTAACTTTTTAATTGTTTGGTCGGGCTTTTACACATTCATAAATCGTGGAGTTATGTTCTGTAGCCTATGTTAAATATAAATATATATAAACAAGCGTATATGTGCACAGTACCACAGTACCTGCTGCGCTTTGCATCCACTTTCTGCTGATTGCTGAACGAGACTGACTCACATGCTAAAATGACCGACCTACCTGGTACACATTCATTCACGAACGACATGTCATGTACCAGTTCGTTCAATTCGTTCACAAACAACATGTCCCAGTTTGTTCAATTCTTTCACGAATGAGATCTCTCTCTCGTTCAGACTCAAAACAGCGACTCAGTCAGTGATGGGCGTATTCGTTCAGTAGATCCAACCAATTACATGCCCCTTCACAGCCCGAACTGGAATGCTATTCGCTGACGTGTCGCAAATGAGACCTAACCAATACTGTCACATTTTTTAGAGAAGTCCATGACATGACTCAAACGTAATGAAGTAATTTTTATTTAAAAGAAGAAAACTGTTCAAACATAAAACAACAACAATAAAAAATAAATATTACAAAATACACACAAAACACCAGTGCTTACAGTAGCCTACTCTGTACAGTAGTCAAGTAAACTGTTCAAAGTGCAAAATATACCAAGTATAGTGCAAAGTATCCAAGTATATACACAGTAGTGCAAAAATACAAAATAAGGGCAACATTTAAAAAGAGTATAAAATAAAATATAAGAAACACTGGTAAAGAGTAGTATAAAGTTTAATCAAGTAAACAAATGTACATTTTAAGTTTCTCTCCAAATGTAATAGAAGCAGGTAAACAGTAGTGCAAATAAAAACTAAATTAAAACTAAACAGTATTTAGAGTGCAAAAAATACAAAAAAAACCCCTCCAAAACACAGTAGTGCAAAAATACAAAACAAAGCTGCATGGAAAAAAAGACCCTGACACATAAGCATTAAAATAACTCCATACTGCACTTCTCTTTCTGGTGCCACTCATTTTGAAGTCAGCAGTCAAATGCTGCTGTGACTATCAGCAGATAGTCACAGCTCTCTCGTTCAGACTCAAAACAGCGACTCGGTCAGTGATGGGCGTATTCGTTCACTAGTACATTCAACAAATCACATGCTCCGTCACATCTCATACTCGAAGGCTATTGGCTCGAGGTTTAGTCATTCTTTGACAGGGTGAAACAGTCCTAACTACTACCCGGTCCACTGATGTGCGCATGCGCTGCTAATAGCGCCGCGCTGCTGCGGACGGAGGAATTTCAGTGAACGAGAAATATAAGTCAATGGATTATGTGAACGAGAACGATTCGTTCACTTAAAAGATTCGTTCACGAACGTAACATCACTAGCAGCTACAAAAATGCCATGAAAGCAGAGCACTGAGAAAGAACATCACCCATATTCTTTTTTCATACTTTGTTTTTTAATGTGAAACAGAACGCGTGCCAGGAGAGCCAGCTGACAACATCGATTGTTCTCCATCTGTTTTTCTTCTCTAGTCACGTTTGATCTCGGTCTCACTTGGTCAGTAATTTTGATATTCAAAGAGCTCAGGTTCATCTGGTTCCGGTTGAGTGCACGCTGTGCGTTTTTGTCTGCCACTACTCTCCGGTTAATCTTTATTTTAATCAAAATACCTATTTTACATAGTTTTATTATGATGTGTTTTTTAAAAAGATATTTTATGCAAAGGATGGTTATCCCTGGATGATACAAAGAAAGGGCCGCATTAACAATAGGGCTAGGCGGGGCTGAAGCCCCGGGGCTCGAGCAAGGAGGGGGCCCGTGATTGGCTGTAGAGTAGATTGACTGGCCATCGGTAGCACAGTGCGCCTATCGCCAAAGCCCCACCACGCCCCCACTTATTAGCGCTATTATTTAGAGGAGTTACCATTAGATATTGAAACATCATGTTTGAATTGGGTTTTGACCAATCAAATGCATTTATTCTATAGCCTATTTGATTTTGAATGACCCGTGCACGTATTTATAAGGTGATTGCTGTGCCTGATGTCCGCATTCACCTCTTCACTTCGTTCTGGTGTATATGGTCACGCAAAGAACAACCTTCGATAAGTAAAAATATAAGCTATTCTAAAAAAAAAAAGTGAGAGGGGGGTTTTAAAAAAGGAAAAACGTAAGAGACATACAGCTGATAAAACGAGTTAGTTAGTAAAATCCCCAGCTATCAGGTTATTTTACTAAAGCTGATGATGGAGTGGAAGTTGTGGAACAGCAAGTGGACCAGGCACATGGAGCAGAAAGAAACACAGCGTCATCGTCCCCAACGATTTTAGGTTAGTTTGATTATTGGCTTGATGGATGTATATTGCTTTTTCTGTTTGATCAAAAACTCTATATATTCGCTTAAGAGATAACCGGTAGAAATATGTCAATCGTTTTGCGCGTCATGATTATCATTTAAACGTGTTTTAAGCATTGTGGTTTTAAAACATTTTTAACTGTTCAGGGACAGTTAAACTGCACTTTGTGATGTCACAAATACAGGAAAACAACTTTGTAGTCCAAATGAGCCGTTTGTTGTAGTTCTTGAAAAGGGATTTTTAAAAAATGAAATATCTCCCTTTGGAGTGGACTTTGAGATTTGTAACTTTGTAGATCTTTTTATGCCCAAACATACACACAACACACTGACTAAATTAAAAAAGTGAAAAAGCATAATAGGACCCCTTTAAGCAGCGGGGCAGAATTCATTTTGGCAAATGCGCGCGTTAAGACAGTTTTAGCCTGATAAGCGCAGCGCGCACCTGCTTGTACAAAACTTGAGTTATTTTTCATGCCTTGTGCTTAAACGTTCAAATACACATATTTATGTCAAAATGCCGTCTTTGCGAGTATTCTCATCAACACAGTCATTTGTGTCTTAAATGAACGTTAATAGTTAAAGATAAAGCAGTAGGCTATATGAGATCCTGGCATTATATGATGAGATTTTAAAGGGATAGTTTACCCAAAAATGAAAATATTGTCATCATTTACTCACCCTCAAGTTGTTCTAAACCTGTATGAATTTCTTTGTTCTCCTCAACAAAAAAGAAGATATTTTGAAGAATGTTCATAACTAGAAAGTTAATGTTCTCCATTGAGTGTTTTTTTTTTTCTAAACTATGAAAGTCATGGGGGCCCTGCAGCTACTTGGTTACCAGTATTGTTCCAAATACAGTATATTATTTTGCATTCAACAAAAGAAGAAAACTCTTACAGTTTTAGAACAACAACAGAATTTTCATTTTTGGGTGAACTGTTCCTCCAAAGCAGCCTAATACAGCGCGTGCAGAATTATTAGGCAAGTTGATATTCTGGTCATATTTTTTTCCAAGCACATTTTACCAATTCCAAACCACATAAATCGTAATAACTACTATTGATTTTGTATTTAATCATTTATAAGTCATATATAATTGTCCATGAAGGCTGGAAGTGAAAAACTTCTTATATTCAGATGTGCATAATTATTAGGCATGTTTCCTTTTACAAATAAAATTAGCCAAAAAAGAGATTTAACTCAGACTAAAAGTAAAAAATTATTAAATGCCCGTGAGAAGAATGCAATAATAGAATTTGCAAAGTTCAGGCATAACCATTGGGCAGCGAAATTCTCATTGGGTCAGCAGGGTCAGAAAAAACAGGTGGAGAAGAAAAGACACATGTTAACTGTAAAAGAATTAAGAATTAAGGTGAAGAATTAGGTGTGAAACCATCAGGAACCATTTAGTCTCCAGCGCCATCATTTTCCAGAACTGCAACCTTCCTGGAGTCTCCACAAGTGCAATGTGTCAGTTTCTCAAAGGCTTTGCTTGGGTAAAAAATCCTAAAAAAAAAAAAAAAAAAAAAAGATAAATAGTAGATAAATAGATTTTTAGTCTCCTATCTTGAAAAGACTGTCTTGCAGAGATGGACTAAAATGAACTCCCAAAACTTACTGGCAGATTCTAGAAGATAAATCGTTCAAACAGTGGTACAAGAGGATGTGGTGCTGGTCCTTCAAAAGTCACTCTAAACTCATCTGTCTATAAAGCCTATAAAAAAAAAACAGTCTTTATGTATTTCACAACACTACAGATACAGTTTTTCTGACCATACTGACCCAATGACCATTTCGCTGCCCAATGGTCATGCCTGAACTTTGCAAATTCTATTATTGCATTAGTATTGCATTCTTCTCATGGGCATTAGAGCCCGACCGATATATCGTTTAGCCGATTTTATCGGCCGATATGAGCCTGTCGCAGATATATTGGTATTGGCGAATATGCCGCCGATATGCCACCGATATGAATTTTTTAATTTATTTTTATTCTTTTACAGAACATAAACCGCAGATAAAATGCTTGTATATGGTGTAATTATATAGTTTGTCCAGCAGAGCGCGCTCCATTGTTTGCTACTGGCGACCTGGATGAAACGCTTTAAAGCTTAAGTGTATGGAATACCATTGAAAGGTTGAACAACCATGTCTCTGTAACAGCGTGGCGGATCCGCATCAAATTCGGGGGATCCCTTCAGCTCGAGGAGCCCTCTCGAACGCCAAATCGAGTGTACATCTTGAGGTCCCCTTTCAAATGAGACCACCCCTGTGTTGACAGCCCCCGGGGTCCGGAAGTTATGGGCAGTTAAATCTGCGGTCGGGCGCCGACCGATCTGGCGATCCCAGGGGGCTACCGAGGCGCAGAGGGTGGCGTTCGAGAGGGCTCCTCGAGCTGAAGGGATCCCCGAATTTGGTGGAGATCCGCCGCCGCGTTCGCTAGATAATGACATCAGCCAACACTTTAACTTCAGTAAAGAGGTCTCTTGTTCAGGCTGCAGGATTCAAGCGTTGTCTTATTCGACCGTAAGTGCCCTGCGAAGTGGACTTCACATGATATTCTGCCATGATTCCAGTTCCAAGGGAACGTACACGTTACATTCAAAGGGCATTAAAGTGCACAAGATGTGAATTTAAATTGTATTTATTTACAGAGGTATATTATGTCCAGAGCTGGGTAGATTACTTACAAATTGTAATCCGTTACTGATTCCAGATTACATGACAAAAATTGTAGTCAGTAACGTAATCCGTTACATTACACAATTTATGTAAATTAATCAGATTACTTTTGGATTACTTTTAGATTACTTTTGACAACTCATTTATCACTCATTAATTCAAATAGGATTATCTTGTACCATAATGATGTAAAAATGTGTTCCATTCATTGTAATTTACAACATGAAGTGCATTAAACATTATATTACATCAAGGCTTCCCAAACTAGGGTTTGTAAAGGAACTGCAGGTGGTTTGTGAGTTTAATGAAAAGCTAACAATGAATTAAATCATAAAACATTTAAATCGATCATTTTAAAATTTTCCATTTCAAGGAAAGTCTCTTCACTCTGCAGCCATATTTGCAACGCCTCTGGGCAGCTCATACAAGACCAAGTCCTACCTTAATGAATGTAGGAATCCTGAAATCTCAAAAACTGCTCGCTGAACTCACAATTAAATTACATAAGTCAAATCAGCAACAAAAATCTCAAATTAATTGCCCCATGAATGTTGTTTCTTATGCTCAAATAGCATTTAAAAAGCTTATTTTTCAGGCTAGACCAGCCAATGCGCATGTGCAGTCATAACATGCTTATGACTGTGCATGTGGATTGGCTGGTCTAGCCTCAGGTTTCTATGGGAAATGTGGCTCTTTCAGTTAGAAGTTGAGATTATTCCTCCATATTGCACATTGCAGTTTCTCCCATTCATAGGAGTGAACCATCTTTGTATTTCTACAATCTTTGTTTTAAAATAACAATTAAAATAAAACACTTACTAAAAAAGATGAAATATTTTTATTTACCTGCATGCCATGTGACCATTAATCAACATCAAAGAAACTGTGAACATGCAAATGTGATACATAATTATTGAAATATTTATTTAAAAAAGTAAATATATTTGGTGAATAAGGTTTAGATGACAAAAAGTTTTGGAATTCCTGCATTGTAAATAAAAAAATAACGTGAATATGTGCATTTTAATGAGTTTGAAAGACAAAAGCCTTCCAAAGACATCATAACACATGGTTAAAAAAACCTACAGAGTTATAATTCAAATGAAAATTAATGTGTTCATCAGTAGTTGATGCAATGTTGAAGCCCTTCATAAACATAAAATGATTATTTTTTATAAATCCAGTGCTCAAATGCTGTGTAGCCACCTGACTAATGACTAGCCTATGTGTGAATGTCCACAAAACTGGACTTTCTTAATGTATATAATTGGAAGGCTATTTTAGAAAGGAGGATTTAAAAGTTGAAAAATAAAAATTAGGGAGAATCAATGAATTATGAATAATTTATTGCTATTGTGTGAATAAAATGTAATCATGTAATCCATAAAAAAGTAACTGTAGTCTGATTACGAGTATTTTAAAATGTAACTTACTCTAATTACAAGTACTCAATTTTTGCAATCTGATTACGTAATCCAGATTACATGTAATCAGTTACTACCCAGCTCTGATTATGTCACACTTCACACTTCTCTAGTAAGTTTCGTCTGTGTGTGAAGAAAGTAGCGCAAATCCTTGAATGAATGTTCCGAAGTGAAATAAACTTCAACGGAATAAAGTTGAATGGAGTTGAATTGAAATAAAGTTGAATAAACTTCAACTTTCCTGTTCAGTGCACTGATGTCAGACTCATTTTGGATAATAAAGTTTATTGTTAAATTGTTAAATGCCCTGCCTTCATTATCTTTGTCAAGTGTTTGATCATTTGAGTGATCATTGCAAAAAATGTGTTTATGTATATATAGGCTATTCTGTTTATGTATATACTGTATTCTATATGTAGTACCAGTCAAAAGTTTGGACACACGAATGGGAAAGTGTCCAAACTTTTGACTGGTACTGTACTATAATATATTAATAAATTAATTAATAAATTTATTTGTGTGCATTTTGCTCTGCTTGTGAAGCACTTTGGTCAACATTCGTGTTGTTTTAAGGTGCTATATCAATAAATTTTGACCTTGACCTTGACCTCACTGTGAAATCGTTCCTACAGTCAACAAGTGTGTGGTCTCACGGTCTGGTCGAATTGTCAAGTGTGTGCATTCAGAGGATTATAAGGCCAAAATCGGTCGAAATGGTTGAAAAGATTTGAAAATCGTCAAGTGTGTGGCCAGCCTAAGAAAAACAAATAATTAAATGTAAAAATCAGATCAAAGCAGATTATGTTTGCATGAATACTCTCCAAGACAGATATTTTGAAATACTGTATTTCTGTGTGTATATGCATGTTGGGATCACGTGCAGTCTGAGAGGCCTGTCAGACGCAAGTGCTTTGCCTCCAACCTTTTTTTTTTTTGTACTTAGCCCATGTGTATTCCAACTCATTTTGCCAGCACGGGCCACATATATCTCACAATACAGTTATTTTTGCTTGGCAAAATGGATGTCTTAAAAATCAGTTGAAAATCACTTTATTTTGAACTGCAAGTCTTAGAAAATGAATGCAAATTATAAACTTTTGTGATTGCACATCCCTACAATGTTACAGGAGCATAACTGCAATAGAAACGATAATCCAAAATCTCTACCAGTTACAAATACCTACCGATTTATCAAGTCTATGAATATATCACCCACTCCTAGTCTCATATAGACATACTTTTGATTTATCCACTCTGATTCATATTGCCCACAGTGCTCACAAACTGCCCACTTAGACTGTCTGACCAACATGTAAAACGTCAGGATAATCAGAATTTTACTTTAATTCTTAAATCACAATTCTTTTAATAATTTGTTACCAAACTGTGCTTTAAAGAAGGGATGTCCCAGTCAAGTTTTTGAGCCCGCGATCTTATCTGAGTCATTGAATACTGAGTATCTGTCGATACCAAGTCCCGATCCGATACTTGTATATTCCAGGTGTCTGATGCACAGTCCAAGTGCATTAGTTATTAAAATCAATCCAGTGTATACAGTTGTGCAGAGAGTAAAACTAATATATCTATGTGTGTGCATACATATATAAGATATACTCTCTATGTATATATCTGCACATAGGCCTACTGTATAAAGACATTGGTAGAAAATGTGACTACTCATGTAAATTTGTATTTTTATATATATATATATATATACACATATATATATATATATATATATATATATATACACACACAATATATGTAAATTATAATATATACACAGCAGAATAATAGAAACATAAAGGTAAAAGAGTGGAGATATGGTTAGAAATCATGAAGCTTGCAGTGACAGAACGCCAGTCTGTCAGTCAAGTCTGAAGCAAGATGCAACCCATAGTAACACGTTATGACAGCGAGTCTCAGAAAGTCTGACGATGGATAAAATTAAATGATAAATGAATGAGAGATTGTTACAAAAGTGTGCATCATATATATTGAACACGGAAGCTCAAACATGTGACATGCTAGAAAACCCCTCACTAGTTTTTACGCCTCACGCACGCCCATTTCTTCTTCTGTTGGTTTTAATGGCGGCTTAACAAACACATTCGAGCGTCGTCTTTTCCTTTTAATGGCGGTTGACAAATCTACTGGAAGGCAAATACTGCAACCTTCATGCACGTCACTGGCATGACAGCTGACATAAAATAAGGATCAGGCTTAGAAGAGCCAATACCGCTCAGTTAAAAAAAAATGCTTGATCGCCCCCGATCCCGATCCTTGAGATCGGCTCGGGACATCCCTAATTTAAAGTACACGTTTTGATGTTGACTGACATACGAAAGCACATGTAAAGTATTTGATTTTAATTTCAGTGCGTTTTTATTACATTTAAAGCAAAAGTTTAAATTAAATTTTCAAAAAAATCATTACATTTTTAGTTTACTGTAAATGCTTGTCATTACACGATGTTAAAGTTTATCCATATTTCAAAGACATGAAGAAATTATGAAATTACATATAAAGATGTACTAAAGTCTTGAATGAGTTAATGACTTTAATGGCTTAAATGAGCACAAAAACCACTCTTAAAGGGATAGTTAACCCAAAAATGAAAATTTTGACATTAATTACTCACCCTCATGTTGTTAAGAAATTAAATTAGGATATTTTTGATGAAATCCGAGAGCTCTTTGAGCCTCCCATAGACAGCAAGGTTACTACCAAAAAAGTCGGGGTTTTTTGTTTTCTTTGCGCACAAAGTATTCTTGTAGCTTCATAAAATTACGGCTGAACTACTGATGTCACAACCTTGCTGTCTATGGGAGGGTCAAAGAGCTCTCGGATTTCATCAAAAATATTTTCATTTGTGTCCCGAATATGAACGAAGGTCTTACGGTCTTACGGGTGTGGAACGACATAAGGGTGAGTAATTAATGACAGCATTTTCATTTTTGGGTGAACTATCCCTTTAAGATCGACTAAAGGCTTTTCATGTAAATATAAATTAGAATACATTTTCATTTAATTGCTCATGTTTAGTTTGCACTTAAGAATATTCTTTAGTATTATTTCCATAAGAATGCTTAAGTTTTTTTTTTTTTTTATCACCTCAGAGAAAGGCAGACTGCAAAAATTCAGCAAGTGTAATGGAATGGAAATTTATAGCTCATCATTTACTCGCCCTCAAGTCATTTCAAACCTGTAACCAAGGAAAATAGTTCAGTGTGGTTAAATATTAATTGGTTAAGTCAATTATATGATTAATTGGATACATTTCCCTACATCTTCCCACAAGATGCCCGCTCAAAGGATTATCATGTGCAAACTGGAGAAATTGCTGCTGTAGATCTTTTGGGATGATTACTTGCAAAGTGTGGCCCTTTTGACCATCAGGAATACATCTGAACAGAAAGTTGTTTTGTAAAACATAGTGGATACGTTGGGGGTCGATAGGGTTGAACTTCGCTTCATCCCACAGAGGCTGCAATGATTGGTCACCTTTCTGGCTTCGACCAAGTTCTTCCCAATTAATTGGCAAATCTCCATTCACATCTTTTGCTTGGCATACTGCAACACATCCGAGTGGCTCTCTTCAGGCATTGCATGGGACAGTGAATCAAGCACTACATTACATCTCCCTTTCCGGTATCTCACGGTAAAGTCAAACCCTTGGAGTCTGATAGCCCACCTAGTAAGTCTTGATGGTTGAAAACCCAAGTGAGTGTGGCGTGATCTGTAAGAACAGCAAAAGGTCTCCCTTCCAGGTACTGTCTCCACTTCTCAACAGCCCAGACCACAGCAAGGCACTCTTTCTCTGACACGGCATATGATTTTTCTGCTCCTTGAAGCAGCCGGGAGGCGTAGGCAATGACGTGTTCTCCCTTCTCTGACTCCTGAGTCAGTGCAGCCCCAAGTCCGATCCAAGTCCCAAGTCGCATCCATTCACAAGCCATTTATCAACACCATTTATCAACACCATTGCTGAGTATTTTCTCTTTAAAACTGTAGTCTCTCAGTGGTAGTCAAAGAAATGCGGTTTGAAACAGCCCTCGGTTTGCTACATCACAAAATTCAATAACCAGTCATGTCAAGGGATCCTATCCTTGGCATATCATTAACTGTGCTGCAAAGCAGAGGGTCTAGTGAGAAGGCAGCGAGGTTAATCCGGTAACAGTTATATTTTTTCTGTAGATATTTCGCTTACTGTTAATATTTCCCCCTATTTTCACAATGTCATGTGCTGTTAGCGTTTATTTATTTGTATTTAGAACTGCTAACTTACTTGAATAATACCCCGCGGCAACAGTTTAAAAGTATCCCGGAGTCAGACGCACCTCTCCCGCATTGACATCCGCTCTTCACACTCATATGATCGTGGGCGCGAACTGGAATCACAAACTTGGCTGCATTTGAGTCTTTAAGGCATTTTGAGGACACAACATCGTCAAGTAGGTAAATTTAACGAATGTTACAGTATCCACTATAGCTGTCCGCTAGTAAAAACATATCTTTATCAGTCATTATCCCTGTACGAACCAGCGCAAACAGAAAATGTTACCTCTCACAAAGTTAATCATCAGTCTCCTTGCTTACGTTGAGCATACCAGCTTATTTCTGGTTCAAACATATATGGCTCCTGAGTGGAGGCGGGGCTAATTTGCATATTCATAGATCCGCTTATAGTAAATGAGGCGAGGGTATAGAGTTACATTCAAGCTATTTTAAGGCATGAGAAAATTTTCACTACAAGAAAAAACATTTAAATATGTCATTTTGATGATCAAAGATGAGTTTAAAGGATAAATTTTTGACTACAGGGGGACTTTAAGATTAAGTGTTAGGCCAGCTGATTCCAATGCAGCAAACACCTTCTTCAGATCTTGGAAGTGTTGTTGAATGTCTCTGGAGTATACAACGTTATCTATGTACACAAAACAACATTTGCCTATAAGATCTTGCAGAACTTTATTCATCAGCCTTTGGAATGTTACTCCAGCATTTTTCAACCCAAATGGTAGACGAACAAACTCGTACTGGTTGTACTTGGTGACAAAAGCAGTTTTCTGGGTACTACTCTTGTCCATCGCCACTTGCCAGTATCCACTCCTGTGGTCTAGAGTGCTGAATACCGTAGCACCGTAGACAGATTTCAAGATATCTTGTATCTGAGGCATTGGAAAGCCATCCAGTGGAGTTTTAGCATTCAGTGCACGATATGTCACCCTGTAGCCCAAGACTGGTTGCCCACCGAAGCTAAGCAGGGTTGAGCCTGGTCAATACCTGGATGGGAGACCTTCTGGGAAAACTAGGTTGCTGCTGGAAGAGGTGTTAATGAGGCCAGCAGGGGGTGCTCACCCTGTGGTCTGTGTGGGTCCTAACACCCCAGTATAGTGACGGGGACACTATACTGTAAAAAGCACCATCTTTCAGATGAGACATTAAACCGAGGTCCTGACTCTGTGGTCATTAAAAATCCCAGGATGTCCTTCGAAAAAGAGTAGGGGTGTAACCCCAGCATCCTGGCCAAATATGCCCATTGGCCTCTGACCATCATGGCCTCCTAATCATCCCCATACACGGATTGGCTTCATCACTCTGTCTCCTCTCCACCAGTAAGCTGGTGTGTGGTGGGCGTTCTGGCGCAATATGGCTGCCGTCGCATCATCCAGGTGGATGCTGCACACTGGTGGTGGTTGAGGAGATTCCCTCCTTCTATGTAAAGCGCTTTGAGTACCCAGAAAAGCGCTATATAAATGTAATGAATTATTATTATTATTATTATTATTATTATTAATCCACACAGAAACGCATTCCTCCATCCTTCTTGGGTACTAGCAGTACTGGAGCAGCCCATGGGGATGTAGATGGCCGTATTATACCTTTACTCAGCATGGCTTTGACTTCCTCATCAATGAAGTTTTACTTATTGACGGGAACGGGATAGGCTCTTTTACATACAGGGATAGAGTTGCTAGTTATGATCTGGTGCTTAATGATAGATGTTTGGCCCAGCACTTCTGTACAGACAGTCGGCCAATTCAGCAGCAATCCCTCTAAATGCCTCTTCTCTGTCCGGGAAGCATCAGCAAGATCCACCAAATCCTTGATAGCACTTTCGGTGTCACTGGATACTTGCACTATTAACAGTGCACAGTATATGTTAACTGAGGGTGGTTGGTCTTAGCAAGAGAAATGGTGTAATTTTTCCTTCTGTCCAGGCAATGAATATGTAGAGGTGTCAAAATCCAACTTGACTCTGCATGACACAAGAAACTCAACGCCTAAAATGAGCAGAAAAGCCAAGTCCTCATCTTTCATGATAAACAGTCGCAATGAGTTAACTGTGTATCTGGTGTTGATGTGATAGTTGGTGTAGAAGTAGCTCCAGGCGTGAGACAAAACAAGGACTTGAGATGGTTGTCTCTCATTTTCATGCAATCCATCACAGCTTTTTCCATCTCTTGCAGTTGGTCTTCTAAAGATTTCTTCAGGAGACTACTTTTCTTTTCTACAAAGTCAGTAAGTTTCTCCTCCAACTTCGTCAGACTTTCGATGATTGAGCAGTCATTTGCTTTGCCAAATCTTGCATCTGTCCCTCTATAGCAGTCAAACGACGGTCATACTGCTGAAGATAATTCTGAATATATCTTTCCACTCCCTGGACACGTTCCACACTCTCTTTCTCCATCTTGTCCATTCTGAGTGCCAGTTGACTCACCTTTGTTGCAATGGTCAGACTGATCAAATTTTCCTCATCCTTGTCCGGTGATGGTGGAGGTGATAGACAACTTGAGTCATTGTCCTCTTCTGGAGCAGTCACCTCTCCTTCTGATTCTATATACAGACTGCTGAAGGAGTGTATCAGCTCTTGAACTGGCTCACGTCAGGTCGTGAAAGGTTCAGAAGTATAATCTGGATCCATTTTGGGAATAAACTCAGTGTTGTCTCAAGCAGGAGTTTCAGCCAAGACAAAAAAAAAAAAAAATGAAGCAACTATCAATTACAAATGCTTCAAATATTTCCACAAATTGTAACCTACCAAATGGGTGAACAAATGGGGAAAAGATTGATGGTATACATAGATATATTGGAGAGACATAGCATATGATTTATTCAAAGAATATACATTCAGTTCACTCTTCAGAAAAGTTGTTAAGGTGTTGATCAAGGTCCCTGTTCGGGTGCCAAATTATGTAACTGCAAATTATGTAATTATCAAATGTCACACAAAAAAATGAAGGGGGATCAATCACCATTGAATAACATACTATATTTCCCTTAGGAGAGCATACAACTTCAACATCAAACATCACAAATGTCTAGACTATATTTCGTGTAGCAGTGCTATCAGTCTGTTTATACCTGGAGGCAAAAACCTTTTAAATGTCCAATCAACATTAAAGTCCAGAGTTACCACAAATGTCCTTGGTTCATCACAGCAGTAGTGTAGATGTTAGGATGTTAAAAGGATACAGTCCAAGATCATCCACACCGGTAGTCCATAGAATATTTCAGAAGAAATTCCAAAGTTGAAGTGAATAGTAAATTAGAAACATTGACCAGCTGAGATGCCCTCGAAATTAAGTGGATACAAAAAAAAAACCCTAGACAAACAAAACAAACAATACAACATGAGGTTCAGGAAGCAAAGTACATTCCCACTATAAAACCTCTAATAATATTAAAGAAACAATAAAGCAACTTACATTGAGATGTAGAACACAAATGTTTCTCAATAAGGGTTTGAGAAAGCATGGAGAGAGAAAACAGTTCCAGCTCACAAGTGTCCTTACTCAAACTTCCCACTCTTATTCTCTGATCTAGAGAAACTTCACTGGCAATGACTCCCTTGCAACCCCCCCCCCCCCCACTTTACCACTTACTTTAAACACAGAAGTAAGGTAACAGCATACTAGATCTGTTACAAATAATATCAATAATAATAATAATTACAGCTTTTTTACTTTTCAAACGTTATTTTATTTTTGTGCTTTTGGAAATGTATCTTTACTCTCCCTAATCATTTAAACATTTGTTTTGCAAAAAACCTAAGGTGCTAAGGTGTGTGGGAATTACTACATTGTGATGGCAGAACGTTTGTGAATGTTTAAAATTGTGTGCAAGACAATCTCACACCCTGTTCAGGCCCTGTTATGTCGTACAACAGTATAGAACTTATGCCTCAGAGAAACAAGTGTGCATCTTTAGAATTCTGTCTTCAAACTTCAGTTTTTGCAATACATCAATACTTACCAGCATTGTATTACTTCAGTTTTTGGAGTAGCTCTATAGCATCACTGTTGAAGAGTAATTAGCCGGTGAAGTGGATTTACTTATTGTATAGTTAATGAAAGATGTTGTTTGCATTTTAATGTTTGAAGCATTAAAAAATATCAGTAGACCTGGAAGTTTTTAAAAAGAGTGGTTCTTTTGTAAAATTGTATGACCTTACCTTCATGCTGTGGAAATGCAAACTGGAAGACATAAGACAACAATCGCAGCACTGAAAAGGGGTGCCCAAATTTTATTTATTTATTTATTTATTTATTTATTTTTTTAACATGTCAAACCTGTTCACAAGTCATACTGAATCAAACACAGAATTTCAGCGATCAGACAACTCACAAGTTGTCACTCATTATAAACTACTTATAATTATAGTTCTCAATTGATTACATGTACTTTTTGCCAACACCTTGCACCTTTATTACTACTTGTTTCTGATTCTGTAATAGGAGAGCACATGTCAAATAGAGGGGGTAGCGCCTGCCCATGGAAGAATCCCTGCACATCTGAACTCAGTGATGGCGGTCTGAGAGATACGATGCGCTGGGAGGATGACAACATACCAAGGTGTGTCTATGTGTTTTTGCTATACATCAATACTTACCAGCATTGTATGGCATTTTTTACTTTTTTTTTCATGTATGATATGTTTTTTTGCAGTTCTCTGATTTTAGAGGAGGTGGAACGGATGAGTGTGTGTGAGCTGGAGGTTGATGCCATGGCTGCTGATGTTCTCAACCGTCTAGAGATTGAGAGTAAGGATTGGTTGAATTTTGTGTGTGAGTGTGTGAGAGCAAATCCCTGTCTACACTGGGTAATAACAACCGTGATTGCATAAATGAAGGGATTTAAAATATGGCCATGCAGAATAAGACATTAATAAGTGCTTTATAAGTACTAATAAACAGCCAATATGCTAGTAATATGCATGCTAATAAACAACTAGTTAATAGTGAGAATCTCTCTAAAGAGAGTGACACTAATAAAGTACTTTCAAATCATTAACAAACTATTAGTTTATAGTTTATTCAAAGTTTATGTATTGTAGTCTCTACATTTGTTAATATATTAATAGGCCTATATATATAAATAGTGAGTTCTTCATTGTCACTGTAATTAACACAATTATTATTATTTAATTAGGTCATAGTAAATGAATTGTCAATTGGTTATATATATATATAGTTTTCTGTGGTGGGTAGGTTTAGGGGTGGGGTTAGTGGGGATAGAATATACAGTTTGTGGAGTTTTAAGGAACACTTAATAACAATGCAGTTACTGTAAGGGTAGTAAAAATGTAAAAGTAAAGGTTGATTTAAAGCACTTAATGGCATTTCCCGATTTTCTGTTACCTAATCTATAATGAAAACTATTTACGGTTAATAAGTTGTCAACAAAGCATTATCTAACTCTAGGGCTGAAACGATTAGTCAACATTATCGACAACGTCGACAATGAAAAATTGTTGACATATTTCTGTTCTCATCTCATATGACCTAATGTAAGAGCCTGCAATAATGCGGTTTGACCAGTGTTTGAAGAGTGTAATTCTGATGCAGTTCAAGAGAAGAAGAGACACAGCGCTAGAGCGGTTAAGGCAGAGATTATTTTACTATATGTTGTGAATAAAGATGTACACTTATAGGGCACAGGGTGCTTACATCAGATCTAGACAAAAATGGATGGAGGAGGGAAAATGTAACAGCATATTTTTTCAGATTAGAAAAGAGTCGCTTAAGTACTTCACTAATCGAAACTCTTAATATTGAGGGGACAGTCACTAATAATCCTCAGGAAATTGCACATTTCTGTGCTAAATTTTATAGTAATTTGTATAAAAAAAAAAAAAAAATTCTGAAGAGGCAGCCCGTACTTTCCTGGAGTCTGTTAAAAATTGCAAGACTATTTCAAGAGATGACAGAAATCTCTGTGATAGTGAAATTACTTTATCTGAAGTTAGTAACTCAATTCTAGAACTTAAAAACAATAAATCTCCCGGAACGGACGGGCTTACCGCAGAGTTTTACAAGAGTTGTAAACTCTTGTAAAAGAGTTTTTAAAGAATTGTCTCCTTTTTTACTTAAGGTTTTTGAAGAAAGCATACAGAATGAGGCTCTCCCCCCGACTCTCACTCAAGGTTTAATTACTTTAATTCCAAAACCTAAAAAAGATTTACTTTTAATTGACAATTGGCGTCCTATTATAAAATTTTAGCTATTATATTTGCTAAAAGATTAAAATCTGTACTGGGTTCTGTAATAGACGAGACACAATCTGGATTTTTGAACAGAAGACACATTGTTAACAATATAAGGTTGATTCTTGATTTATTAGATTATTCAGACTTGATTCAGGAGGAAAGCTTCATTCTTTTCTTAGATTTCTATAAGGCTTTCGATTCTTTAGAGCACCAATTTATTCATTAGAAAAATTTGGTTTTGGGGATATGTTTTGCAGAATAATTAACCCTTTACAATAATGGAAGTGCCTCGATTAAATTAAAGAATGGCACTTCACCAAAGTTTAGTTTATCCAGAGGAGTGAGACAAGGGTGTCTTATTTCTCCCTATTTATTTCTTCTTTGTGTGCAGCTACTGTCATCTTTTGTATGTGAAAGCGGTATTCAGGGTGTCCATATAGCGGATCGAGAAATATTTATTAGTCAATTAGCAGATGATACCGCCTTATTTTTAAGAGATGGTTCCCAAATCCCAATAGCAATTAATTATATGAAACTTTTCTCTAAAGCTTCGGGTCTTAATCTAAACATACAGTCAGGTCCATAAATATTGGGACATCGACACAATTCTAACATTTTTGGCTCTATACACCACCACAATGGATTTCAAATGAAACGAACAAGATGTGCTTTAACTGCAGACTGTCAGCTTTAATTTGAGGGTATTTACATCCAAATCAGGTGAACGGTGTAGGAATTACAACAGTTTGCATATGTGCCTCCCACTTGTTAAGGGACCAAAAGTAATGGGACAATTGGCTTCTCAGCTGTTCCATGGCCAGGTGTGTGTTATTCCCTCATTATCCCAATTACAATGAGCAGATAAAAGGTCCAGAGTTCATTTCAAGTGTGCTATTTGCATTTGGAATCTGTTGCTGTCAACTGTCAAGATGAGATCCAAAGAGCTGTCACTATCAGTGAAGTAAGCCATCATTAGGCTGAAAAAACAAAACAAACCCATCAGAGCGATAGCAAAAACATTAGGCATGGCCAAAACAACTGTTTGGAACATTCTTAAAAAGAAGGAACGCACCGGTGAGCTCAGCAACACCAAAAGACCCGGAAGACCACGCAAAACAACTGTGGTGGATGACCGAAGAATTCTTTCCCTGGTGAAGAAAACACCCTTCACAACAGTTGGCCAGATCAAGAACACTCTCCAGGAGGCAGGTGTATGTGTGTCAAAGTCAACAATCAAGAGAAGACTTCACCAGAGTGAATACAGAGGGTTCACCACAAGATGTAAACCATTGGTGAGCCTCAAAAACAGGAAGACCAGATTAGAGTTTGCCAAACGACATCTAAAAAAGCCTTCACAGTTCTGGAACAACATCCTATGGACAGATGAGACCAAGATCAACTTGTACCAGAGTGATGGGAAGAGAAGAGTATGGAGAAGGAAAGGAACTGCTCATGATCCTAAGCATACCACCTCATCAGTGAAGCATGGTGGTGGTGGGCATGTATGGCTACCAGTGGAACTGGTTCTCTTGTATTTATTGATGCTTTATTGTATTTAGTGGCTGCTGACAAAAGCAGCAGGATGAATTCTGAAGTGTTTCGGGCAATATTATCTGCTCATATTCAGCCAAATGCTTCAGAACTCATTGGACGGCGCTTCACAATGCAGATGGACAATGACCCAAAGCATACTGCAAAAGCAACCAAAGAGTTTTTGAAGGGAAAGAAGTGGACTGTTATGCAATGGCCAAGTCAATCACCTGACCTGAATCCGATTGAGCATGCATTTCACTTGCTGAAGACAAAGCTGAAGGGAAAATGCCCCAAGAACAAGCAGGAACTGAAGACGGTTGCAGTAGAGGCCTGGCAGAGTATCACCAGGGATGAAACCCAGCGTCTGGTGATGTCTATGCGTTCCAGACTTCAGGCTGTAATTGACTGCAAAGGATTTGCAACCAAGTATTAAAAAGTGAAAGTTTGATTTATGATTATTATTCTGTCCCATTACTTTTGGTCCCTTAACAAGTGGGAGGCACATATTCAAACTGTTGTAATTCCTACACCGTTCACCTGATTTGGATGTAAATACCCTCAAATTAAAGCTGACAGTCTGCAGTTAAAGCACATCTTGTTCGCTTCATTTGAAATCCATTGTGGTGGTGTATAGAGCCAAAAATGTTAGAATTGTGTCGATGTCCCAATATTTATGGACCTGACTGTAGGTAAATGTGAATTAATGTCTATTAAAAATTGTACAGCATCCACTATTTTTAATGTTCCAGTTAAATCTGAAATTACATACTTAGGCATTGTGATAACTAAAAATCAAGATAAAAGATGTACCTTGAACTTTGACCCGGTTATAATAAAAGCCCAAAGAAGATTGAACACATGGTTACAGAGAGACTTGACCTAGAGAGGCAGAGTGCTGCTGGCTAAGGCGGAGGGCATCTCCAGACTTACATATGCTGCACTCTCTCTATATGTGGACAACAAAATTTGTAAATCATTTGATAAAATCCTGTTTAATTTTGTTTGGAAAAACAAAACCCATTATGTTAAGAAGTCTGTAATAATGAACACGTATGAGCATGGGGGGGTTGAATTTCCTTGATTTCTCTTCTTGGAACAACACTTTCAAAATTAATTGGATTAGGCAGTTTTTGTGTAATCCAAACTCAATCTGGAATTTTATCCCCAATTACTTTTCCAAATTAGGTGGTCTCCCTTTCTTATTAATTTGTAACTATAATATTACTAGAATCCCTTACAATTTATCTAAATTTCATAAACAGGCATTACTTGCATGGTCATTAATCTTTAAGCACAATTTCTCCCCTCACCGGTACTTTATTTGGAACAATCAAGACATTGTATATAAGAGAAAATCTTTGTTTTTTAGTAATTGGTTTGAGAAAAACATTTTGATTGTTTCCCAGTTATTTAACTCATAAGGTTTTATTTTAAGTTATGAAGAATTCTTATGTAAATTTGATTTTCCAGTAACTCCCAAAGAATTCTCCATTGTCATGGACGCTATTCCTAAAGGAGTTGTCATGCTTTTAAGGGACTCTGTTTGATGACCCAGTACTTTACCTATTTCTTTAGACCCATTTGAAATCCCAGTAGGAAAACTGTGCTTTTTGTCACATCCTTCATCACGTAACTATAAGATTAGATCGCTCTTTCAAAAGGAGCTTGTAACAACTCCCTATGTGGTGTCTTATTGGAAGAATGTTGTTGATCATATTGATTGGAAAAAAGTATGGACTCTGTCTTTGAAATACATAATAACTAACAAGGTCAGCGAAATCTCATTCAAATTGTTACACAGATTTTACCCAGCTAAAGTGTTTCTGAAAAGGTTTAAATCAGACATAGATACAAGCTGTTCTTTTTGTGGTGACCCTAATGAAACTGATATGCATATTTTCTGGGATTGTCCTCACACACAGCTATTTTGGATTGAATTCTCTAATGTTATCAATCACAATGTGCTCCAGGGTTTCTCTTTGCATTTTAAGGATGTACTGTTTGGCTTCTTTACTATACAAAAAGAAAAAAATGAATGAATATTTTATTATTAACCTATTATTATTTCTCGCAAAATTTCATATTCACCGCAGTAAATTCTCTCATCAAAATCCTTTATTTATTGTTTTTAAAAAAGAGGTTCAACAGTATATCCAAACTTTTTCATCTTCCAAGAATCTTAAAGCTCTTAAAACATTTAATTTATTTCATCTTTTTAATTTATTCTGTTAAAGCTTTCGTTTTATATTACTAATTTATTGTTACATATGTATATAAATGGTGTTTTGCATGTAATCTCACCTCTTTGTACGTAAAGTTGATGTTTTTTTGTACTTGTATCTTTGGTACCTTGGCATTAATAAAAAAAAAAAAATGTTGTGAATAAAATAGTTTAACCAAAAAATACAGCGTCTTATCACTTACCTTTATTTTGTTTCTTATCCATACGACTTACAAAAGGAGATGTTAGGCAGAATGTGTCATTCAGTTATTTTTTCATATAGCTAATTAAATGGTGATTAAGAGAGTTTCTCTGTCTGTCATCTCATTTTGTGTGCCAAATATATCTATTTGTACAAATTAATTGGTTACGCTTTTACAGTAAGGTGTTATAATGTATTACCTAACATGAATGAACAATACATTTATTACACTATTAATCTTTGTTAATGTTAGTTAATGAAAACACAGTTGTTGACTGTTAATTCATATTAATTCACAGTGCATTAACTAATGTTAAAAAACACAACTTGTGATTTTAATAATGCATTAGTAAATAATGAAATTAACATTAAGATTAATAAATGCTGTAGAAGTATTGTTCATTATTAGATCATGTTAACTAATGAAGTCAACTAATGTTAACTAATGAAGCTTTATTTTAAAGTGTTACCAATTTATTGTGTAATAATTGTAATTAATTACATATGTGAAACTGGAGCACAATACCAGTCATAAGTAGCACGGGTATATTTGTAGAAATAGGCAAAAATACATTGTATGGGTCAAAATTATGAATATTTCTTTTATGCCAAAAATCATAGGATATTAAGTAAAGATCATGTTCATGTTCCATGTTCCATCAAAACTTAATTTTTGATTAGTAATATGCATTGCTAAGAACTTCATCTGGACAACTTTAAAGGCAATTTTCTTAATATTTAGATTTTTTGCACCCTCAGATTCCAGGTTTTCAAATAGTTTTATCTCAGCCAAATCTTGTCCAATCCTAACAAACCATACATCAATGGAAAGATTATTTATCCATAGCTTTCAGATGATGTATAAATCTCAATTTCAAAAAATTGCCCCTTAAGACTGGTTTTGTGGTCCAGGGTCACATATGATTTTCAAAAGCTGAAGTGATTACCTTTATTTATTTGTTAGAATATGTATAACACAATATTTTAACTAATTGCAAAAGCTGAATAATCAATTAAAGTCTACTGATTAATCAGTGAAATAATCGACGATTAGTCGAATAACTGTTCTAATAATCGTTAGATTAATCGATTATCAAAATAATCGTTTGTTGCAGCCCTATCTAACTCTCTACATATGAGCTAATTAAACAATAATAATTGTTAATTACAGTGACAATGAATGAAGAACTCACTATTTGTGTAGTCTATTAATGTATTTACAGTTTATAAACTATTAATTAACTATAAACTCATAGTTTGTTAATGATTTGTAAGTACTTTATTAGTGCATACTTAATTATATAGTGTATATAGTGTTACCCTAAAGGGTTACCGCAAGGCAAGCACATTGCATGTATATGACCTATTTTTCAGTGGTATTCAGTATGGGATTTGACTGTTTGATTCATAGATTATATAGGCTATCTCAAATAGATTGCTTATACATATATATATATTTTTTCTTTGCTTTTTACACTAGTTGACTACTCGGTTACAAAATTTTAGTTTAAATGTTAATGAAATTAGTTGTTGTGTACTTTCCTAGTATTTAACACTTTAACCGAATATTTGTTGTGCTGTCATGTACTTCTGCTTGTTAGAAAAGCAATATTGTAAAATCAGACTTTGTTGGAATCAACTGAGCATGTTAAGTCTCTCTGGAGTTGTGCTATTTGTGTAGTAAATTTTATGAGTAAGCTTTTTGTTTTTCATTTTGTGTCCAGATCAGATTGGGAGAAACCCTGGTCTTCAGGCCATCTGGGATGATGAGAAACAGCGACGACAGGAGAGATGTCAAAGCTCTCATACTGACATGCCTGAATCACAAGGTGAGAAAAGCTCTTGTATGGAAACTTTTTTTTTTTTTTTTTTTTTTGCAGCACCAATATTAATATTATTTACCATGTTATGCAATGGCTACTGTTTCAGATCGAGGCTTTGTAGAGTTTGCAGAGAGTGAAAAAATCTTAATGAAGAGATTCAAAGAAATTTTCAAGGAAAATGAATTTGACATGTGAGTAAAGTGTTCCATACGTTTCTAATACGTTTTTTTTCTGTCTTCAGGTTGGAAGCAAAATAAATGAATATGTGAATTTCTGTCTAACAAAGTGTACAATAGAAATTGAGGGAAAAAACATTTCAATGCGATGTTTTAATCACTACCCATGGTCCTGACAGCTGTATGGAAATCACCTCTGTGCCTCTGTTGTCATTAACCAGAAGACTAATTAATACAGAGAAGTCATAGCAAGCTGTGCTGATAGTTTCATAATGGTTTTATCCACATTATTTTTTAATGAAAAAGCAGGTACAACGATTTGTAATTTGAATGTGCAAGGCTTCTGGTGCCGTCTTGCTCCGTATGTTATGCTGCTTAATAATGCAAACTGGTTTTTATCATTATTTTAATATATTATCAGATTCATTAACACACGTGCAAATAATTATATAATTTACCATGGTTTATTCTTTTAGTTATTTACCTATAGCGACTAATAAATCAGAAATCTTGTACATTTACAGAAAGTAGCTTAATTCTCCTTGCAAAATGAAGTGGGTAGAATCAGTAAAGGTACCTTTTTAAGGCAAGTCAGTTTACTGAATTGAAATTTCCAAAACTGTTTCAAAAGTTTCAATGATTCTCCTTCCGTCTCCTCTGGAATTAGGTATGTTGTCTTATGCTGAGTTTAGCTTAGCTAACTGCAAGGGTAATTGGCTGCAGTTGAACAGTGAGACAGCTGGATGTATGTTATCAGACACTTGAATCAACTATTACATGCTCCTTCGAGTCTAAGGGCCGGGAGGAATAACATTTGTGGTAATGGGGTCAGGCAGTCAGCACCTCTCTGCTACCTGAGGTAGTAAAATTCAGACCAAATGTTTACTAAGCAAAGGAAACAATTTTCTTCACATAGAAAGCAAAATTAAACTTCATGAGGGGTCAAGGCCAACATAACCAAAACATCCCACTAACTATAAATGAAGAACAGTCTACACATACAGTCCATTAGAACTAAAAATAAATTGGCTATACTTTCTCCCTTTTCTAACCACAAAACAAAGAAACTTGAAAACAAATTAGGAATGAAAATGGCAGCTGCTTCTAGTCTTAAAGCTTCCAGTTTTAAAGAACAGAATTGAATTATTATAGATTATAGTGGGTAGAGTAGACAACAATATTACACAGTTCCTCTAGTCATTTAGGGGAAATTAACATTACTAGAGAAATACAACAACATAGCTCCAGCCAACAGAGCTATGTGCACTTCAGTCCTCCACATTCAAGTTGAATGAATCAGCTCTGCTTTTATCTTGGGTCATTGATGGTAACAAGAATAAATGACCAATCTTGAGCTCCACCCAACATGATGTCAGAGTTTAAAGAAAAGAGAGAATACAATGGAGCAATATACAAATATACCTCTTCACACATCAAATGTATAGCATACAAATAATAATAAAATATACGTCTTAGGACGTAACACAACCCAAACCAGGTCCGGAGTGGGATCCATTTTCAGCCCGGGAGTGTAATGCTCAAGACCAGCCCACCACCTATCCCCATCCAACCCCCTCCCACCATAAATGGAGTGACAGATCTGTTCTTACTATCCTGTTATGTTTATTTTTGACATGTTTCAATAAAAAATACGAATAATGTAAATATGGCCATAAATATCAATAACAAATCACATACTGAGTTTTCTTCAACAAAGAGCCCAACTGTTACATTATGAAAAAATGGTTTGCATTCAAACAAAAATAAAGTAGTGCAGTAAGAAATATACTTTTTGCACTATTGTATTTTTTTTTTATATCCATGTCAATGTAATAAATAAAATAATGAAATAAATTATATGAAACATTTCTGCTACAAAACACAACTGTAACATTATAAAAAAAAAAAGTTCAATTCAAAATTGAAAGCTGCCAAGCAGTCATCAATAACTAAATGGAAAATTAGTAAGCATCTCGAAAGAAAGAAAGAAAGAAAGAAAGAAAGAGAAAAAGAAAGGCCTTCCCTTCTACCATTCTTCACAAGTTTTGGTTTACACTCAGAACTGAAAATGGCAAAGCCTTACAGCATCAACAACCACCTAAAAGCAGTGCACTGGTTTCTAAACTGAATAAAAAAAATTCCTTCAATGTAAGTCACTTTGGATAAAAGCGTTTGCCAAATGCATAACTGTAAATGTTGCTAGTCACTGTACCTTGAGTCGCCAGTTCACGTGTGCTCGTTTGTCTTCTTGAAATAAATATTTGTCAGTTTGGCACATTTGGCCGCGTCATCCTCCAATGCCTTTCTTTTTTTTAACCTGGCTTTTTCAGCTCCTCCAGGCGTCTTTTTTTTTTCCTATCCATTTTATTCTTCCCGTGATTAGCGCACTCTTGCTAGCTCACACCACAGCATTAATTGTTTCGGTTTGTCTCCATGGCAACGACCTGGGACACGCGCTTGAGTAGAGGAAGAGAGAGTGCGCTCTGACAAGAGAAAACCTCACATTTTAATGTTAAATTCAAATCTAGTGTTATTAGCTTAGTTATCAGTCACACAGTAACTTAAACACATATACGTTATTCTGTGTATGTAAAAAAAAAAAAAAAAAAAAAAAAAAAAAAAAAAAAACAGGCGAGTCTGCCAGCCCAATTTATGAGCGGGGCAGAGCAGCCCACCGGGAATTCTCCCGGTTCTCCCGATGGCCACTCCGGGCCTGACCCAAACCCACACACACCATGATCTCTGATGAAGGTATAAGGATGCTAATAGAAGTAGGCTGAATGAATGTTTGCTGCATTGAATTGCTTGAGAGTGGGAAAGCAGAGGGCTTGATGTTTATCTTGTTTTGTAGGACTCAAACTGGGTCTGAAGTTGGCTCTTTCCCTGAGCTCTCACTCTATTCTACTGTGCTGAGCCCAGATGACTTGCCTTGCATACCTGCCAGCCAAGTGGATGTCCATCAAGATGCATTTAATGGTGAGGTGCATGGTCTCAGGTAACCCCTTGACCACATATACAATCGCATGGTGTGATCAAAAATAACAGTACAATTTAAGTAGTCATGCCAGGGGCCCAGTTACGATATTATAAATATGTGAAAGGGTTAATTATTGATTTCCAACTGTTGAAATATTAAAGGGTTATTGCAGGGTTGACAGCTTTATTATTATTGCTGTAGTCCATTTAAAAATCTTAAATACACAAGCACAACAGTGATTGATTGGATTTATTTTGAACATTTTATTTTGAATTTATTTATTTATTTATTTTTTACTAAGAATGAATCAAAATAGTATAAGATTAAAATGTATTACTGTACTCTTTCACTGTCACAGTTTTGTTTATGGGTCCTTAAATTTTGCATGCGGGACAAATTTAGCCTTTAATTTAGGTAATTTTGTACATATTTAAAGTTAAAGTCCCACTGAAATGCACTTTTGTGGGTTTTGTTCTATGCAAGATGCATCACATGGTTGTCATTTCAATTAATATCAAGACACAAGTCATCGAAGTCATATCACCTTTATTTCTCAAACAGCTGTAACCCAGAACATTCATTTGCATGTTGCAAGACCAAAAATTTCATCAAGTACAGGTAAACCTTGGAGGGCACTCTTAGTTGAAGGAAATAACTTTTTTAAGTTTAAGTTTTGTCTTGTAATGTTAATATTCTCTTTATAGTCCTGTAAAATTTGTAGCTACATTTGTCTTGTGTTTTCATCCCTTTGTGTTCCTGCTACCTCTGTAAAAAAAAAAAAAAAAAAAAAAAAATGGTATGATCTGAGTCCGTTGCCCATATAAGGAGAGATGTGTTGAGTTAAAAAACATGAGTTAGTTATTTTTAGTACTACTATTTGCATATAGTATTGCCATTTTTGCACCACGCTGCACAATCCACAATACCCTAACAAGCTGTTTTTGGAGTTTGGTTTAAATACAGTGCTTGCATAATTATTATGCAAGTTGAATAATTATTAAGTCGATATTCTGATCATATTTTTTTTCCAAGAACATTTACCAATTCCAAACCACAACAATTTTATTAATTTATTAATGAATTAAACTACTATTAATTTAAATATAATCCATTTATAAGTTGTATATAATTGTTAGCAAGGGTTGGAAATGAAAAATGCCTTATATTCAGGTGTGCAGAATTAATAAGCAGTTTTTTCAGGTAAGAAGGATGCAGTACTAATGAAATACTAGAAATTGCAAAATGAAAGGGCTCCCACTAGACAGAAAATCGACTTGCATAATAAGTGATCAGAAAATCGACTTTACACACTGTAAATGTTCTTTTCTGCTGAGGAGGACATTTTAAGCTGTGAAATTTGCAGGATGTTTTAATGGTACGGTATCAAAAGATCAAGAACAATTAGATTTTTCATGTTGTGACCCCTTTTAAACTACTGATAATTTCCTTCTCCTGTTTTCCTGGCTCATTTCAGGTTGGACATAATGACCTGTGGTTTAGTGAGCATGTGAGATTCAGTAAAAATGGAGTTGTCTGACTGAGTCATTTGGTGATTAAGACGATAATTCTTTATTGATTGCCCAATCATTTTGACTGCACAGTGCACACTGCATATTGAGCTATTACGGTTTTGATTTTTGCATGTACTCATTGAGGACTACATCATCGGGAGATACCAGAACTCTGAAGATTCAGCAGCAGTGCTGTGCCAGTCCTGTCCATAATAGCAGTGCAGGAACATTGGCACAGTTTATATGAAAAATTATGTAACACTAGCTGCATAGAAAATTGCTTCAATGGGTCCTGATATGCCCATTTTTACAACATATGAGTTTCAGGTGTCCCTGGAATATGTCCGTGAAGTTTCAGCTCAAAATATTCCACTGATCATGCATTATATCATGATGTAAATGTCCATTTTTGGCCGGGAGCAAAAATTTGTTTGTTTGTTTTCATGTCTCTATGAGCTGCTGCACCCTGTGCACCCTTTCCAGAAAAGGGCTGTACCTTTACAGCTCGTGCCTTGGTTACTATAGCAACAATGAACAAAACATCTGCTTGTTTTTGATTATCATCTCTATTGCGCTCATGAGACGTTGAAAAAACTAGGGAGTTCAGAAACAGTTCTTACTGGTATAGAGTATAACTCACTTTGGAGTGCACTTTATGCTTTGTAACGTTGCAGATCATTTTCATGCACAAACAGCAACATTGTGCACTAAAGGAAAAAAAAAGCGTGATAGGATCCCTTTCAAATTGAACCCCTTCTCCCAGTTCCAGAACCTTAGCCATCCCACATTTTCAGTGTGACTAAATGGGTGATAAGTAGGTATATTCCACACGTCATACTGAGGGAAAGAAAACTGCAAAAACAAGGAGACTACATGCAGTCTACCTGTTTCTTTTTTTTTCACCATATAGACACAAAAAGGCATGGTGGGAAAGATGCTGAAGTGGCAGTTGTTGATGAAGAGGCCATTTTGAGTTTGTTGGAAAACAGTCAGACCTTCCTCCCTCACTCTCAGGGACCCAACCAATCAGCAATACTTGGTACTGAGACTATCACAACTAATATATCTGTTTACACAAGCAAAAACTCTTACCTTTTCCCTAGATTGTGTTTTCACACTGCAATTTTTTTTTCTTAATCAGTAAAAATATCAAAATTATTTTTCTTGAGATCCAAACATATATTAAAATGAGCATTTTTAGAGAACATTTATTTTTAATCTATATTCAGTTTTGTTTTTAAGTTTGTATTTCTTATCACATTCACTAGATTTATGATTAAAAAAAAATGGGAGTAGGAAAAAGTGAATTTCAAAATACATTCTCTTAAAACAGGTCTTAGTATCTGTTAATGTCTGTTACATGCTTTTCAAGTAAACTCATGTTTTGGATATTTATACTGGAAAACAGAAATACTGATGAAGAAAAAAAAAAGATTATTTTGCAGTACCTTGTGTGCATCTCTTTATATTCACAATTTTGTTTTGCAAATGTGTACATATGCATAATTTCTCTTTTCTTGTACATGTTCTAATTATATTTTCAAGTTTACATTTACATTTTCCACAATTTTTAACAGACAGCAGCCAAGACCAGGCTATGGTTGATCTGTTTGAAGCATTGGCTGATGATGGATTTAGAGCCGACAGGTCCAGAGCAGTGTCCCAGCAGCTGTCAGGGATTGCTAGCTGCATCTATAACAGTGATGATGAGGAAGCTGGGCCTGAGCTGGAGAAAGAAGAGTCAGAGCTCAGTAGAATCATGTCCCAAAGATGGGACTGTGACATGCCAGGACCCTCTGCTAGGCAAAGGTCACCAGACTTTCCATTAGTATTTTTGGAATCGTCTAGTATATGCTTTTAATTCTTGTCTGCATTGATAATATAGTTATTTTAACTACATTATACAGTTTTTATTATATGTTATTACTGTATATGGTTAGTCAGGTTCATTTGAGCAGGAGCCTCAACTAAACCTTTCTTAACAGGCATTCAGAATAGAAAAACACTGGCTGGTCCACAGCAGATGGTGCCTGTGTGATGTTATGCCTGTCAATTATTTAATTTGATGGCATGTTGTTTAATCATAATCTGTGTTGCCTTCCTGCACAGATTATGTATGAAAGAAGCAAATGAAAGCTCCAGTGAAGAGCAGCAGGCCTCATCAGATGAAGAGGTATATTGGAAAGGAAACAGTGCTCTCCTTGCTGATCTGTCCATTCCACAATTGGATGGGGCTGCAGATGAGAATAGTGGTAAGTAGAATTTTAATTAAGAATTTAATGAAAATGAAAAGTATGATTGCTTTTGGTGCAGTGGTGTATACATACTTAATGTCATGTTTCCTTTAGATTCATCACTAACAGACAAAGAATCCCGGACACGCTCATCTCTAAAAGCAACAGACAAGATCCTTGGTAGCAGAAATGTTTTTCCAAATGAAGCTGTTCGTGTGGAGCCACCATCTTCTGCTAAAATTGTTATTGAATACAAATGTGCTGAGCAGAAAGTCAAACAAGAGGATTTAGCAGATAAGCATTTAAAAAGTGAAGAGGCAAATGAATGTTCAACTGGATTAAAAGTTAACAAAGAGGTGCCATATATTCCACCAGTTAAACACCCAATCCCCTTTAAGACAGCAAATATACCTAAACTTGGTGCTGAAAAAATAGGTGTGCACTATTTGTACACTGATGAAAACCAAGCCACTGGCCTTAATCAGCCAGATCCTGATGATTCGATTTTTGGAAACTCTAAGCTTGCCCAGAGCATAAAAAAATCTACCAGTATTAAAAATGTGGAAAAGAACCATTTATCCATCCCAGAGAATCACAAGAGCTTCTTTGTATGTTACTCTGAGCTGATGAACTGCCCCACCAAGACTGAAATGGAACTCAGTCCAAATGACTGCAGAAGACCTGTGATAAGTTTTGACCAGACACAAAGCCCTATGGAAGAGAGCCAAGATTTGGGCTCTCAAGAAGGTGAGACAGGACAGGATAAAAAAAAGGAAGATGTCAGCAAACTGAAAATAAGATATGAGGATTACCAAGAGAATAAAACTGAGAGGACTATTGTGGCACAACAGGAGGCACACTACAAATTTTTCCCCAGCGTTATTCTGTCTAATTGCCTGTCCAGACCCATCAAGAAACAGACTGGGAGCAAGACTGGGGATGGTTCCTCTACCTTAGACCATCCTGAACAGCGAAGCTCAAGGTTGAAGTTGATCAAAAAGAAAACAACTTTGAGTCAAAAAAGGGTAAGTCCTGTGAGGACCCCATTACCTATGAAAGAGGAAGCCACAGCACTTCTTTCCAACACTCTAGGCTCTCTTAACCAGAATGAAACACACAAGGAGGTTGACATGGAAACTTCAGATCCACCAACCATTGAAGGTTTGATTGAGAACTCAGTAGAGCATGAACTTGCAGATACTTCTACCAAAATCTCTTGCACCAAGGTGTCCAGTTTGCCAGGTAGCAAATATACCTTGCGGGCAAAAAGGAAAATGAGTTACAATAGTGAAAATGGAGATCAGGCAAGTTCTGGTTCTTTCAAACAAGCTTTGGTGCAACATGAAGGCCTTAAGGACAAAGATCATGTCTGTAGCCAAAAAAAGAGGGAACTGACTAAAAAAGAGCCACCAATCATCATTAAATATATAATCATTAACAGATTCAAAGGTCAGAAGAACATGTTAGTGAAGATTTCTAAGATTAACGCTGATGAAACTTGCACAGTTTTAACACCAGAGAAGCTAGCCGAATACAAAAAGCTCGCTCCTCTCAAAGAATTCTGGCCCAAAGTGCCAGAATCTGCAGCAGTGAAGTACCCATTGCTTGAGCCAAAAGTAAAGAAATGCCCTAAACGAAAGGCTAAGGTGAACCCAGTGCCAAAGAGGGTCAGCACCGCTCCAAAATCTAGGCGTCCACGAGCTAGTCAGACTAGGAGGGCGAAGCATGCAAAAGCACTGATAACTTTACCGAAATTACCCCCTCCATGGCCTTGTTATAATGAGTTCACTGATGACTGCTGTACAGAGTATTCTGATGTGATGGTGGAGTTGGGTTATTTGTCAGAAAGAGCCTCCAGTCCTACTGATTCATCCCCACCTAGATGTTGGTCTCCTACTGAGCCCTTACTGGGATCAAATTCAAATCTAATAAACCCACACAATGATCCATGTGTAGGTTCATCCTATCAAGTACTGGCTCCAAAACCATACCAAAGAGGTATTTGGGATAGAAGCAGAAAACCCAGGCCTAAAAAGACTTCTGCTACTAGCCCAAAAAGACAAGCTAATACTACAACAAAGTCAGTGAACAAAGATTCAGTGAAAACTGAAGATTCACAGAAGAAAAGTATTCGAGTGGCTTCAAGGAGGCATAAGAAATGTTGTGAAAGTACTGAAGGAATTGTTCTTGAAGATGGCACATCTACCTCTCAGAAAGACAGGATGCTGAATGAGAATCAAGTCCTAAGAAAAAAGCAGGTCCAAGGTGAGGAGGGTGATAATTCACAGGCTCAACATTCAGTTAACACTGCACCTATTACTTCCTCATTTGATGACTTAACTCCTTTCCAACATCCCAGTTCTCTAAAAAGGAGTCAAGAGGACTTTACCATCAGTTGTTCAGGCTCTCAAACAGAGGTCACCAGCACTGGAAAAAAATCAAATCAAGATGTTGTTTTTTTCTTCAATGCCATTGCGTCAAATGACTCACAGAAAGACTCACAGATTGCCCTCAATCTCTGTATTGAAAAATCTCTGAATCATATTCTTTGCCCCTCCACCAAGACTGTAGGACATCCATGTTCTGTCATCACATACAGCAGTTCCAATTCAAAATCACTAAATATGAGTCAAGATGGGACTATCACAAAAAATCTCTATAAATTCAAATCTGAGGTCTCTGGCCATGAAGAGAACCCCAGAACTGTACAGCATTTGCAGTCATCCAGAAAAACAACCATAAAATCAAGAAGACCACAAACAAAAAAGAAAGATACCATAACAACTTTCCTGGAGTCTGTCGATTGTAGAACCTCCCTTATGCCCTCTGCTAAGAGTGCAATTAAAGCTGGATTTCACAGAGGTCTTACATTTTCCTCAGACCATAAAATTGAGGAAATGTGTGTTCCTGAGTTGCCTTCTGAGCTGGCTGTCTTGAAGGAACTTCTCCAGAAGAGGCAACTCAAGGCAGGACAGGAACCACATGAAAGTGATCATGTGACAGAGGATATATCTTCCACCAGTCAACCTACTGATATTCCCAAAACATCCAAATCTAAAACAGCTCCTTCATCAGCATCAAGAAAACCAAGGTGTACAAGAACTAAAGTGTCAAAAGAGTTACAGTTCAAAATCAGAAGTAATAAATCGAAACAGGATGATTTGAGAATTGACCATCTTTCATCAGATGACAGTCCTGTGTTTTTCTCTGATCCTGGCTTTGACAGTTGTTGCTCTTTTGAGGATAGCTTGTCCCCAGAGCTCCCAGACAATTACAACTTTGATATCAATGCCATTGGGCAAACAGAGTTCTCCAGTCTTTATTCTGGTAACCAGTTTGTGTTAACTGATAGGAACTTGCCTCAGAAGTTCCTCAGTGATGTCAGTCAAGAGACAATCAATGCTCTAGCTGGGTTAGGTGACAGGACACAAAAGGTGTTTGATGCTGATGAGAGTAGCAAGCAAGAACAGGACTGGCATAAGTCTGGGGCTCTTAGTCCAGAACTCTTTGATAAGTCATTTTGTGAAAGTGGCAGAGTTTATCCCAATAAGGTATCTCTTGATTCTGAAAAGATCTTTAGCAGAGATTGGGGGGGCTCTTTAGGTAAAATCCATGGCCTCAGCCACTTTCAGGACTTTCACTGTGATAAGAAAGATGTGTTGCTTGACCCAGAGCCCTTTTCCCCCCTTACTTCTTCTTATTTTGCTTATAATGGTGTTTCCCCAAATAGTGATCCCCTAGATGGCAGTTCAGCAACACCAAGCAGTTCCCCACAGTCTATCAACTCGCTGTCCCAGCTGAAAAATGGAGGTCAGAGTTCAAAGAGTGGAGGAACTCACATTCTCAAACCTCTCATGTCTCCACCTACTCGGGAAGAAATCGTAGCTACTCTGATGGATCTGGACCTCTCAGAAGCCACCTGCCAGGAACCATTCTGCAGTGACCCATCAGATGCACCCTTGAAGCCAGGGTAACATTTATAATGGATCACCCCCATGGGTTTTGTTTTTGTATGTTCTTTTATTGTATTTTTATTGGATTATTCTTTTTTTCTCCCCAGGGAGGTTGGTGGTCGGAAGTTGATTTTGGAAACCAGGCTGGCAATTGAACTAGTTGAATTTCATGAAGACTTATCTCAAAACGGATTACAGTTTTGGAAAGTTGCATTTTCTGCAATGACAAATCAAGCCTCTGCACCAAACCATGGGTGTAAATCCTCTATACTGACCAAGGACCGAAACCTTTTTTCTGGCAGTGATCAGAAAGTGATTATGCTTCCCTGCAAGTGTGCCCCAAGTCGAGAACAGATGCAGCTCTGGCTGCAAGCCAAAAAACAGTATGAGTGCCTTCAGAGTGATAGGAAACAAATGGGTGGCCAGACAACTGTGGAACTTAGTACATATGACAGGACCTCACCTCAAAATGAAGACTTTAATTTACCTTCCTCAGAGAATCATGATAAAAGGCTTCAGAGTTGGGAGAAAAAAGGTGAAAAGGCTTCAGAGTTGCAGAGTATCAGTAGGAATGGCTTAAGTTTACCACTCCATATTTCACCAGTTAAGGCAGGTACATCTAACAGTAGCCCTAAGAGTGTGAAATGTATCTTGGAAATAGAGACAAACAAAGGTTGTCCGATCACTTCTCCAAATTCCCCTGATCTTTCTACAACCCAACAAAGGCCAGCTGAGATTAAACAAGATGAGGACAAGGAGGATTTGTCTGATGTATTACAATTTCCCAGCTTGGAACAGTCTCAAAATCTCAGTGACACATCACTTGAAAATGTACAGCCAAAGGACCTCTTGAGTCCATCAATTTTTCCAGTTAATCACCTAGTTTCTGATGTCAAATGCTCTTACCTGCTCCATTGCACACCTGTCCACCGGAGAAGCTACATTGATGACGATGGGTCTAGCTACAGTCCAATAAGAAATGAAGGTATGGTTTTTCCTTAAAGCTTGAATCTTTCAATTAAGTTGTTCAGCTCTGTTGTCTATAATGGGTTCTCAAACATTTTCAGACTGGAACCCACCTAGAGAGGTAAATCCTTTTGTGTCAATGGGGTTGATGTAGGGCTTGGCAATAAACAATATCATATCGAGATCATTATAAAATTTTTCAATAACGATGATAAGCTGTGGACATTTTTACTCAATTTGGATTAATCTGTCAGTCTGTAACAGCAGAAATAAATTCGACAACAGCCAGTCAGTGCATGTCGCTAATAGGTATTCGGGTTCTGCTTTTCTCTGTGTGAATGAGTGGCATAGTTTTGTCTGCAGCACAACCAAGGACATGAACACATGAATTTCATTTCCAGAGCTACTCTGACAGTCACTTTTCACTGTTTCATTTGAGAAAAACTACCGTCAAATATTCAGTGAAACTCAAATATCTTCATGCCAAACCGCCAAAATAAAAGTTTGGTTTAACTTGAAGAAATTATGACAGTTGAAAATATGAAATTATTGCTATTGCATTATTACTATTAGAATTATTGTTGTAAAACAATTATATTTTCTTTTGCTGATCAGATCAGGATAATTGTGAATCAGTCATGCTTATCTGTCTTATGCAGTCATGCTTATTTGACTTTATTTATTTATTTCCAAAAAAGATGACTACTAAGCTTTTACATTTAGCTACTCATTGCAAAACTCTTTTGGATCTGTTTTTGTACAGACATAGAGCCCAGATCACAGTGGCTACATCAGAAGGGTAACAAAAACAAAGATGCTTTACGGAGAGTTTTGATTACCACTCAAATGAAGGTCAGATGAATTTATTCAGATGAAAGTTTATGAATTTATGAATCTCCTCAAGTTTCATTCTTATATTCCTTGTTTAGTATTGTATAGAGTTTTTATAGCACATGCATTATATCCCATACAGAATCAGCTTACCACTACAAATGTTCCGAAGAGAGAAAACTCACAAATTGAGGGACCATCAATCTGTAATTCATATGGTTTTAAAGTCAGTATGCAAAACTTGCAGGAGGCCAAAGCATTGCATGAGGTAGGATCTGGTTTTACTGTGTTTTAGTAAAAATTGCTTTCATTAAACTGAGTGATTAATCAAACTTACATAAACACTTAAAATTCAGTTTTAACAAAGGGTAAAAAGCTTTGTTGTCTTCATGTCATGTCACATGGTTAGAAACTCAAGTTTATTTTCATGGGATTTCAACTATTCTCACCTTTTAATCTCCCTGCTATAGGTACAGCACCTCACAATGATAAGCATGGAGCTTCATGCAAGGACTCGTCGTGACCTTGAGCCTGACCCTGAATTTGACCCAATTTGTGCTTTGTTCTACTGCCTCAGTTCTGATGTCCCTCTCCCAAATTGTGACACTACCCAGATGACAGGTGCCATTGTCATTGATAAAGATTGTTGTTCTTCAGCTCAAGGTGAGTTTGGTGTTGGGTTTGTTTATTACTAATGTGTGTACCAATTGTAATAGTAAAAATGCACCTAACTATAAATCAACTTTATGTTGATCAGGGATGTGTTTCCTGTACAACGACATAACTCACTGATTAACCACCATATATAATGCATTGTTGTGGAAATGAACTAGCTAGTCACAACAAGGGCTGGTCGATTAGGACAAAAATCATAATCACGATTACTTTGGTCAATATTGTAATCACGATTATGAGAGGGGCCGTATGACCAAACCTTTAAATGAATGATTTATTTAAAGATAGTGATACATATGAATAATCTAAAATAAAACAGCATAATCTTCACTGTAAGAATTAAACTTGATTTGTTACTTATTAAAGATACAAAAAGTCCTTCAGTCAAGAGCAGTGACTGATTTTGTCTTTGTCTTTTGTTGTTTGATTAATATAAAGCGCAGTCGGCAGCAGGAATATAGCCCACTGTCACTTTAAGAGCTGCATGGGTCCAATTTACTGTTGTACAAGTATTTTCATTCTCAACTGTTTACATAACCGACGAGTGTTTACATGAATAATCACTAAGCGCTGCATTTTGAGACATTTTTGCGTAGGCTGACCATTTAGACACGCACCTTGAGCTAAAAGATGACTTGTCCGTGTTCTGTTCCATCTCTGAGCACAGTAATCCTCCCGAGGAACAGCGCAAGTTCTTTTTCGCGCTTTTAAAAACATGAATAAATCTAATCAACTTTAATAAATCAAGCACGTACCAGTTTTGCAAAAGTCATGTTACATGATTTCACGGATTTGCATGTGAAATTGGGCTTTTATGGAGGAGCGAAAGCGCACCACTGGAAAGGGGGGGCAGGATGGTGCGCAATAATCGTTTTATCTCGATTATTGTATTTTCATTATCGTTGCAGGCCAAAATCGAAACTGGGTTTCGATTAATTGCACAGCCTAGTCACAACTGTTTCTCAAACAATGTTGTATTTCCAACGTTTGAACCACATTAGTTCAACAATTTAGGGCCATTGTTAATGATGTCACACGCATGTGGTAGAGTAGTAACATACTAATTAACTGATTCGAGATCTCCGAGATGCTGCTTTGTTGAACATGGTACTTAATGACTAATGTACTATTTTTTTATTCCTTGTCATTTTGCATTATTTGATGTTTGGTTCATCACGGGTTCCCTTGTCATACTCCAGGGTTCCCTTAGGCATTTATGCACATGCGCACTCTTCAAAAATGGCGCTTGAGGACGCGCTAAAATATATCGATTAAAATTTATATGTATTTAAATAGAATGGAAGATATAGATTGTACTGCATGCTAGCTTGCTTATTGTGCCGAAGAGCATAATTTATTTAAGTCCATATGTCTTACTAACAAGTAACTGTGCTTCTAACCAGTTCCAACCATGTAGTTCCAACCATGTAAATTTGCGACAATGTTTGCAAATGTTCGTTTGAACTATGGTCTCAGGAGACACCGAATCGTTGAACTTTGTTGGTAATGACAAAACTTACGACCATAGTTGGCTAACAATGTTTTTGGGAAATGCACCCCTTGATGGTTAATATTAAATGGATAGTTCAGCCAAAAATTAAAAATTTGCCATCTACTCACCTTGAGGGTAAGTAAATGACAGAATTGTCCTTTTTGGGTGAAATATCCCTTTAATTTGACAGGTGACTCATGACAGCTGTCCAACACCCATTTAGCCATTTAGTGAGGAATTGTCTTTGATCTTTTGACATAAAAGAAATCATTGTAGTTATTTAAGACTGTATACTTAAGATTATTGCCTGTGTTTGCAGTGGGTCTGTTATTTTGGAGAATCTGCATTTATTTGTGTGGTCCAAATCTCCCTTTGAGTCCAGACACACAGGTGACTTTAAAACGCATCGTTTTGCTGCTCCGTTTTGCAGCCTTTCTTATGAGGTTGGTTGATCGTTTTGTGCAGTATATAATCATATAGTCTTTATTAGCATTATTTGTTTCTCTGTTAAAGGGCTGCATTTAAGATTCCATATATCCTTAAGAAACATGTTTAATCAGACTGGACTAAACATTGATTTATAAGTTTCAACTCAGTTATTTTGAAAATTATAAAAGTTTAGTTTTGCACATCTGTAGTGACAATACATTTTGTCAGTTGCTTAACTTTTATTTTGTGTATTCCTACATTGAAATCTTATTCCAAATCCTGTTTTGCTTTGCGATAAATATCAAATGCTGTGTTTCACTCTCAGTGAGGACAGACCAGTGCTGGGTAGATTACTTAAAGGTGCCATAGAATGCATTGGTACAATATTTTAAATTGTTCTCTGATATCTACAAAGAAGGTATGTGGCTTAGGTAAGGGCAAAAATTCTCCAGAAACGGTTTTACATGTCCATTTACAACCCTAGGATTTGCCCCTAGAATGAAATGCTCTGTTATTACCTTATTTGCAAGGGTCATGAATAGGGCTGCAACAAACGATTATTTTGATAATCGATTAATCTAACGATTATTAGAACGATTATTCGACTAATCGTCGATTATTTCACTGATTAATCAGTAGACTTTAATTGATTATTCAGCTTTTACAATTAGTTAAAATATTGCGTTATACATATTCTAACAAATAAATAAAGGTAATCACTTCAGCTTTTGAAAATCATATGTGACCCTGGACCACAAAACCAGTCATAAGGGTCAATTTTTTGAAATTGAGATTTATACATCATCTGAAAGCTATGAATAAATAATCTTTCCATTGATGTATGGTTTGTTAGGATTGGGCAAGATTTGGCTGAGAGAAAACTATTTGAAAACCTGGAATCTGAGGGTGCAAAAAATCTAAATATTAAGAAAATTGCCTTTAAAGTTGTCCAGATGGAGTTCTTAGCAATGCATATTACTAATCAAAAATTAAGTTTTGATGGAACATGTAACATGATCATGATCTTTACTTAATATCCTATGATTTTTGGCATAAAAGAAATATTTATAATTTTGACCCATACAATGTATTTTTGGCTATTTCTACAAATATACCCGTGCTACTTATGACTGGTATTGTGCTCCAGTTTCACATATGTAATTAATTACAATTATTACACAACAAAGTGGTAACACTTTAAAATAAAGTTTCATTAGTTAACATTAGTTGACTACATTAGTTAACATGATCTAATAATGAACAATACTTCTACAGCATTTATTAATCTTAATGTTAATTTCTTTATTTACTAATGCATTATTAAAATCACAAGTTGTGTTTGTTAACATTAGTTAATGCACTGTGAATTAATATGAACTAAGAGTCAACAACTGTGTTTTCATTAATTAACATTAACAAAGATTAATAGTGTAATAAATGTATTGTTCATTCATGTTGAGGAATACATTATAACACCTTACTGTAAAGGCGTAACCAATTAATTTGTACAAACAGATATATTTGGCACACAAAATGAGATGACAGACAGAGAAACTCTCTTAATCACCATTTAATTAGCTATATGAAAAAATAACTGAATAACACATTCTGCCTAACATCTCCTTTTGTAAGTCGTATGGATAAGAAACAAAATAAAGGTAAGTGATAAGACGCTGTATTTTTTGGTTAAACTATTTTATTCACAACATTTTTTTTTTTTTATTAATGCCAAGGTACCAAAGATACAAGTACAAAAAAACATCAACTTTACGTACAAAGAGGTGAGATTACATGCAAAACACCATTTATATACATATGTAACAATAAATTAGTAATATAAAACGAAAGCTTTAACAGAATAAATTAAAAAGATGAAATAAATTAAATGTTTTAAGAGCTTTAAGATTCTTGGAAGATGAAAAAGTTTGGATATACTGTTGAACCTCTTTTTTAAAAACAATAAATAAAGGATTTTGATGAGAGAATTTACTGCGGTGAATATGAAATTTTGCGAGAAATAATAATAGGTTAATAATAAAATATTCATTCATTTTTTTCTTTTTGTATAGTAAAGAAGCCAAACAGTACATCCTTAAAATGCAAAGAGAAACCCTGGAGCACATTGTGATTGATAACATTAGAGAATTCAATCCAAAATAGCTGTGTGTGAGGACAATCCCAGAAAATATGCATATCAGTTTCATTAGGGTCACCACAAAAAGAACAGCTTGTATCTATGTCTGATTTAAACCTTTTCAGAAACACTTTAGCTGGGTAAAATCTGTGTAACAATTTGAATGAGATTTCGCTGACCTTGTTAGTTATTATGTATTTCAAAGACAGAGTCCATACTTTTTTCCAATCAATATGATCAACAACATTCTTCCAATAAGACACCACATAGGGAGTTGTTACAAGCTCCTTTTGAAAGAGCGATCTAATCTTATAGTTACGTGATGAAGGATGTGACAAAAAGCACAGTTTTCCTACTGGGATTTCAAATGGGTCTAAAGAAATAGGTAAAGTACTGGGTCATCAAACAGAGTCCCTTAAAAGCATGACAACTCCTTTAGGAATAGCGTCCATGACAATGGAGAATTCTTTGGGAGTTACTGGAAAATCAAATTTACATAAGAATTCTTCATAACTTAAAATAAAACCTTCTCGAGTCGCATTTTTATAGACTCGACCTGAAATGACTCTCTCTCTCTCTCTCTCTCTCTCTCTCTCTCTCTCTTTCTCTCTCTCTCTCTCCAGACGCGCGTTAAGTTTAAGAGCTGCGGATGACGCGCTTATTTTAACAACAACAGAAACAATGCTGCAAATCTAGTTAATTTTATTACTATCTATTTATCTCTCAAAAACCTATGACTCTGACTGTTCAAACCAGATGTGGCAAGACGTTTCTGATCTACATTTAGCATTATTAATCTGTAGGCTAAGAACATTTCAAAAGAATCATGTAATTATAATTGGGAAAATTGTTGTTAGATGGCTAGGATAGAACTTAAGCTTTGAAACTGCTGGTTATCTTTCTTTTCTGCTCAAGATGAGAATGTTAGACATTTTTAGTAGATAATGCTTATAATACATTTAAACAGTATAGATTTCAAGAGGAAAACCCTGAACAAGAAATAGTGTTTTTTGTCACATGGCCTCGCATGTGTCTAAATGTAAAAGTACAATACATGTAAAAAATAAAAAAAATTATATATATATATATTATTAGGTTTTTTATTATTATTATTATTATTTATTTATGTATTTTTTTTATTTATTTATTTATTTTTTTTGTCCGGACCTCTACTTGGAAGAAAATATAGAGTCTGTGCCTCTTGGAACTTTAATTGAATACCCCTGACTTTTATCAAAAAGAAATACTTGATTTGTATGGATTTTCCTTATGTGTCATGGTAGATAGGATTTATTATCTTATTATAGAATTTGATTACAGAAAAACTGTTTTGAACATGGGAATGGATTAAACCGTAACAGGCTGGATGTACATTAACCTTACATCTTAACACCTCAAAAAAGGCAGATCATAGATCATAAATTTTGTCTATAGCCTATAAAACAGCTTCGTAAATAGGAAGATTTCAATACATGAGGACTATGAATGGGATTTTTTTAGCGAGCCATTAAATGACTTGAGTCTCGACTCGGACTCGTGACCAAAGACTCGAGACTTGACTCAGACTCCAGCGACAAAGACTTCAGACTTGACTCGGACTCCAAGTTAAAGACTCGTGAACATCTCTGCTATGTAAACTACAGCGGCAGTAGCTACTTACCACACATTTTACAAGATCAGATGCTTGTCGGTAATGCTCGGGATCTGTAAATCAATTGCCATCATCCTATCAGTCATCTCTCCTTACTCTGTTTATGTGGTAAGTGAAATGTTATGTACTGTAACAGGCTATCGCTAGCAAACAGCTAACCATGTCTCTAGTGGCTCGCGTTATTCTATTAGAACACGTTATTTGTTTTTCGTGCCTTTCTGAATACAGACACCAACACATCCCTGCACTTCACAATCCATGCACAGCCATTTTCGCTATTGTCCTCGCTAGTTTCTTCAAAATACCTGCCTGCAGAACTGATGATTCGGCTGTGCAGGCTCGGCTGGCCTAGAGTATGGGCGGGTATGTGCAAATGTTGGGGGCGTAGTAATCCCGACTGTTGCGTCACAGTCGGTGTTATGTTCTGATTTGCCTATTTTTCAGTGGTCTTTTACATTCACGAGATTTACATAAGAAGTAGGAAACATTGGTGTTTGAGACTCACGGTATGTCATTTCCATGTTATAATTCATTTCCAGCTGTTATAATTCAACTATGCCAAGGTAAATACAATTTTCCATTTTATGGCACCTTTAAATTGTAATCCGTTATTGTTATTAACATGAAGTGCATTAAACATTACATATGGCAAGGCTTCCCGAACTGGGGTTCAGAATTTTAATAAAAAAACTCATAATTAATTAATTAAATAAAATTAAATAAAAATGTAAAATTAAATAAATAAAAATGTAAAATTACACACACACACACACACACACAAAACAGTGGATTACTCAGTAAATATGCATCCATGACATTTAATTTTGGATTTCATCATTATACATGTTTATCTTCAGAAAAAAATTATTTTGTTGAAATTGTGTTGATTTGATAAGAAATGGCCCCATAGCCACATCACTAGTGACTTTCTTAATGTATTTAAGCAATAGGCTATTTTAGAAAGGTAAATTTAAAAGATGAAAAAGTGAATCAATATATTATGAATAAGATATTGCTATTGTGTGTATAATATCTAATCATGTAATCAAAAAAAGTAACTAGTCTGATTACAAGTATTTTAAAATGTGTCCTTAATTTTTGGAAGCTGATTACGTAATCCAGATTACATGTAATCAGTTACTACCCGGCACTGGAGAAGAAAATTACATAATCCTCAAAAGGTAAGATAAAGAATTAAAATGAACAATGTTTTGTTTGTTATTTTGGCCTGGTCAACTCCAAACCTAAACTTCCAAAAAAAAAAAAAAAAAAAACTAAACTTCATTATTGTTTTGCAAGTCATTGTTTATGAAAGTCCTTTCATGTTGCACCATTTCTCTAGACAGGGCATAACACTTGGTTAGCACAGAGTGTTATAATTAGATTTATTGCACAGCATTCTAGAATGCATAATTCTGCTTGGTTAAAAGACATTCTAAGGAGTTGTTTAATTTTCATTAACTGAAGTAGTTCCAGGTCTTGACCTAATTAGTTACATACTCTATTTACTTTTACATGTATTCATTTAGCAGATACTTTTATCCAAAATGATTGCAAATGAAATACATCTGCAGTTAACACAATGCCAATTTAAAAGTGCAAACTAGATAAGTACAGAAAAAGGTGAGATATAGTAAATGCCGTTGTCACTTTTGCTGCATTACTTGACTTATAAAGTTTTGCTTAACATTTTGCTTCACATGGCGTGTGCATTATTTTTCAATAATTCATGACTTACCTGATTATTTGTTAGTCTTAACATTAGTATTAGTCCTAGTGTGCATGATTACGTATTTTATATAGTGTCTGTCTTTGTTGCAAGATTATTACTTGTTGTATTTTTACTTTAGCCTCCAGGAGCACAGCACCCTTTCTTTTTAAATCTGGTGTGACGGGACTGCTGGTGACCTATATCAATGATGAGAAGGAGCTTTTTGAAGAGGTCACAAACATTCTTAGAAAGTAGGTTAACAATGTATATTTTGGATATTCTTTCTTGTATGTAGGGCTGCTATCAACGGCTCAAGCCTCCGTTACTAGGTCTAAAATGACGTTTTGGAATTAGCAATGGAGGCGTTGGATGAGATGCATAAGAAATTAATCCTACTTACAAAGAGACATTTTAAGGACATTTTAAGGACAAAAATCTGATGAATATCTTGAAATACAACATCTGAACAATGTTTTGAGGTGTGGTAACCATAGTATAAGTGGAATAATTCAGTGGCCCATCGTCAATTATTCCTTAAATATAGAATTATAAGTAAAAAAAAAAAAGGATTAAGAAAAGGACATTTTTAATTTCTGTGTTTTATTGGTCAAACAAAAATGGTCCAAATAAAGTTGGTACAACCCCACCTTTAATGAATAATCATTTTGCAAATTCTGCATTGAACTTTGAAAGATTAGAGTTATACTGCTGTGGTGTCACATGAAAATTTAATTTTAACCACTGTCACTTTACATCTTCATCATTTGAGAGTACATACAAAGTTTAGTTGTTGCAGCCCTACTTGTACATGCTGATATTGGTAGAATCTTTATTTAAATGTTAAAGGAATAGTTCACCTAAACATGAAAATTGTCATTTATTTTTATTCTTTATGATCTGAACTTTTATGGTATGTTTTTTTCCTGTTGAACACAAAAGGAAAAGTTTAAAGTAGCTCTTTTCCATGCAATAATATGTCTCTGTGACCATTATATAATGCACCAAGCAGGACAAAAAAAGTCACTGAATATATTTTCTTCCACTGCCATTCAGGAGTTGCTCTCAAATCAAACTTGGAGCAGGGGCGATGATCATCTGTAAATATGGACTTAAAGACAATAGACAGTACACAATAGAGTCCACAAATAAGGATATGGAAATATGGAAAAGAAATGCTTCAGTATTCGCATTTTGTGTTCAACAGAAAAAAAATGGCATACTGGTTTAAAAGAAATATTAGGGTGAGTATGTTTTTACTGAATTATGATGATAATGATGATGATGATGATGATTATGATAAGCTATACACCCTGTACAGCAAATAAACTCATGAACCCTCCAACCCCACCACCACCAGGTATGACCCAGACATTCTAGTTGGATATGAGGTCCAGATGCTCTCTTGGGGGTACCTACTTCAACGTGCATCAACGCTCAGTGTAGACCTGTGCCAGCAACTCTCCCGTGTGCCAGGTAAGGTTAGCTCGTTTAGCAGTAGTGTACCTGTTTATTACCTGTTTTTGCTTAATTTCACCATCAAAAATATTTCCAAACAAGGCCACAGCAGAACTGTTGTGCCTTTCTAAGCAACACACAGCAGTTTCAATACTAAATTATTTTTTTTAATGAATCAAGTGCAGTGGTGCCAAAATTCACTGGGGGGACTCTACCTTGGGGAGGGGGGGTAGGGGGTGGTAATAATGGTAATTTTAGATGACCTTTCGGATGTATTTAATTATAAAACCCTTATAATCTATAATAACATTAAACTTATTTCATATTTTCTTTAAACGTTCTTGGATATTAAGGCACCTGCAAATCTGGCCAAATTTAGATACATTGTGTGTGAATTTGCACATGTTATAATGTAAGCATCGTTAATGACCCCTTGTATTTAATAAAAAAATTAAAAATAAAAAAAAAGATTGATCAGCGAAATGAAAGAATGAATTAAAAAATGAGAATGATTAGTAATTGTCTCTAATTGTCCTGTTTAACTAAGCCCACAAAACCCTTCTTATTTACTGGTACAGTACTGTGTAAGAAAAAATGATGAGGACATTGAAGATCTTGATGAAGATGTTTATTGCAGCATAGCAGTGACAAAGTATATGATGTACCTTGGGTTCAACGGAGTCGGAATGAACCCAGAACACACTAAGTTCAAACCTTTTATACATTTTCAGTTTACTACCCTTCATGTAAATGAAGTTGCTCCTGTTGTAACAGCTGTAGTCTGTATGTTAATTAAGTTCTGACACCCCTTTGTCTGAGGTAGTTCTCTGTGTCCCACACCTGTCCCATTCTACAATTGGTCACCATTTGCTCAGGATGTGATCATCCCAAATGGTCAAACAACATAACTGTTGACTTTCTTCTTCTCTATAATAATTAAGCCATTTAGGGAAATGAGCATGATCAAACATATTGTGGAGTGGAAGCTGGGTCGAGGCAGACTATAATTTCTTACAGTCCCCTCTTTGATGCTCTTGGCCCAAAAGAAGCATCACATCCACTCCCTTACACAGATTACACCTCCCTTCCTGGGTAGGTGCCCAGTGGCGGTGAAGCCCTGTCTTAGGTTGTCCCCCTCTGGCCAAAGGAAAATCTTACCCGTCATTGGGTCATCACCTCATGCACACTGGTTATCGCTCCATCCAATTAGGCAAAATGTATCACAGAGACTTTTCTCAAATTTGGCAAAATGGCATACAAACATTTTCTTGGGTTTGGGAGGGGAGCACCTGAGAACCATACCAGCAAAAGGAATTATCTAAATTTACTAAACATTATGACCTTACAAACATAGCCTAAAGCTAATGGAGCAAAAACATCAAACAATAGGCAACTCTGTGTGTGTGTGTGTGTGTGTGTGTGTGTGTGTGTGTGTGTTCACGTGTGTTCTGTCCGTTTTATCAATGTGCATTCAATAGACAATAATATATTTTCTGCATTCGAGTATGCATATATTTGTGTCTTTCTAGTGTCATGTGCAGTGAGTCTGTGTCTTTGCGCATTTCCTAGTGTGGGTCCTTTGCCCACTTGTTTTCTATCTCAGTGGTAAGACTGCTGTCCACAGTCTCTGAAAATGGTTTGATCTGTCCTTGGTTCTCTTTTCCATTGTTCATTCTTTTCAGTTTGGAAAAGTTCTTCTAGAAGAAGCAGTCATTGCTGTTGTTGCAGTTTGTGAAATTCCATCAGATCCATCCATGCCATGGTGGGTCTCAGTGTTTCTAGATCTTTTAGGCTTGGAGTTCTGAATCTTGCAGGTCTGAAAATCTCTGGATGAACAGTTCTGATGATCACTCTTTTCTTTAAGAAGTCCTTTTTCTTGTGGAAGTCCTCTGGCTCCACTAGTTCTGCTGGCCTTCTTGTCCTTCAGATGACTGGATCGTCATTCTCCAGGAGATTACACCTTTCAAACAAACATCTCGATGCTTATACCTGAAACAAGATCAAAAAAGAAGAGGTTGCCCCCCCATCCCCAAAAGAATCTTTTCACATTCAAAACATCAAAGCTGCAGAAATTTAATCACAATGCAATTAAATCATTTCTCGTAAATTAAATGTAAATATTAATGCAATTAACACATTTCGCAAAAATTATAAAGAATCACCCCCTTTTGATAGTAAACATATTTTCCTAAAATATGATACTGTCATAAAACAATTCCTGCAGTTCACATCAGCATCTGCTTGTGACTGAGCTACAGTCATGTTGTTCATGCAGTGCTGTGTCTGGCAAGGTGTGAATGGCTTCTTCCTTATTTCCTTTCAACAGTGCCAACTGAGTTTCTAAATTGCCTATCTTCTTAAGCAAACCACGATTGCCTATCCTTCTTTTGTGTGAGAAGTGACACTGTCTTGCCTTGTGTCTCATCCTTCCACAAGCAAAACAAACAAATTCCTGAACTTTTCTACCTTTCTCAAAACAATGCCTTGCTATGTGACCATCCTTTCCACATGCATGACAGACAAAGCTTTGATGAGGTCTCTCGTTATCTTGACAATGTCTAGCAATGTGACCAGCTTTTCCACATGCATAACAAAGAGTAACACCTTCTGAATTTACTCTTTCTAATTTCTTTGGTCTCTGATGGAAACCATTAGATAATCTAGAACATTCTCTCCTGCCAAAGGCAGCAACTGGATGTCTAGATTCTGCAGCTTTCATTTGATTTCTTGCATTGAAATGCTGTCATTTTGGAAATGATTTGCTCGTATGGTGTATTTACATCTACATGCAGAGCAATGGCTTCTCGCATGTGTGAACTACTCTGTGCAATTAATGCAGACTTAAACATGAGGTCTTGTTTAGTTGCATTTGGCAAACCACTGTAACAGCTGAACATTTCCCACAACCTGGATGCAAATGCTAGAGGATGCTCTCCAATTTTCATTGTCACCTCAGTTATCTTTCTCAAGTTAATCAAATTAGTCCCAGCAAGTCTAAGTAGAGCTTCTCTCCTTGCCCCTCTGTCTGCTCTTTTGTCACGATCTTCCGGTGAGAGAGCACTAGTTAATGAGCTTGGAATGCAGATCATAAGAAGTCTACAAGCATCTTCGTCTGACACACCATAAACATCCACTACCTTCTCCAGTTTTGACAAAAACTCTACAGGATCCATGTTATTATGGTCAAAAGTACCCACTGCTGTAACAAGACTTTGAAAGTCCATAAAAGACAGCTGTCTAACAGCTTGGCCATTTTCAGTTCTTTGACCAAGAACCCTCTCATTTCCATTTCTATTTCCAGTCTGTCTTGTTCGCACTGGTGCTACTGGGAACCTTACAGAATCATCTGAACAATTATGTTGTTGACTAAAGGTTTCCTTGCAGTTATTTTCATAATGTTCAGTATGGGATTGGGCATATTCCAACTGTCTGGATGTTGCTTCAAACAAACATCTAAATGTCTCCCTCTCTGATTCAGACATTGCAATTTCTTCTCTCAATTTCACTATTTGTTCCTTCAGAATCATCTTTTCAGCCTTGCAATTTCTCAATGACATGACATTGTCGCTGACTTGAGAATTTAGCAACTTGTTTTCAGTCGTCATTTCTTCTAATCTTTTCTTAGTTACCTTGTATGAGGCAAAAAGAGCTTGAAGTGCATTAGCAACTTTTCCCTCTTTGTTTTTAGGCATTTTGGGACAATTTTTGAATTGAGACATAGCCCACTTGTATGGATCATCTGCCTTCTCTATCCCATCAAACATTCTCACTGAGCCATGCTTAGCAATGTATTTAATTATCAGCTCTTCCATTTTCACAATCTTATTAAATTGTCTTCAGCAATTCAATAGGCTTCTTTTCGTTCACTGACTGAACATTATCTAGTTACTTTAAGATACCTGTTAGTCTAATTATTCACTGCTCCTGTGCTTTGGACGCAAATGAATAAAACAGCCACACTACGTCGGGCTTCTAAACCAAAATTTTCACTTCTTCGCAAACGGCCACACTCCGTCGGGCCTTACACTTCACTACACTAAACCGTTAAAAATGCAACACTGCCACAGTACGTCGGACACTACTTCGGGTTTTATGTTATATTTTTAAAACAGTTTACGTAGCCACAGTACGTCGGGCAAATTAACACTGCTTTTGGGCTTTAAACTTCACAGAGTCACGGTGCGTCGGACTCACTACACTATAACACACAACAGTTATGAAATAATTCTGTGACCACACTGCGTCGGGTCAATTCAGTTACTTTAGAATTTCATCAGAATTATCACAACTTTACAGTCAGTTTCAATTACGTTAGAAACTTACAACTTTAGACACAACAGATCTAATACAACTCTGCCACCACAGTGCATCGGGTTGATTCAATTACTTTAGAATCTTAACAGAATTATAAGAGACCAACAAGAAGTTTCAGTTACTTTAGAAACTTTGACTTAAGCACTTTGCTTCAGTTACTTTAGAAACAACAATTCCAATACAACTCTGCCACCACAGTGCGTCGGGCTGATTCAGTTCCGTTAGAATCTTAAACAGAATTTGTACAGAATAGGCTTAAGAACTCCTCCTGCTAATACTGACTAAACCAAATTCTCTTCTGTCCTTAAAATTTTCTTTTCTAGATTTTTTTAAACGAGGGGGTTCCCTGATAAAAACAGCAAAAAGAAACCGCTTTTCTTACCTTTCCCTGCTTTTTGGAAAACCCTCGCTGGGTGGCTCGCCAATGTAAGAAAAAATGATGAGGACATTGAAGATCTTGATGAAGATGTTTATTGCAGCATAGCAGTGACAAAGTATATGATGTACCTTGGGTTCAACGGAGTCGGAATGAACCCAGAACACACTAAGTTCAAACCTTTTATACATTTTCAGTTTACTACCCTTCATGTAAATGAAGTTGCTCCTGTTGTAACAGCTGTAGTCTGTATGTTAATTAAGTTCTGACACCCCTTTGTCTGAGGTAGTTCTCTGTGTCCCACACCTGTCCCATTCTACAATTGGTCACCATTTGCTCAGGATGTGATCATCCCAAATGGTCAAACAACATAACTGTTGACTTTCTTCTTCTCTATAATAATTAAGCCATTTAGGGAAATGAGCATGATCAAACATATTGTGGAGTGGAAGCTGGGTCGAGGCAGACTATAATTTCTTACAACTGCATGATTTGTAGATTATATTTAATAGTTCACACACTTTGCAATTAGTTTTTAAAAGGTAACATTACATTCTTAAGGACTTTATGCCACTTACATTTCTTTTTAGGAGCACTTGTGCTCCTACTTAAAAAAAAAAAAAAAAAAGTTTTGAGTTACAAAAAAAAGTTTTGAGTTACAAAAAAATCTATTTCACATTTGCAAACTCCGTTTATAATCATTAAAAGCTGTCACTCGTCTTAGCTCATCGCGATCTCACAAACTGTCCATTTTAATTAATGAAGCTCTCTACAATGCATAATGAATCTATTATTTGCATCGTCTCTACTACACTTTGTTTGTTATAATGAATGACAAAACCTGCAGTCTGCTTTCACGCTCTGTTCTGTGAGGAGCAGCACGCACAGTCGCGCACCGATAGAGAAGCATTTCTATTGGCTGCAGTCTGCAGGTATGGCCAATCACAATAGTCGGCTTGCGCAGCTAACCATAGACACAATATATTGTGCTAGGTTTATGTGAATAATTGGGATTGCTTTTGCCATTCCAGCCCTAAGTGAGCCAGTGATTCATTGACTCATTCATAAAGATCACTTGCTTTGTTTCTGAATTTGTTTCTTTGTTTCTGAAGCCGTTCGAAATGAATTGGTTGAATGAATGAATGACTCAGTCATTAAGACCTACTGAAGGTTTTAGTTTTATATTTACAGTAAAATTTCATTCATGCAATCTAGGAAAACCCGACAGATGTTGCGCTGGGATGTTTTCAGGAAATTCAAAAAATAGGTCGAATGTCTTTTTTTTTTTTCTTTTTTTTTTTTGTAAAAATTGGGTTTTCATTAAATTATTATTCTGTAACATCTTGTCTATCATCTTTGAAAATAGCTTGGCAAAATTCACTTGTTTAGTGCAGAAAAATAGTGATTTATTGTAGCAAGCAGAAAAGACTGTGTCTTTCTCTAGTTTGATAACACGCGCAGCGTAGGTGCTTTCCCTAAACACTACAAAGGCAGTTCACCTATCAAAATAAACCATGTAACTTATATAATAAAGGTGTATCTATGCACATTTTCCGCTAATCCTGTGTGAACTATGCCATGCAAAGTTCGGGATAACGTTAGCTAGTCTGCTTGTGTAATGAATCAGTAGCGCTCTTGACAGAGCTCTTGTTCTTAAGGGGACCAGCACCATTTTCATATTAACACTATTCATTACTTTCATTTAGTTCAAACGGTGACAGCATGAAATAAAACTACAAGTTTAGAACAAAAAAACTACGTTACAGTTCTGAACTGTGTCTAGTTATGTATTATAAATCCAGAGTAGTAGAACTGGAGAAGAATTTTAGATAACCTGCACTCTGTAATCTGTGATATATAGTGTGTCCCTGGCTGCATCCGAAAACTTAGGCAGCTGCCTTGCTGCCTCACTGCCTCATGAGGCAATGACTTTGCAAGCAGTGTTTTTGCATGAAGGCACCTCACAAAAATGATTTCGGACAGGCTTCTGAGGCAGCGTAACGGTTTAACCATCTACAACAAAATAGAACGAGTTTTGGTGACAACTAAACAAATATTTAATTACTATAATAATCATTTCTCGCTAGAAATAACATCAAAAGTGCAAAAAGTTAAACAGAAATATACATTTACACACAAACTAACCACCAAACGCAACTTCCAGCCGCCATCTTTATTTTTTAGCTCAACCGTCTCGGAATGGAACGCACAGGATTGTGGGATATCAAAGGCAGCGAAGGATACATCTATGCTGCCTTCAAAAATCGGCCAGATGAAGGCATCTCAGGAAACAGGAAGTGAAGCTAACTTTGTATTCGGACATGCCTTGATGCCTTCCTGCCTTGGAATGGTGCCTCCGAAGGCAGCATTTTTCAGTTTTCGGATGCAGCTTCTGAAAACTGAAAATGTTAGGGCCAGATTTTAGCCTTTAGTGTCATAACATTTTAATCAAAAATTTAGCATTGATGAGCACAAGAGACTTTTTTAAAAAACCTCCCAAACATTTGAACAGCAGTAGCCTGGCGAGTAACCTAAAAAGTTTCTAGCCAATGGCGATTCCATTGCCAAGGTGTCCATAGAGGGTTGACTAAAAGAGTTGAGTTTAAGAGTTGAGGCAGGCCAGGTCTTCTGCCAAATTTGTCATTTTTTTTCTTATCCCATTTCTCAAATGTTGTATTTGATGTCATTACTTTAACAGGAGATGCAAAAGAAAAACGGTTCATGGCAGAGAAAGACGAATACGGTGCAGACACTATGACGGAAATCCATATTGTTGGACGCATTGTCCTCAACTTGTGGAGGATTATGAAGACTGAGGTTCTCTTGAAATTCATACCCCCCACCCACAATGCCAGAGCTAACACTGTTTATCTGAGAGTGTTCTTTGTTTTATCAAGTGCTTCATGTATGTTTTCAGGCTGCATTGAATAACTACACTTTTGAGAATGTGGCTTTCCACCTCCTGCATCAGCGCTTTCCTCTCTACAGCCATCGCACACTCTCTGACTGGTTTGACCACAACACACACCTGCACAGGTGGGAATTGATCTCACATCTCTCAGATGCCTACTACTGGTCTTGTTGCAGGGTTGTTGCTATGAATGTCTTTGCTTCATTCATCTTTCAACAAAAGTTAAATTCAGAACTGAATACTAGGATACTGATTACTGCATATTGTAGCATATATACTGTATGGTAGCAGCTAAAAGTATGTTAAATGTTTAGCATTTAACAATGCACTGCGAATAATTAAATTATTTTTGTCTTTTAATATTTCTGTTTTCTAGCAAAATTATCTAAACATTTTCTAAACATCATAAATCAATGTTTAGAACAAACATAAACATTTAAAAATATTAATAATAATAATTAAAGATGTATTCTTTAAAAACAACTCTAGTGTCTTAAGCAAATTTGTTCTCAAATTTATCTTATTTTACGACTTAATATCATGTTGGAAATAAATGTATGTTAAACATCATTGCATTTATGGGATGTAATTTTTGTATTGTGCATTCATGACTGGTCATACAAACAAAAAACTGTTTATTACTATTTGGGTCAGGTGGAAAGTGGTGGATCACTATGTGAGCCGTGTGTGCGGCACAGTCCAGTTGCTCCAGCAGCAGGATATTATCGGCAGGACTAGTGAGCTGGCACGCGTGTTTGGAATCCAGTTCTACCATGTGCTAACCAGGGGGTCACAGGTAAGCATCCATCTGAAACCTGTCAAACATGTGCCTTTAGCTGTCTGTCCAATCACTATATACAGTTGTGGTCAGAATTGGTAAATATGAGCAAAGAAGGCTGTGAAAATAAATCTGCATTGTATATCCTTTTGATATTTCATTCAAAGAATTCACAAAAGTCTAACCTTTCATTGAAGTAAAATGAATGAAAATTATGGGAAAATCTCATTCTGAAAGGTTTTTATCCAATACACAGTTATTTGCCACTTTTTGCAACTTCCATTTGCCAAGATAATAGCTCTGAATCTTCTCCTATAATGCCTGATGTGGTTGGAGAACACCTGGCAAAGTGTTCCATACAGAATCTCTCCAGATCCTTCAAATTCCCAAGTCCATGCTGATGCCGCTCCTCTTCAGTTCACCCTACTAATTTTCTATAGGGATCAGGTCAGGGAACTGGGATGGCCATGGCAGAACCTTCATTTTGTGTTCAGTGACTCATTTTTGTGTTCGATGTTTGTTTTGGATCACTGTCTAGACAGAAGATCTAGCCATGGCCCATTTTAAGATTTCTAGCAGAGGCAGTGAGGTTTTGGATTTTTTTTATCTGTTGGTCTTTGATAGAATCCATGATGCCATGTATCTGAACAAGATGTCTAGGACCTCCGTGAGAAAAACAGGCCCACAACATTGAAGGTCCAGCAATATATTAAACTGTGGGCATGGGGTACTTTTTATCCCTGTGTGTCATTTTAAATCCATATTTTGTGTGCCACAAAGCTCCTATTTGAGTTTCATCTGACCATAGAACCCTGTCCCATTTGAAGTTGAAAGTGAAAGTGAAAAGTGAAAGTCGTGACGTATTGTCAAGTATGGTGACCCATACTCGAAATTGGTGCTCTGCATTTAACCCATCCAAGTGCACACACACAGCAGTGAGTAGTGAACAAACGCGCACACACACACACACACACAGCGCACACACACCCGGAGCAGTGGGCAGCCATTGCTCCAGCGCCTGGGGAGCAATTGGGGGTTCGGTGCCTTGCTCAAGGGCACCTCAGTCATGGTATCGAAGGCAGAGAGAGTGCTGTTTGCTCACAATCCCCACCTTCAATTCCTGCCGGTGCGAGAATCGAACCGGCAACCTTCAGGTTACAAGCCCGACTCCCTAACCATCAGGCCACGACTTCCCCACCAGGGAAGTTCCAGTTCCAGTAGTGTCTGGTGTATGCTGGAGTTTGTTTTTGGATGAGAGCAAAAGTTTTTTTTCTTGAATCCCTCCCAAACAACTTGTTGTGATGTAGGTGCTGTTTGATATGTGAGCAATATCACACTCATTTCTGTGCTGATAGAGAGTCATATCACACAGCTGCGAGTGTTATATTGTGTTTATGCAAAAGTTTTATGGCACAAGTATTTAAATAAATAAAAAACAACAATGGTGTGTCTTAAAAATGCCCTTTTGTGTGCAGAAAAAAATTTAACAGATGAGTTTAACAGATGAGCCAAGCCTCCATTACGAATTTGAAAACATCACTTTAGAACAAGTAATGAAGGAACACTGAGCTGGTTCACTGAAAGCTTATTGTATTATGTAGAGTATATTATGAGAGAGAGATCGACTGAGCGAGTGTGATTCCTTTCAGCTGATACAGCGTTCATTCTTCAGGTCAGCCTAATTACTTTTAATTACTTATTTTATTACAAACTAATTAAACATTAGTTTGTAATAAAACTATAAAACATTATCACAATACTACTATTATTTATATAAAATATAATTTATTGAACAATGTTTAATAAACAACAATAGCCATCATAAAAGTTGCTAAGCAGTTCAGTCAAAAAATACAATGGCAGCACTCTGATACAGCATTAAAGTTATGTTATGAAACTTTGCCCTTTGCCCTATTTGCTCTGGAACAAATAATGGATTAATGAGACCAAAGATAAACAAATTATATCTCATGTTTAACCACTATAGAAACATCAGATACAGCAATAAATTCCAGAAGAGGTAAGGCTGTTCTTGGCAGGTTCATGAGTGCTGAACGGCCACTGATGCCCTGAAGCTCACATCTCTGAAAACATTGAAGAAACATTTTCAAATTGGCTCTGTCTTTATTAATAAACCACATATTTTAAGTTTAAGCAACTACATTCTCACTATTCTCTACATTCCATGACAGAACAACAATTTCTGCAATTTTCCAGCTGCGATCGTTGGAGAGTCTTTGTCCATTCAAACTATCCTCTTCACTATGGATTAGGGATATATAGACAAAAGTCGTCCTTCAGGCAGATTCGTAACCTCTCAAAGTGATTGGAACATCTTAATTATTGCCCTGATGGTTATGGAAATGGGAATTTTCAATTCTTTACCTATTTTATTAAAGCCACTTTTTATTTTATGAAACCCAACCTTTTTTTTGCTGTGCACATCAGAACTTAATTTTTTTTTTGTTTTACTCATTGTCATTCACAGCCTTCTTTGCTCATATTTACCAATTCTGACCAACTGTGTATGTATATTAGGGGTGTAACGGTACACAAACATGATGGTTTGGTACTTACCTCGGTTTTGACGTCGCGGTTCGGTATGATTTCAGTACAGCAGGCGGGAAAACTCAACTTTTTTTTTTTTTTTTTTCTTAATTAAACAGTGGTTTACTGAAGAAGTTGCTCTTTCTTTAAAGGGGTCCTATTATGCTCTTTTACAAAGTCTTGGTTTTGTTTTGTGGGTGTACTAGAACATGCTCTCATGCTTGGTGGTTCGAAAATCACATTATTTTTCACATAATTTACATTATTACAATACCTTCCTCCCCAGCCTGGCACAAACGGCTAGATTAGGCCCGCCTTCCGACAAACGAAATGTGTTGTGATTGGTTAGCTGTCCCAGTGCGTTGTGATTGGCGAACAGCTTAAACGGTGTTTCAGTACTGCCCCGCCCCTTGCCAAAACAGCAAGTTCGTCAATATTGCCATATCAATTCAGACCCCGAGAATATTGAACAAGAGGATCGCGCAGAACCTGTGCATGCAGGGATATTGCAAGACATATCAAAGTGGTAAGGATGTTGTTCTTGTTGTTGTTGTTGTTGTGTTTTTTTTTTTTTTGGCTAAATCATGTTTTAGGTAGGATGTCAACAACAACTTAAAAATAACTGCATTTACTATGTACAGATAAGTGCAACGGTAATATATATTGTTTATTGTTCTTTAATTCTAACATTATAACATGAATTGCAGTGAAACTGTTATACAGTTGAATTAGGGCTGCACAATTAATTGAATTTCTAATCGCGATTACGATTATGGATGCCACGATTACAAAAATAAATAAACAATTAAAAATGCCCACTTGCATTATTCTGTGTGCTTAAGAGGTGTTTGCAACGCGGGGTTTAACAAACTCAAACACACTGGATAAAAGACTTTTTTTCTAACTGATAGTTGTTGTCACTCTGTTGCCCATGATAGATATGTTAAACGGCAAACGTGTCAAAAGCGGAACAAAATAGCGGCACTCATTTGAACTGCGCGCCACACGGACCTTTCATCCGCTCGCCTCAAAAGAAAACAGCGCAGCGCGAGCTTAGAGCGTATGCGTTTATTACAGTAACCAGTCGCGATCACGCACTAAACAACGCTGTGAAATCCAGTAAGAAGCACTCGAGTTCAGCGCAGTGTTCTCCAGTACAAATCACGTCTCTTTAATTTAAGCTAGTTTAAAGCCAAATAAATCGGAGCTGTTATTCTCATCAACACTGATGCAGAAAGCAGCAGAAACAGTGCAACAACGATCCAGTTAGAAGATGTTTCAATCCACAAATCACCCACATTTACCACTGTTTTACTGTAGTAACACTAACGGTAACAATGGTACGTGGCAGAGAAGTAGGATATTCATATTGAGTATTATTAAATTATTAATATACTAAATATGTTAAAGGAGTAATGGAATATGATTACATTATTTTGTTAATTATTCTATCAGTTGATGTGGATTTGTAATTGACTGAATGTCTTTAGGCTACTGTTTTTCAATGCAAACACCATAGAAATTATATAGTTAGGCTACTTTTATACCATGGTAATGAGGTGCTGTACTTTTGGTTATGTATAAAAGATGAGGCTGTTACAGTTTTCACAATGGTACTGTCAAATATACATCTGCATCCCAACTTAAGCTCCTGCTACTCTGAACTCAAGCTCCTAACTTCTAATATTACATGTTCAGCGCTACCAAATCAGGTGCTGGTGCCACTGCTCTCGAATGTTAGTCTGGAGCCCTGATAATATAAATTGTACTGTAAAATGTTACTGTAATTTGAAATTTTGTCTGTTTAATTGTAAATTAAATGTATAGCTTTAGTAAACCATTTTTTTCTTTTTCTTTTTCCTTTTAGTTTTAGTATAACATTATTATACCATGCATAATTTTACCTTTTTTTGTTTAAAGAAGAAACCAAACCAATGTATAGTTGACATTTGAGACTCAATGCTATAGAAAAGCAATAAACGTTCAGGAAGAGTGTTTTCAGTCTTATATATATATATATATATATATATATAAAATATAAAAATATGGCATGCAGCTTCAAACAATGGCATAAATCAGTTCAAAATAATCGTTATTAATAATCTCAATTACAATCTCAAGGGAATAATCGACAATTATGATTTTTGTCATAATCATGCAGCCTTAAAGTCGGCATGAAACGGAAGTTGCGACTGTCTTTTTTTTCTCTTCTGTGACGTATATCTGAGTGAAACGGCATCTGAAATGAGAGGGCGGGACTTGATTTCGTCCTTCGAGAATTGATTGGATCGTTGGAAGTTGGGGCATTCCTAACAAAATGGAGGCAGATCTGAAATGCCCGTTTATAGTTAGTGGTGGGGGATTTCTCGCCACTGGATTCACCACCGACACCCAAGCACGAATAAATGAGTTATTTATTAGGGATGACGACCATGATCAACAGCACAAAACATGCCTAAACAGCGTGAGCGAGAGAGAGAGAGAGGGAGAGATTGCCTGAAAGACTGAGCGCGTCCTCCATCAGGTTAAGTCATATTCATGAAACAAATTAGTTTGCGATGTCCTAAGAGTAATGTTCTCGTAATATCCTAATATCTTTTCAGTGTTTAAGGGTAACGTACTCCCTTCTGACTGGTGTCAGTACTATAAAGTGAAGCATCAGCTTCAGCTTTTCCCCTGTCATTTATCCCAGCGTTTACCCCTTACGTCACTAGCTCCGCCCTTGCGCCATCACTCGTGACCAGAAGACTAGAGGAGTCGTTTTGAGGGGGAGTGGATGTTAACATTTTTGATTAAAGATTACGAGGGCAGATGAGTTTTAAAAAAATAATGAAGTGCACGGATAAATTATTTGTAATAAACACTACAGTATTCCATCAAAAAATAAGAATATTCAATTTTGATTTCATGCCGACTTTAAATAGCGAATAGTGGTATATCAAAGACATGAGAAAACATCCTCCCTACATTACTGCGTACCTCTATGTGGAAATTCATTAAGATAAAACGTGGAGATTGCTTTCTTTCTTGATTGTGCGGCTCAGCGCCAGTGGTTAGTCAGTCCACAGGATCTCTTCATTCAAACACAAACCACTCAAATGTGCAATACTGTACATTTTCGAGAGTTGATTTTGTTCTTATTGCTATTTATAAGATCACAAGGTTTGCGACTGTCAAACGAGAAGCTCAGAGATTTCTGCATGTATGTTTTATTAACTTTATTTGATAACAATTTATAACTGTAACTGTACAATTTAACAATTTAATTATGGTAGGTTTGCATTAATTAAATGATCGGTGTTTGCATTTTTCTATGTGTTTTTATTAATATTTATCTGTTTTTTGAAAGATCTGTTGCATAAATCATTATCTGCCTATAAGCAGCGCATGTATATTTTTACAATTTATTTTGCATTAATTATCAGATAAAACAAATCTTTAAATTAGTCATGTATTAGTTGTATCCTTTTACAGCCCTTTTTTTCATTTAAAAAATTAGTTTGAGGCAAAGTTAACTATGTGTAAAATATTAAAATATTTTGTGAAAATGATGATGGAACAAACTAATATATGTGCACAACTGAGAAATGAATATTTATGAAGCTCAATCGCAGTCCATGTCTCACAAGGTAAATATTTCATTTAAAAAAATATATGCAATATAAACATTTTCAGTGAATATGTAATTTGTACATTTACATAATTTATTTACATAATTGTGTAGCTCTGTTTACACATCATGAGTTCAACTTTCGTTTCGTGAACAGTATGGATTAGTGTAGCTGTTTCATTCATTCACAGGACCCAAACATACGCAAGTTTCAAATGCACTGCAGAGTTAACCTTTATAGTATAGTTATAATAGCAGTGTAGATCTTATTTGCATTTGAAGTAATATTATAAATCCTGTAAACGTATATAGAAGGTAATATTTGGATTTCTCCGGTTCTCTGCACTGGCCTTTAGCACAACCGGAAGTATTTATGCACACATTCGCTAGACCGGAAAACCAAGATGGCGGAAATATGCAACTTTTATTTTTATTTTTATTTTTTATTATTATTATTACTTAAAGAAGATACAAAACACCAAATAAACAACTGTAAGAAAAATCTTAATACAATTCAAAGAAGTCCAAATAGCAGCATACCAAAACAAACAAACAAACAAAATAACCATAACAGGAAAAGTAAGAAAGGAAAAAATAAAAAAAAATAAATACAGAGAAAAACATACAATACAAGGGGCTTAATCATCAAAGAATACCTTCAAAAGATTACATAGTTTAAGGGCTTTTTTTTTTATGATGCATGAGCTTTAAAGAATTGAAGAAGATCACTAAATCTTTCTGGAAAAGTAATAAAGTGGGGGGGTTATTAAAGAATCTGCATTTATGAATGAAGTAATTGGTCAAAATCACAATATTATTCACCAAATATTCAACATCACAATTCTGACAAAAGGACAAATATTTTACAGTTTTAAAATCAAAGTCAGGTATTACATACTTCAAACGTAACCAATCATAGAGGTCATCCCAAAATTTTTTAGAGAATTTGCATAAATGAAACAAATGTTCCAGTGACTCTATGTCTGCTTCACAGAAGGTGCATTCATTACAATCCAAATTAAACCTGTGTCTGAGGAACTCATTACAGGGATAAATATCGTTAATAATTTTAAACTGAATTTCTTTTGCCTTTGGTAGAAGTGGAAATGAGAGAAATCTTGTTCTAATTCGAACCACTTTATCTTCAGGAAAATCAAAAACAAGGGGTCTCTTCTTTACTTTGGAAGGGAACATCTGTGTATTTACTAATGTTCTTAAAACTTTATTTTTACAGCTCTGCTCTGTAAAATTAATACCAGAGATGATTAGATTACCTAATCTTGGTATCACAGGTGAATAACACAGTGCACTTTTAATCAACTGAACCAAACCAGCAGGAACAGCTTTCAACAAAGACACATATAAATTCTGAGTACAAATAATATTGTATTTTACACAAAAATCATCATAACCAAGGAAATTTCCAACCCCATCCATAATGTGTACAATGGACCAGACACCTTTGTCCATCCAGTCCTGAAAAAACACAGATTTCCTCTTAATAAGGATACACTTATTATTCCACAAAGAACAACTATGTGGCGAAAAGTTGTGTTTGTATATTAATTTCCAGTATAATAATACCTGACTATGAAAAGATGATAATTTACACTTTAATTTTGATGGCTCAAAATCATACCTTAAAAGGAAATCAATACCTCCAAGAGAATCAAAAATTTTAGAAGAAAAGCTAAACCAAACAGAATGTTTATTTCTAAGGAAGTCACCTCAACTTAAGGGTACCATTCATAACATCGAAATCAATTACGTTCAACCCTCCCTCACTGATCAGCTTCACTACATCTGATTTTCTAATATAATGGTGCTTGTTTTTCCAAATAAATTCATACTGAATTTGATTAATGACTTTTATCCACATTATCAGATATACTCAAAGAAAATGCTGGGTAAATCAACCTGGAAAGTGCTTCTGACTTCTGTATGAGAATTCTGCCAAATATAGAGATATCCCTTTGAAACCCACGTATTTAAAATATTTTGACTTTTTTTCATATTATCAATCAAATTACTTTTTTCTCCAATTTTAGGGTCCTTAGTAATAACAATTCCTACATATTTTACCTATTTTTTTAATGGAATATTGAACAATTGAGATTCAGCATGATTATGAAGTGCCATCAGCTCACACTTTTTTAAATTCAATTGCAGACCAGAAGCTTTTGAAAATGAGACACCAGATTAATGGCAACTGGAATCTGCTCTGCATCACTAAGAAACAGGGTGGTATCATCTGCTACTTGACTTATCAATAACTGACTCCCTAAAACATTCAAAGGCCTGAGATCTTTACTGTTTTTCACATAAATTGTTAACAGCTCAGCTATTAAAATAAATAAATACGGACTTGTCGGGTCCCCTTGTCTAATACCTCTATTAATGTCAAACCTCTTAGAAGTCCTAAATGGTAGCGATACTGAACTATTTATGTCTTTGTACAACATCTCTATTAATTTTACAAATTTATGACCGAAACCAAAAAAATTCAATGCATGTAAAATAATTTTATGTTCTACAGTATCGAATGCCTTATAGAAATCAAGAAACAAAACAAACCCATCATCCTTCACTAAATGTCCATAATCAATTAAATCTAGGACAAGTCTAATGTTGTTGTGTATTAACCTTCCTTTAATAAAACCCGATTGAGTTTCACTTATAACTTGACTCAACCTAAATTTTAACCTATTAGCAATTGCAGATGTAAGAACTTTATAATCAACATTAAGTAGGGTAATCGGTCTCAGATTCTCAATAATTCTTTTATCTTTGTTTGACTTTGGAATGAGAATAATTAACCCCTGTCTCATAGTTGGAAGTAAAGAATTAGAATCAAAACACTCCTTTAAAGCTTTAAATAGCAAATCTTTTATATCCTCCCAGAAGAATTTGTAAAAATTAGTAGTCAGCCCATCCTGACCAGGAGATTTACCCAAATGCATTTTTTTAATAGCAGATTCAAGTTCCTCTAACCTCAGATCTCCATCACACAATTCTTTAAATTCAGTATCAATCTGTGGGATAAAATCTTTTACCTTTTCAAGGAATTCCTTAGCATTATTTTCAGAGTAAGATGAAGAGTAAATGTTACTATAAAATGAGTATATTTCCTCGGATATTAATTTTGGATCTGTGATTACCACATCATTAATAATTAGACTATGAATTGCATTACTTTGCTGTCTCCTCTTTTCTAATCGACAAAAATAAGCCGTATTCTTCTCTCCTTCTTCCATCCATTTTGCATGAGACCTTACAAAAGCTCCTTGTGCTTTCATCAGATACAAACTATCTAATTTAGCTTGAAGAGAGAGTAACTTTTCAACATCTTGAATCATTTCTTGTGTATTACAAGAGGCATTAATTCCTTGAATTAACCTCAGCTCCCTTTGCTTCAGATCTCTGCTTTTTTGTTTACCAAACCGAATTGAAAATTCCCTTGTTTTAAATTTAAAATACTCCCATTTAATCTCGTTAAAACGTAGAGAGAAGTCATTTTTAATCTTACTAACCAAATTTCTTATTTGACTACAATAATCTTTAAAAGTTCTGCATTAAACTTCCAATAGTCTTTCCTACCGGTATGTTTTATCGCTGGTTTCAAAGTTAATGAAATCAGGCAATGATCTGTCAATGGCGCCGCAGAAATCGAAACATTAGTTACAAGCTCAGAATATTCCTCAGTGATGAGCCAAAAATCTATTCGTGATTTAGAGGATCCATTAGGTTTGACCCAAGAGAACTGACTAGCATTAGCGATTATAAACTATAATAACATATATAACTAAAATAGCAAGATATAGCAAGATAACAAGATATAATTAAAATAACAAAAATACCTTCACAGTTAACCACAGCAGTAAGCCAATGGCCATGAGCATCAGACTGAAAAGTCACAACCTTCGCAGGGCAATTGTTAAGGCATAAGGCGACACCTGCTGATCGACTGTAGCCATGACTGAACAAAATTGTGTCTCCCCACTGCATTTTCCAAAAAGCTGCATCTTCTTCAGTAGAATGAGTCTCTTGTAGAATGTCTTCTGCCCCTTACAAAACAAAAATATACCTTTGCGTTTTACTTTGAATGAAAGGGGACTAAAGGACAATGAACAAAAAGATAAACAAGATTTTAGTGAAAACATACTCCACTGGAACTCACAGTGAACAAACAGAAAATGTCACTGAACAGTTAGTAAAGAGATTTGAAGAATAAACTTACAACACAAAAAGAGTCTCTCAGAAATCATCATTTCCCTTTTTCAGAATATTCATCATCATGGAAAAAATTGCATTGCCTCAATGAAAGCAAAAGGACCCCGAAAGTACGACGCTTTCCCTTCTGCTCGAGCTTGTTTAATGCGTGGCCAAAGCACTTGCCTCGCCTCTCTGTCCTCTTTAAGTCCTCAGCGAAATGACAGCCTGCCTCCTTGCACACGGATGATCCCTTGGACAGTGCCCAGATTTGCTCTCTGTAGATTCTCTTTGAAAACTGCATGATGATCTGACACGTGCGATTTCCTTCTTTTCTGCCAATTTGATGGACCGTGTCAACCGCTTCTTCCATTTCCCAGGGCACACCAGGAGCAATCTTGGAAAGCAAGGTGATCACCTGCTCTCTAGTGTTCTCGTTCTGTTTCTTTGGCAGTCCTTTGATGCGTAAATTCCACTGTCTTTTGAAGCGATCCAATTCTCCTACCCTAGACCTCAGCTCTTTATTCTCTTTTTTTTGAGATCAGAAAGCTCCAGTTCCAAATCAGCTGCCTTCTGCTTGTGAGCTTTCATCTCTTCCTTCACTTCGGAGATGATGCTAGTGTTCTCTTCCATTATTCTTGTCAACTCCTCCAACTTTTGTTCCTGCTTGTCAAATCTTTTACCAAGGGAGTAAATAGCCTCGAGGATATCCGCATTAGAAATGCCTTCCTTATAATCAGGACGCACTTTCTTCGTAATGTGCACTTTGCTGGGAGTGATGGGTAGATTCGCAGCACTACATTCCTCCAAGAGACGCTTATTAGCTTCAACACAGATTTTCATCGCGTCAGCGTAATCATGATCACTTCTGTTACTGATCGCGACATTATCTTCCACTTTTCTACCTCTACCCACCATCTTTAGATGATGAAAAACTAATTCGTTAAGAAATAATTAGGGAAAAATCTAAAAACATGAAGAAAACCTTTGAGACTCAGATAGCTGTTATACAATGCTGCTATCTAGTATGCCATCTTGGCTGGAACCCGGAGATAATCGCGTTTGGTCTCGTACTGTATCGCGTACCTTGTCAGTGTCTGTGCTTGCTTGGCCATTTATTGTGATTTAACAGGAAAGTGTGTTCAAGCGTCATGGCCTAATGGTTAGGGAGTTGGGCTTGTAACCTGAAGGTTGCCGGTTCGATTCTCGCACCGGCAGGAATTGAAGGTGGGGATTGTGAATGCACAGCACTCTCTCTGCCTTCGATACCATGACTGAGGTGCCCTTGAGCAAGGCACCGAACCCCCAATTGCTCCCCGGGCGCTGGAGCAATAGCTGCCCACTGCTCCGGGTGTGTGTTCACGGTGTGTGTGTGCGCGTTTGTTCACTATTCACTGCTGTGTGTGTGCACTTGGATGGGTTAAATGCAGAGCACCAATTTCGAGTATGGGTCACCATACTTAACAATACGTCACGACTTTCACTTTCACTAAAAAGCAGAAGACTGTGTAAGAAATACTCTTTGAGAGAAGCAGTCCATCAGCGGAAGTTAAAAGCAGCTCGTAAGTGTATTCACTTGTCTCATTAGTGTTTAGCGCGGTTGCCGTTGCTAGGAAATTCTTTTTTTGTTTACTGTGTAGAGACGTGCTGAAATCGCTTTTGGTCTCGTACTGTATCGTGTACCTTGTCAGTGTCTGTGCTTGCTTGGCCATTTATTGTGATTTAACAAGAAAGTGTGTCCAGCTGAATTCATTTGGTGATTTGTTAGACGGGTATAAATAAGCTTAGTTTACCGCGGCAACCCTCGTGTGAAGCCCTCGTCGTGTGAAGACCGAAGAGTGTAAAGACCATCGACTCTACCGTGCGACACCACCGGGCAGGGACACCGGCAAGGGATATAAGTATCACTTTTTATTTATCCTCTTTCCTATTACTTGTTTCACTTCTGTGTTATAACTAATTCTTACTATGTGTTTTCAGATCACTACTATCACTACCACTCGCAAACCTCGCATCACACACTGTAGGCAGTGCAATCCTAATAACCTACGCACTTTGCCTATGTCTGCTAATACACTACTTTCTTTATCTATTGGTCTCTGGAATTGTCAGTCTGCTGTCAACAAAGCTGATTTCATTACTTCCATTACTAGTCATTCAAGGCTAAACCTCATAGCCCTGACAGAGACTTGGATCAAACCAGAAGACAATGTTACACCTGTAGCACTCTCCAATAATTTCTCCTTTTCCCACACCCCCGTTTAACTGGAAGAGGTGGAGGTACTGGTCTGCTCATTTCTAATAATTGGAAATTTACTCCTTTACCATCTCTGTGTATCAACAGCTCCTTTGAATCACATTCGGTTACTATTACCTACCCTCTAAAAATCCATTTTGTAGTTGTTTATCGACCTCCAGGACCACTAGGTAACTTCGTGGAAGAATTAGATGTGTTGCTCTCATACTTTCCTGAGGATGGTACTCCCTTAGTTATACTTGGAGACTTCAATATCCACCTCGATAAACCTCAAGCTGCAGACTTCCACACTCTGCTTGCCTCTTTTGATCTCAAGAGAGTGTTAACTATGGCTACTCACAAATCAGGCAACCAACTGGACCTTATTTACACGCGACACTGCTCCACTGATCATGTGCTGGTTACTCCACTGCACACCTCGGATCACTTCCTCCTCACTCTTAACCTCGACATGATTCCTGACACAACACATACCCCTCCACATGTCACTTTTCGACGTAACTTATGCTCACTCTCACCCTCCCGGTTATTTGCTATGGTTTCATCTTCGCTTCCTCCCTCTATACAGTTATCATCTCTTGATGCTAACAGTGCTACTGATACTTTCTGTTCCACTCTGACATCTTGTTTAGATACTTTCTGCCCCTTATCTTCCAGGCCAGCCCGTACCACCCCTTCTGCCCCTTGGCTATCTGACGTTCTCCGCGAACATCGTTCTAAGCTCAGGGCTGCAGAGAGGATATGGCGCAAATCACAAAATCTTACTGACCTTAATTTATATCGATCACTCCTCTCTGACTTTTCTGCTAATGTCTCTACTGCTAAAAGAACATACTATCACGACAAAATTAACAATTCGCCTAACTCTCGCATGCTCTTTAACCCCCTGGGGTCTGAGGGTGTTTTGGGGGCCTGGAGAAGTTTTGACATGGCCTGACATTTGTGCTTTTTTCAGTTGCTTATACAAATATAAATGGCTAAAGTCTAATAACACTGTAAACAGCACAAACTGGGCTACAATAATATATTAGCAGCATTTATGTACATGATTGTGTTTTTGAGAAAGCAACGTTTATGCGTGGTTAGTGAAAAACAAAAATTTTGAAGTCACTGAAATAAGGCCATAAAACACATACAGAACATTTGTTCACAAGACTTTTGAGAACTGGATCTTGTAGCCTAGAGTTTTTGCTTCAAAATGATATGAAAATCATCTTGTTTATGTGCTCACAGAAAACAATATATTGATTTAAATTTTCTTAGACACTTTTTGAGTAGAAACGGTCTATGCGAGAGGACGTCAACCTTCACATTCACACCTGAGAAGACAAAGGCCCCCATAATGAGCTGCATAATGAGCTTCATAATGAGCCATTCAGTCAGGTATGTGACTGAAAGGGAAGAGTTACAAGAAAGAATGTGAGGACAAAATAAATGTATATATTTTTTGTTTGTAGTTTATTAAGAATATATTTAGCTATTACACAAAATAACTTGAGATTCACTTGCGAGTGCAGTTAAACAGCTTGTTAGGAACAATCAAAGCTGACTTTTTAGCATCATTACTCCAGTCACATGATCCTTCAGAAATCATTCTAATATTCTGATTTGCTGCTCAAAAAAAAAAACATTTATTATTATTATTATTATTATTATCATCATTATCTTAACACTGAGAATTAAACAGTAACATGCATTGCCAAACATTCATACATAGTGTTAACACTCACACTAACGTTATTTTTATATATTGTGGTTTTAGATGTTATAAAATATTAAACAAACATCCTGGCATTGTGAGACATTTAGACAATGTAATGACACATTTCAAAATGTTTCACTTGATTTCATTCATGTAGTCAGGAATTATAGTTTGGGAAAAGTCTAACTAGTAAAATGTGTACATGTTATGTCACAATAACACAATAACAACAGATGCAAGTAATCTTAGGCTACTCATCAGTGTGATATTCTTCACTGGATCCAGTTGCGCAACGCATCGTGTTGAGGTCAATTCTGAGTTATTTCTCTCAGCGTGTATTAATTTCTTCCAGAAACAAAAATAATGTTAATCGGGATGAACTTGTTTGTTCACGGGGGGGCAATGTGGGCGTTTACATGCGCGTGCGCCTCACGTGGATATTTGAATCTGAAAAGCGCGATCGGCGCGTGGGCGTGACCGCATTAGATATAATGAGTTGAGATGGGTAAACTGGACATCGCGTTGGTTTCATATGGATTACTTTATCACAGAATATTTGTTTTGGACGTGACTTACTTCATTTAAAAGTAGACATTTCAAGCTTTCTATACATATATTTCTCATGTGTTTGAGGCGAGTATTCGCGGAGATTCATGTTGTTTTATTTACGTGTCTGTGAAGAGAGGTGACAGAGACAGAGCCGGCAGAGAACGCACCCTGTTTATTTTCTTTATTTTAGAAAAGCACATTGTTTTGTTGTTATTATGACTATACAGAAATAAAAGTAGACCCTTTGCAGTTTCAAACGATACCATATTCTTATCTGTACGATCAAAACTGACAGAGTATTTTTAGTTCTTTTCACGGTCATAAAGAAAATACGAGACAGCCCCCACCAGTGCGGGCTTCGACCCCAGGGGGTTAAAACATTCTCCTCCCTCCTTTGTCCTCCTCTTCCCCCTCCTTCATCAACTCTTAACAGCTGACGACTTTGCCACATTCTTCATTAATAAAATTACTAACCTCACTGCACAATTCTCCACACCACAAACTGTCAAACACATCTTACCATCAAACATACACTCGTTCACATCCTTCTCTCCACTCTCTGAGGCAGAAGTCTCTAAACTCATCCTTTCCAGTCATTCTACTACTTGTCCGCTTGATCCTATTCCATCCCATCTCCTTCAAGCCATTTCTCCTGCAGTTGTACCTGCACTCACTCACATCGTTAACACATCCCTTCACACTGGAGTTTTTCCCTCAGCATTTAAACAGGCTCGTATAACCCCACTTCTTAAGAAACCCACTCTTAACCCAACTCTTTTAGGGAACTATAGACCGGTTTCCCTTCTACCTTTCATTGCAAAAACACTTGAACGAGTTGTGTTCAACCAAGTCTCTGCCTTTCTCACACAAAACAACCTCCAGGACAGTAACCAATCTGGCTTCAGAAGTGGACATTCGACCGAAACTGCCTTGCTCTTAGTTGTTGAAGCCCTAAGACTTGCAAGAGCGGCTTCCAAGTCTTCATGACTTATCTTGCTGGATCCATCCGCTGCTTTTGATACGGTCAACCACCAGATCCTCCTGGCAACCCTATTGAGAAAGGGCATCTCAGGAACCGCTCTCCAGTGATTTGAGTCTTACCTCTCAGATAGATCCTTCAAGGTATCTTGGGGAGTTGAAGTATCCATGTCGCAACATCTAGCTACTGGGGTGCCTCAGGGCTCAGTCCTTGGACCACTTCTCTTCTCTGTCTACATGGCATCATTAGGTTCTGTCATTCAGAAACATGGCTTTTCATATCACTGCTATGCTGATGACACTCAACTCTACCTCTCATTCCATCCTGATGATCCGATGATAACTGCTTGCATCTCAGCATGTATAACAGACATTTCTTGCTGGATGAAGAACCATCCCCTTCAACTCAACCTAGCTAAGACAGAACTGCTTGTAGTTTCAGCAAACCCATCACTTCATCACAATTTCACCTTCCAGTTAGGCTCATCAACCATTACTCCTTCAAAAACAGCCAGAAACCTTGGAGTAGTGATTGATGATAAGCTGAATTTCTCAGACCACATTGCTAAAACTGCCCGGTCCTGCAGATTTGCTTTATATAATATTAGGAAGATCAGGCCCTTTCTTTCGGAATATGCAACACAACTCCTTGTTCAAGCTCTTGTTCTGTCCAGACTTGACTATTGCAATGCTCTCTTGGCAGGTCTTCCAGCCAATTCCATCAAACCTCTACAATTAATCCAAAATGCCGCTGCAAGATTAATCTTTAATGAGCCAAAAAGAACGCACGTCACGCCTCTGTTCATCAGTTTGCACTGCCTACCAATAGCGGCTCGCATAAAATTCAAGGCATTAATGTTTGCATACAAAACCACCTTTGGCTCTGCTCCCCTTTACCTAAATTCAGTACTTCAGACCTATGTGCCCTCTAGAAGCTTGTGTTCTGCAAGTGAACGCCGCATTATTGTGCCTTCCCAAAGAGGCACAAAATCACTTTCTCTGACTTTTTCATTAATTGTTCCCATCTGGTGGAATGACCTGCCCAACTCATTCCGAGCAGCTGAATCCTTAGCCATCTTCAAAAAACTACTAAAAACCCATATCTTCCATCTTTATTTGACCCTCTAACTCTAGCATTCTCTTTTCTAATTTTATCATATCTATCTCCTTTCTTTTTATTTAAAAAAACACAAAACACACACACACACACTTGACCCTCTATCAATTGCATATTTATTCTCTAACTGCTAGCTTTTCTTAAAAAACTAAAACACTAGCTTTCTTTTCTATATTCTATCTACTTGTTTAAAAAAAACAAACAAAAAAAAACAACCTTGATACGTGTACTGCGTTAGGCTAACCGAGACTTGTCATATCGCTTGCATGTTGTTGCTCTTTTGTTGGTTTTGATTGCTTCTGTTGTCCTCATTTGTAAGTCGCTTTGGAAATGTAAATGTATATGCAACTAGCCCATTTGCGGTGGCATATATATATGCAAATTAATTCTCTGCCAGCGGGAGGCGCTGTTGGAGTGGGAGAGAGCGAGGTTTCTCCAGTAACGCTGTACACAAAGCAGAGCTCAGCTCACAAACGCTGCTTTATCAGACATTACATGCAAGATGAAATGAAAATGACATCCAAATTTTTCTGAAGACAGTCGGTTTCCATCAGAAATACAGTGATATAAAAACACCCACACCGGGTTTCGATTTTGAAATGTGCATTCAAATTTCCGTAGGCGGGATTGATTTTAATGATATTCTAATGGACCAATTTGTGATGTCACAAATACAGGAAAACAACTTTGTAGTCCAAACGAGCCGTTCGTTGTAGTTCTTGAAAAGGGATTTTTTAAAAACGAAATATCTCCCTTTGGAGTGGACTTTGAGATTTTTAACTTTGTAGATCTTTTTATGCCCAAACATACACACTACACACTGACTAAAATTCAAAAAGTGAAAAAGCATAATATGACCCCTTTAAATAAATTGTTATAATTAAAATTTTCTTAGTGATAAAATTCTAGCTCAGCTTCTGCTTTAAACTATAGGGAGCAATTCCAATTATAGGGAGCCCAAACTTAAATTTAATTACTATTTATTTTTAAATATCAACACTCAACTTAAAAAAAATGTATGCAAACATGTAAATTGCACATAATGCAGTTTTTAAATTAATTTATAAATGATAAAATTTCTATTTGTTGTTGAAATATATTCAGTTACACAGTGGCTGTCATAACTTGTTTCATAACAGATTCATTTAAACATAGCCTAATTAAGAGATCACTAACAGATAAAGTAAAATATAATGAGTATATAGTCTAATATTTCACAAAATGCTCTTTTCTAGACTTCATTTCTCTAGTGAACTAACGAGCTATGAACTCTGATGAATTGCTTGAGGTAAATGAAACGCTACCTGACTTGTTGTTTAGAAGCTGCTTTATTGACGACTTTCCGCGGTTGAAACACTGATTGAGCGATTACATGAGGCATGAGATGTTCAGTCATGTTTATTTTGCATTAAAACTTGTAGTATAGAGGAAGGGATGATCGTGTTCACTCGCGCTCCGCTCTGCCATTTGAATGGACCCCATTTACACTGCACAAGTCTGCGGGGTGTTATGGCTCTGACGCAGCCACCGGAGCTGATCGCGTCCACTCTAGTCAATGCTTGTGTTCATACAGCCGCGCCACGGCATGTTTGCGGCTCTCCGAGGGGTTTATACAGCGATCTGTCGCGCCACATCAAAGACTGTCAAAACGGCATTTATTGATTGAATTTCCTGGGGGGAAAATGCTGTATTTGTTCGGTACACATGCGTACCGAACCGAAAGACCCGTACCAGTACGAATACGTGTACCGTTACACCCCTAATGTGTGTGTGTGTGTATATATACAGTGTATATATATACAGTGCTACTTGTTAGTTTGTGAACCCTTTACAATTTTCTATATTTCTGCATAAATATGACCCAAAACATCATTAGATTTTCACACAACTCCCGAAAGTAGACAAAGAGAACCCAATCAAACAAATGAGACAAAAAAATGTTCTTTGTCATTTATTTATTGAGAAAAAATATTGATTGTTACATATCTGTGTGTTGCAAAAATGTGTGAATCTCTAGGATTAGCTGGTAATTTGAAGGTGAAATTAGAGTCCATCTGTTCAGAGGTGTTTTCAAACAGTGGGATGACTATCAGGTGTCATTGCCTGCCCTGTTTAATTTAAAGAACATGGATCTATCAAAGTTTGATCATGTTTGTGGAAGTGAATCATGGCAAGAGCAAATGAGATCTCTGAGGACCTCAGAAAAAGAGTTGCTGTTGCTCATCAGGCTGGAAAAGGTCACAAAACCATCTCTAAAGGGTTTGGACTCCACAAATCCACAGTCAGACAGACTGTGTACAAATGGAGGAAATTCAAGACCACTGTTACCCTCCCCAAGAGTGGTCCACCAACAAAGATCACTCCAAAAGCAAGACGTCTAATAGTCCGCAAGGTTGCAAAGGAAACCAGGGTAACTTCTAAGCAACTAAAGGCCTTTCTCACATTGGCTAATGTTAATGTTCATGAGTTCATCATCAGGAGAACACTGAACAACCAAGGTGTGCATGACAGAGTTGCAAGAAGAAAGCCACTGCTCTCCAAAAAGAACATTGCCATCTGCAGTTTGCTAAAGATCATGTGGACAAGACAGAGGACTATTGGAGAAATGTTTTGTGGACAGATGAGACCAAAATAGAACTTTTTGTTTTAAATGAGAAGCATTACGTTTGGAAAAAAAGAAAAAGCACTGCATTCCATCATAAGAAACCTATCCCATCTGTGAAACATGGTGGTGGTAGTATCATGGTTTGGGCCAGTTTTGCTGCATCTGGGCTAGAACGACTTGCCATCATTGATGGAACAATGAATTCTGAATTATGCCAGTCTTTCTCTTGTCTCAAGAGAAAGTGGGCCATGCAGCAAGACAACGACCCCAAGCATACAGGTCATTTTACCAAAGAATGGTTAAAGAAGAACAAAGTTAATGTTTTGGAATGGCCGAGTCAAAGTCTGAACCTTAATATAATTGAAATGTTGTGGAAGGAGCTGAAGCAAGCAGTTCAAAGGAGGAAACCCACCAACATCACAGAGTTGAAGTGGTTCTGTACTGAGGAATGGGCTGAAAGTCCTACAAGATGTTGTAAAGGACTGATCAGCAGTTACAAGAAACTTTACCTGCAGTTATTGCTGAAAAATGGGGTCACACCAGATACTGAAAGCAAAGATTCACATACTTTTACAATGCACAGATATGTAACAATGGATCATTTTTCTCAATAAATAGAATATTTTGGAAAATATTTTTGTCTCATTTGTTTTATTGGGTTCTCTTTATCTACTTTCAGGACTTGTGCAAAAATCTGATGATGTTTTGGGTCATATTTATGCAGAAATATAGAAACTTGTTAAGGGTTCACAAAATTTCAAGCAGCACTCTATATATATATATATATATATATATATATATATATATATATACAGGTGTATCTCAATCAATTAGAATGTCGTGGAAAAGTTCATTTATTTCAGTAATTCAACTCAAATTGTGAAACTCGTGTATTAAATAAATTGTGCACACAGACTGAAGTAGTTTAAGTCTTTGGTTCTTTTAATTGTGATGATTTTGGCTCACATTTAACAAAAACCCACCAATTCACTATCTCAACAAATTAGAATACTTCATAAGACCAATACAAAAAAAAACATTTTTAGTGAATTGTTGGCCTTCTGGAAAGTATGTTCATTTACTGTATATGTACTCTATACTTGGTAGGGGCTCCTTTTGCTTTAATAACTGCCTCAATTCGGCGTGGCATGGAGGTGATCAGTTTGTGGCACTGCTACATATATAAATGTATATACACACACACACACACACACGTATATGTATGTATATATGTATACATGCATGTATGTATGTATGTATATGTATGTGTAGGTGTACCTTAGGCTGGCCACAATAAAAGGCCACTCTAAAATGTGCAGTTTTATCACACAGCACAATGCCACAGATGTCGCAAGTTTTGAGGGAGCGTGCAATTGGCATGCTGACTGCAGGAATGTCCACCAGAACTGTTGCCCGTGAATTGAATGTTCATTTCTCTACCATAAGCTGTCTCCAAAGCCGTTTCAGAGAATTTGGCAGTACATCCAACCGGCCTCACAACCGCAGACCACGTGTAACCACACCAGCCCAGGACCTCCACATCCAGCATCTTCACCTCCAAGATCGTCTGAGACCAGCCACCCAGACAACTGCTGCAACAATCGGTTTGCATAACCAAGGAATTTCTGCACAAACTGTCAGAAACCGTCTCAGGGAAGCTCATCTGCATGCTTGTCGTCCTCATCGGGGTCTCGACCTGACTGCAGTTCATCGTCGTAACCGACTTGAGTGGGCAAATGCTCACATTCGATGGCGTCTGGCACTTTGGAGAGGTGTTCTCTTCACGGATGAATCCCGGTTTTCACTGTACAGGGCAGATGGCAGACAGCGTGTATGGCGTCATGTGGGTGAGTGGTTTGCTGATGTCAACGTTGTGGATCGAGTGGACCATGGTGGCGGTGGGGTTATGGTATGGGCAGGTGTATGTTATGGACAACGAACACAGGTGCATTTTATTGATGGCATTTTGAATGCACAGAGATACCGTGACGAGATCCTGAGGCCCATTGTTGTGCCATTTATCCACGACCATCACCTCATGTTGCAGCATGATAATGCATGGCCCCATGTTGCAAGGATTTGTACACAATACCTGGAAGCTGAAAACATCCCAGTTCTTGCATGGCCAGCATACTCACCGGACATGTCACCCATTGAGCATGTTTGGGATGCTTTGGATCGGCATATACGACAGTGTGTTCCAGTTCCTGCCAATATCCAGCAACTTCGCACAGCCATTGAAGAGGAGTGGACCAACATTCCACAGGCGACAATCAACAACCTGATCAACTCTATGCGAAGAAGATGTGTTGCACTGTGTGAGGCAAATGGTGGTCACGCCAGATACTGGGTTTTGGACCCCCCGGACCCCCCCAATACAGTAAAACTGCACATTTTAGAGTGGCCTTTTATTGTGGCCAGCCTAAGGCACACCTGTGCAATAATCATGCTGTCTAATCAGCATCTTGATATGCCACACCTGTGAGGTGGTTGGATTATCTCGGCAAAGGAGAAGTGCTCACTAACACAGATTTAGACAGATTTGTGATCAATATTTGAGAGAAATAGGCCTTTTGTGTACATAGAAAAAGTCTTAGATCTTTGAGTTCAGCTCATGAAAAATGGGGGCAAAAACAAGTGTTGCGTTTATAATTTTGTTCAGTGTGTGTGTATATATATATATATATATATATATATATATATATATATATATATATATATACATACATACATACATACATATATTCATATATGTATGTATATATTGGCCACTGCCTGGCCAAAAAAAGTCGGCATTTGGATTTAAATAAGCAAATACAGAAGAGTCAACGATTCTTTCATTATTGCAGTGATTATATGTTTTGCAACAATTCTTTTAACCCTAACCGATGCAGTGAGTAGTGTTTCATTTCTTCAACTACCATGTTGAAAGACATATACATGTACATATTCCAGGGTGACAATGTCAAGACTCATTGGACTCAAATGATGAAATAGTGGTTCAGTGAGCATGAGGAATCATTTTCATGTATGAACTGGCCATCACAGTTTTCTGACCTTAAGCCTGTTGAAAATCTTGAGGATGTGCTGAAGACAACAGAGTGGTTTGACTCTCCCATTGTCAATCTCAGCCAAAAATTAATGCTCTTGATGCAAATAAATGTTGTGATGTCAAAATAACATCACAACGAAAGCATAATGTTATCAAAGCTAAAGGCAGTCCAGTGAAATATTTTTTTGGACTATTTCAGAATAGTCCAAGAATTGTTACACACAATACAACATACAACATGCCAGAAATGTATTAATCACTGCGCTAATGATTTAATCCTAAAATGATTTGCTTATTCACGTCTAAAAAGTATTTATTTAAATTCAGATGGTCACTTTTATTTGGCTAGGCAGTGTATAATATTATTAATGTTGTCAATTGATAAAAATGTAACTAAATAATTGTGCATTTCTGTAATTAATTTCGCATAACAATTTGTAATCATGAATATTTTTTTCACTGAATCATTGAACATAAAGATGGTATATTTTAAATATTTGTTTAATAGCATCTTTTTACCAAATGGTAATACTGATGTTAGATATTTTAAAATCAATTTATGAATATAGCCATTCAACATTACAGTAAAATTTGTGATATTATTTGTAAATTAAAATTAAAAAAAATAATAATAATATAAAAATAATAATTAAAAAAAAAATTTATTTTAAGTAAACTTAAATCAAGTTTGTTGTATATAGTAATATAGTATTTTTTTTCTCTAGTAGGTTTATTTTATGCATTCATTTTCTCAATTTTCAAAATTACAATTACCAGTTAATGCCATTTTAATAAATTCAATAAGAACCGGTTCTTAAGAATCATTTGTTTGGAAGTAAAGGCTAAAATACACAACATGACTTTTGGCCCTATTTGCAGTCTGGAGTCGTTGACACTAGTTGAAAAAAAAAAATCAGTCTGCAGATACTGGGCAATCACAGGAAATCACATAGTGTGCACAGAGAACTGATTTTTTTTTTAAGCTTCAGGCTATGATATGGAACGATTTTCCGGACTATTTTCAAATAGAATTGCAAATTGTATTTTCAATTGCGTTTTCCATATGTGGACGCATAAATTGTGACATAATCCAAATGCAATTGCAAATCTTGCATTACTGTTTGCATTTTCGCTTTCACGAACGCACAGTGACTGCGACATTTCAAATGAAAAAAGTCTATATGCAACTGTATTTCCCATGTCTTACGAGTTATGAACCTGTCATATTTAAATAGCAATATTAATTACCACATTTGCTTTTTCACTTTCTCTGCGCCGCGCATATAACCTGTCAAAACTCAAATGGAATCGCAATTCCTTTTGCATTTGAATTTCCAATGTCTGCCCTGAAAGCTGTCAATCAATGTGAGGGGGCGGGACTAAACTAGGGGGCGTGTTTGTTTTGGGAGGTGACGTCGCTCACAGACGACCGTGCCGAATGCTTTGATCAATGGAGGTAATCGGTAAAGCCTCCGCTAAAGGCAACTGCCAATCAGTTCGTGCCTGTGTTAACGAACAGACAGTGCAACCTTCTTGGCACAATACATAATTCTCTTTTTTTACCCCAAATATAGCGATTATCCCCTGATAACAGAGCCACAAACGGTACGCACAATAGGTCAAAATTCACTATTACCCAAACGCTTTTCACCTGCACAATTTGTATGTCTCCTTTATCAGACATACCTGATTTCACTCATCAGCTTGTTATTAGAGACTGCAAGACCTGAATTGGATGTGTCAGACAAGGGAGACATACAAAATGTGCAGGGCAGGGGTGCTTGCAGGACAGGTTTGAAAACCACTGCTCTGATTGATGCAAGTGAGAAAACAGTGCAATTATACACCTTATTACAGCACATTTTATTCGTAAGCAAACAAACAGTGCCTATCTATATTTATTTACCCATTTTCCACCTTACTTTATATTTTATTCAACAGTTTTAATCCGTAATGGAGCATGCGTCCCGTGGCACCAAAGCGTCACCAAAAAGACTTTTTGTCGTGATCTCTACATAACAAAAGTTGCTTTCTCGTTATCACGACTTCTTTTTCTCGTGATCTCAACATATCAAAAGTTGTTTTCTAAGTTACACAACTGCGCCAGCAGGTGGCAGTATATAACTACTGATGGGGAGTTGTATACTGTATCAACTATAGCCTACTGTACATGTTTGGGACAGAAGACCTTCTTTGTGATCGCTATAATTTATGCCGTTTATTACTGACATTTAATTAACTTATAAATGTTAAACATTAGTTCAGTGACGTTATACAGTGTTGTAGCCTTATCTTTTGTATTTTCTACATTTCTTTGTAGGAAACCACACACACGCGCGCGCGCGCACACACACACACACACACACACACAACAGCATCCCAAGCTTGTAACGCACACGATATCACAGCCTATCCTACATGACTAATAAAAATCACAAATTATTATAATATATTATTATATATAATTTTACTTTAAACGAAGTGAGTAAATTGAATTAAAGTAAGCTGAATCCAAGCAGTTTAAGATTTTTTAGAATAGGCTCTTCTCTGCATTCTTCTGAAGGTGCTCCGCCTGCGCTTGTGGTGTTGAATGCGTTGTTTTTAGACCATTTAAACATGTTAATTACACAAATAAATTGTTTAGCGTAGCCTAACTCTGGACAAAATCAGCAGTGTTTGATTAGCCTATATTTATTTTATTTATTGTAGACGTTATTTCTAAATGAAGCAACATTTGCTGAAATGTCCACAAGAAGAGTGCACAGTCATCTGTCGATCATTTACGCTGAGTTTGGTCTTTTAAAAACACTCTCAATTAACACATTAAGCCAGGTTAAGCATTTTAGAATGTCCCTGTCAAGGTTGCATTTGTTACTATAACAACAATACACTAAATTAAGTCATGATCACGAGAAAACAAGAAAGAAAAAATTATAATATGCATGCCCGCTTAGAACTTCCGTACTATTACAGATTAAAAGAAAGGAATAAAATGTACTGTAATAAGTGTAGAATTGCACTGTCTGTTTTCTCACTTGCATCAATCAGAGTGAGAGAAACAGTGAGAGATGTTGAGACAGGTGAAAAGCGTTTGGGTAATAGTGAATTTTGACCTATTGTGCGTACCCTTTGTGGCTCTGTTATCAGGGGATAATCGCTGCATTTGGGGTAAAAAAGATAGAATTATGTATTGTGCCAAGAAGGTTGCACTGTCTATTCGTTAACACAGGCACGAACTGATTGGCAGCTGCCTTTAGCGGAGGCTTTACCGATTACCTCCATTGATCAAAGCATTCGGCATGGTCGTCTGTGAGTGACGTCACCTCCCAAAACAAACACGCCCCTTAGTTTAGTCCCATTGATTGACAGCTTTCAATGTAGACATCGGAAATTCAAATGCAAAAGGAATTGCGATTCCATTTGAGTTTTGACAGGTTATATGTGCAGCGCAGAGAAAGTGAAAAAGCAAATGTGGTAATTAATATTGATATTTAAATTTGACAGGCTCATAACTCGTAAGACATGGGAAATACACTTGCAAATATACTTTGCTTTTTCATTTGAAATTTGGCAGTCACTGTGCGTTCGCGAAAGCGAAAATGCAAACGGTAATGCAAGATTTGCAATTGTATTTGGATTATGTCACAATTTATGCGTCCACATATGGAAAACGCAATTGAAAATACAATTTGCAATTCTATTTGAAAATAGTCCGGAAAATCCTTCCATACTATGATTCCATCTAGCTGAATAATCAGACATGTTTGATATTTTGAGCCAATTTTAGAACACATTTTTGTTTGTCATAAGTCTGCTAGAGACTTAGTACAATATGTATATTGGGATACGTGCCAAGTTATTGATCATGTATTTAAATAAAAAAATTGGGTCTCATTCACTAATAATTGCACAGATTATTTCTTATTTGTACGCACACGAGAACTTTTCACAGTTATGCCAAATTCACAATAAACACCATCAATACAGCCCCAGATGATAGATCTGTCATTAGACAGCTGTACATATGCGTATATCTGCATTATTCAGAAAACCTCGCAGCTCGAGCAATAACAGCTTTTCTTAATTATACATAAATTATATATATATATATATATATATATATATATATAATAATCATATTTTTATCTTTTTGTCAAAATATGTTTGAACACGGATTTCAAATTTGTGCATACACATGCTTAGTGAATAAGACCCAGTATTCCTTTAATTCTTGAAAAAGAGAGATTCACAGATGTATATTATATTTAAGTTTTTAATTATTAGATTCATCGCGATCATCATCGCGATGGCGCCGCACATGGCAGCCACTGTGCTTAGCTCTCCAGTTGTTTTAGTGTTTTTGTTAGTTTTTCCCGTTTTTTGTTTTGCAAACACGATCAGCTTTACCAGGGAAGAACTGCTGAACATTCAGCAGAACACACCACAAAATCTTCTACCGGTTTTCGAGTATTCAGACGTTTTGCTGAACGTTGTAGTTGGCGGAGCGGCGGTGCTGATCAAACGATCCAAGACGCGCAGATGGGGGAAGCGAGCCGACGCGCTCGTGAAGCTTCGTCAGCGCAGATTTAGAACGGCGTTGCCTAGCATCCATCTGGCGAATCTCCGCTCTCTACCCAACAAAACGGACGAACTCCTTCTGCTCTCCCGGACAAACAGGGACTTTTCAAACTCTGCTGCTCTGTGTTTCACGGAAACCTGGCTGAACGACGCCATTCCGGACAGCGCGCTTCATCTGCCGAACTTCTAGCTGATCAGAGCAGATCGCGACGCAGAATCAACGGGGAAATCGCGCGGCGGCGGGACATGCTTTTAGATCAATGAAAGGTAGTGTACAGATGTAACTGTGTTAAAGAAGATGTGCTGTTCTGATCTGGAAACGCTTTTCATTAACTGTAAACCTTTCTACTCGCCGCGGGAGTTTCACTCCTTCATTCTGGTGAGTGTTTACATTCCACCGCAAGCGCACATGAGCTCAGCTTTACAGAAACTAGCTGATCTGATCACAGAGACAGAACACCAACACCCGGACTCTGTTTTAATCATTCTTGGGGACTTTAATAAAGCCAATCTCTCCCGTGAACTGCCAAAATACAGACAGCACATCACATGTCCCATCAGAGACAGTAATATACTGGATAAAGGAGGCATATCACTCTGTTCCACGGGCAGCTTTAGGACTCTCTGATCACTGTTTAGTTCATCTCATATCGACCTACAAGCAGAAACTTAAATCTGTTAAACCTGTAGTAAAGTCTGTAAAGAGATGGACCAAAGAAACAGAGCAGGTTTTACAAGCCTGTTTCTATTCGACTGATTGCAGTGTTTTTGAAGTTGCCGCCACCGATCTGGACGAGCTCACAGAGACTGTAACTTCATATATCAGTTACTGAGAGGATATATGCATTCCTACCAGGACTTATTTAACATTCAACAATGGTTTACAGCAAAACTCAGACATCTTCGTCAAGCCAAAGAGGATGCCTACAGAAATGAGGATAGAGCCTTCTACAATCAGGCCAGGAACACACTGAACAAGGAGATTAAAGTGGCTAAAAGGACCTATGCAAAAAGGTTAGAAGATCAGTTCACTTCGGATAACCCAGCTTCAGTGTGGAAAGGTCTGAAAGCCATCACTAACTACAAAACACCATCCCCTAGCACTGAGCCGAATCAACAACTTGCTGAAGACCTGAATGAGTTCTACTGTAGATTCGAAACCCCCCACACCCATACTGACCATCTCGCTACACAACCGTTAACACCTCCAGCAACCCCCCTCTCCCCCCCTCCTCCACTGCAGATCGGTGAAGATGATGTGCGACAGGTCTTCAGAAAGAACAAAAGAAGAAAAGCACCAGGCCCAGACGGTGTGACACCAGCCTGTCTGAAAACCTGTGCTGACGAGCTGGCCTCCATCTTTTCACAAATCTTCAATAGATCTCTGGAGTTGTGTGAAGTCCCTGTCTGCTTCAAACGCTCCACCATCATCCCCGTCCCAAAGAACCCCAAGATAACAGGACTTAACGACTACAGACCTGTGGCGCTAACGTCTGTCATCATGAAGTCGTTTGAAAAACTGGTTCTGGCTTATCTGAAGGACATCACAGGACCCCTACTGGACCCCCTACAGTTTGCTTACCAAGCAAACAGGTCCGTGGATGATGCAGTCAACATGGGACTGCATTACCTCCTGCAACACCTGGACAAATCAGGGACTTATGTGAGGATCCTGTTTGTGGACTTCAGCTCGGCCTTCAACACCATCATTCCAACACTCCTCCAGACCAAACTAACCCAGCTCTCTGTTCCTAGCTCTATCTGTCAATGGATCACCAGCTTTCTGACAGATAGGCAACAGCTAGTGAGAATGGGGAAATTCATGTCAAACAGCCGCATCATCAGCACTGGCGCCCCTCAGGGATATGTTCTCTCCCCACTGCTCTTCTCCCTCTACACCAACGACTGCACCTCTAGAGACCCCTCTGTCAAGCTCCTGAAGTTTGCAGATGACACCACACTCATCGGCCTCATCCAGGATGGTTGACAGGACAGACAGGAGGTTGAGCAGCTGGCTGTCTGGTGCAGTCTAAACAACCTGGAGCTCAACACGCTCAAAACTGTAGAGATGATAGTGGACTTCAGGAGGAACCCCCCTGCTCTCTCCCCACTCACTATCATGGACAGCACTGTGGCAGCAGTGGAGACATTCAAGTTCCTAGGGTCCATCATTTCCCAGGACCTGAAGTGGGACACTCACATTGACTCCATTGTAAAAAAGGCCCAACAAAGGTTGTACTTCCTTCGCCAGCTGAGGAAGTTTAACCTGCCACAGGAGCTGCTGAAACAGTTCTACTCAGCCGTCATCGAGTCTGTTCTGTGCACATCAATAACTGTCTGGTTTGGCTCAGCTACAAAATCAGACACCAGAAGATTACAGAGAACGATTCGGACTGCCGAGAGGATTATTGGTGCTCCCCTGCCCACCCTTCAAGAGCTGTATACATCCAGAGTGAGGAAAAGAGCTCAGAAAATCACTCTGGATCCCTCACATCCAAGCCATCCCCTCTTTGAACTCTTGCCATCTGGTCGGCGCTACAGAGTACCGAATACCAGGACAGCCAGGCACAAGAACAGTTTCTTCCCCCAGGCAATCTATTTAATGAACAGTTAAATGTTCCCCCCATTATGCAATAACAATGTGCAATAACCTAATATTTGTTTGTTACCACCTCCATGTTACCACATCCCTGCTTCTCATTCTATTCTATTCCATTCTATCAACTATAGCACAACTGTACATACCACTTATTTATCTCTCAATTTATTTTTTCAAATTTTTGTGTATTTATATTTACATGTAATTTTTATTCCCATCATATTTTTATTGTCTGTGTGCTGTTGTTGTCTCTGTGTACTGGAAGTTTATGACACAAAAACAATTTCCTTGTATGCACAAGCATACTTGGCAATAAAGCTCTTTCTGATTCTGATTCTGATTCTAAATACTGTTTTGCAGTTTTGTGTTGGTAGTTAATCTTTCTCCTCCTATTGCAGTACCGTGTAGAAACATTGATGTTAAGGATTGCAAAACCAATGAATTACATCCCAGTGACTCCAAGCACACAGCAGCGTGCCCAGCAAAGAGCCCCACAATGCATTCCGCTTGTCATGGAGCCAGAGTCGCGTTTCTATAGCAACTCAGTTATTGTGTTGGATTTCCAGTCACTGTATCCATCCATCATCATTGCCTACAATTACTGTTTCTCCACCTGCCTTGGATACGTTGAGAATCTTGGAACGTAAGCATTCTTTTGAATTTAGATTAAAACTACATTAGATCTAGTGTTGTAGCGTATATTAATGCAGAATTTCTATATATCCGCAGTATCAGTTTTGTGGTTCATTAGTGTTTATCTCTTCTACTCTCTCACTATCTGTCAGGTGTGATGAGTTCAGGTTTGGTTGTACATCTCTCAGAGTCCCTCCTGACCTCCTTTACCAGCTCAGGAATGACATCACCATTTCTCCCAATGGTGTCGCATTTGTTAAGGTAGTTCTGAGATTACACTGCGATTAACCGCTTTCATTTAAATACCTACTTTTATGTGATGAGCCATTTAATTTGGTTGCGAGTAGCTGAAATGAATTCTACTATAGTGTAGTGTGAATCCTTGCTGTATACTGTATACTGTACTGCCTACTATTTGTGAAAAATAGCATGTGAAACAGGTTTCCAAAAGTCTGACTGCATCAATTTCTCAGAAATAGTCACAGGTTAATGGATAACGACAAGAGCTCAATGGCACAATTAACCAACATTTTCTTATGACTTCTTGCGGTTATAAAACAGCAGACACAATATGATAATTAACACTAGGGTTCAGTGAATCATTAAAATAATGTAGCTAATATCACTCTGTTGATGTTTCTTCTGCTTTTGGTTACCAAGCATTATAACAGTCATTCTGTGAACAGAACTTGATACAATGCAGTGATATAAAATTCAACAGATGTGCATTCAAAGTAGCTTTTTTTTTTTTTTTGCTTTGAACACATTTCATCAAGCCAGATTTTAGAGCAAAAATGTCAATTTTATAATGATGTAATTTATAATATCTTTCATACAATGCCTGTGTGCTCAGTCATCAGTGCGGAAGGGTGTCCTGCCAAGTATGCTGGAAGAGATTTTGAAGACGAAGATCATGGTGAAGCAGTCCATGAAGGCGTACAAAAATGACAAAGCTCTATTACGGCTGCTGGATGCCAGGCAGCTTGGCCTTAAACTTATTGCTAATGTCACATTTGGTTACACTGCTGCCAACTTCTCAGGACGTATGCCCAGCGTTGAGGTGCGTACTGTAACTTTACATTTTAAATCAGTGGTTCTAAACTGAATAGTTGCAACCCAAAAATGATCCGCATGACGTATTTGATCACAGGCAGAAAGGAAAAACAACTAACCATGTATGGTTAGTTGTTATGATGCCAAAATAAATAACCTTATCACCTTTTAAAAGGTTTTGATTCAGATTTGCTTTTGTGCAGTAAGATTTTGGCTGCCAAATTCAAGAAACTTTTACAGACTGCACACTAGTTAATAAGCAATTAGTTAATAGTGAATGGTGTTCTCTAATCTAAAGTGTAGCCGATTTTGGTTTTTGAATGCTTGTGTATGATAAATAATTTTACATTTACACTGGATGTTTGACTGGAAAGGCCAGTCTTTCTTAATTGGTATGCAGCAGAGTTGTATGCACAATTTGCATATGACCAAATATATCATTTAAAACCGTGTCTACTTCAAGACCCAGATTTTAAATTAAACCTCAAATGGTGACCTAATGCAGTGTATGTGTGTGTGTGTGTGATTACTATGTCGCCAAAGAAACCAGAGAAAATATTCTGTCTCACTCCTCACACACCAGCTAGGTGACAGCATTGTGCACAAGGCCCGAGAGACTTTGGAGAGAGCTATAAAGATGGTCAATGACACAAAGAAGTGGGGAGCGCGTGTTGTCTATGGAGATACAGACAGGTAGAGAAATAAAAACTGGCTCAATTAATTCATTTCAATGTAAATGTGACCTACAATGTTGCAGAAGCAGGTTGATTTTTTTTATTACACCATTTCCTCCACTTTGACTCATTCAGTCTGATTTACCGAACTTTTTCTTACATGATAGGCAAGCATTATAATATTACAAGATGAATCAGCCAGTAATAGTGCTTTTGAGGCACTGCCTCCCTCTGAAACTTTTTTCATTGTTGTGGTGGGCCAAATGCAGTCTAATTTAAAAATTTATGCTGCCTTCTTATTGATTTTGATGAAATCCCTGCTCTGTCTGATATGTGAGAGTGTTTTCTAAAAACAGAACTCAGTGTCAAGTTAATATAATTTAGTGCGATAATAAATCAGCAGACACTATTAAAAGGGTCATGACATGAGAAATCAAATTTGCCTTGATCTTTTGTCATATAAGAGGTCTTTGTACCATTAAAACATCCTGCAAGTTTCATAGCTTAAAATGTTCTCCTCGTTATAAAAAATTATTTAATAAAGCTGCAAAAATGGCTCGTTTTGGATCTGAGGTGCAAGATGACGTCACCCGGGCGCAAACATTTGCATAAACACTGCCTCCAGAGCGAGGCATCAACCAATAGTCGTCTTCTCACTCCGCCCTGCCCACTGGCGTTCAGTCGCTTAACGGCTGACACTTGATTACCCTGAATGCGAGCGTCGTGTCAAAAGCAAATACAAACTATTACTGCAGCTATCTTGTCTACACTGGATATAGTATACAGATGCCTGCTGGCTTTCTGACACAATCCACGCACTTGAGTCTGTCAATAGAGCAAATGGAGTGAAAGAATATTCGCTTTGATGCGTTTGGTTTAAACCGCTTGTTCGCATCTTTGTACAGATATCAGAAGGATCCTAGCTTATGGAACAAGTGGATAGTTTATTTTTAATGGCATCCTGGATTGTGTCAGAGGATTGTTCAGAGTATTTTGTTTTGTAATCGAGGCACAGTGTCATGGAGAGTTCACAAAGAAAAATTTGTTGAAAGATGAAGTGGTACTAGATCTGACTGCAGCTGCATCGCACACCGTAAGGAAATGATTTCATAATGCTGTGTCTGGAAATGACCAATTTTTATTTATTTTTTTATTTTTTTTAATGCTCACATGCAATAGTGAGGAGGTGTTGAGACTGTTTCCTATGCAGTTTCCTATAACAGTGGCTGATTCCTGACAAGCCTTAAAGGACCTGCCCCTTAAAAACAGGTCAGAATGAGGGTTGAAAATAATCATTTTTCCATTTTTTTTTTTTTTTTTTTTTTTTTTTGGTGCAAAAAACTTTAACAAGTAACGTAACTTTATCAAGGAACATATTAAAATACTTTTAAAAATCCATGTCATGACCCCTTTAACATAAACATTAAAATGTTGTCATTGGCTGTTCTATTGTGCAGTAGTTTTGCGTTTAGTGTGAACAGACCAATTGCTTGTCAGTGGAAATTTGTTGTTTTGTGCCTGCTTAGTACACTCTTATACTGTCTCTGATACCTGTCTGTTTCTCTTTTTTAGTATGTTTGTGTTGTTGAAAGGAGCAACCAAGGAACAGGCATTTAAGATTGGTAATGAAATTGCGGAGGCTGTCACTGCTACCAACCCTAAACCTGTCAAATTGAAGTTTGAGAAGGTTTGTGAAGTGATTTGGATCTGTGTCTATGAGTGTACTCCGTTTTTATTTTGAAGGGGAGCTCTTTTACATCATATGATTGATGTATTCTAATTTTGTCTGTCTGCATTCTTGTGTGTTTGGGTAGGTGTATCTCCCATGCGTGTTACAGACTAAGAAGCGTTATGTTGGATACATGTATGAGAGCTTGGACCAGAAAAACCCAGTCTTTGACGCCAAAGGCATTGAAACTGTACGTCGTGATGGCTGCCCTGCTGTTGCCAAGGTAACTAGTATTCCAAAATTATTATTTTCTTTTTGCCCAATCACTTAATAATGCCCTGCTCCACCGGTCATTCACATTGCAGTTGTAATATAGTGTTTCTCCGCCAGGGGGCAGTTGAGGTTAATGAATGAAATTCTATTACGTTAGATTCTGGAGCGATCTCTGAAGCTGCTTTTTGAGTCACGTGACATCAGCCAGGTGAAGCAGTATGTGCAGCGGCAGTGTGTGAAGGTGCTAGAGGCCAAAGCCAGCATGCAGGACCTCATTTTTGCCAAAGAGTACCGTGGCAGCGGATCGTACCAACCAGGGGCCTGTGTCCCTGCTCTGGAACTCACCAGGTGGGTCAATACCAAGTATGGATGTCGTCCGAGATTAAAACTCATTTTTGAGATATTAAGAGATATATATGAACAGGTTACGGAAGACAATAATAGCACTCATGTTTATTATTATGTGAAAAAGTTGCAGTTGTGTTGTAATTGAAGGAAAGTGTGCATCTATGTCATTTAGATTCTGAGCATTTCTACACTTCACTCAAGAGAAAGAAGTTTTTATCCAATCACTGCACTGTATTATATATGTCTAGTTAAGACATATATCCTGTCAGAACTAAAGTTTAGTTTGTCATTGCCTACCGACACATAGGGAAAATATGTCTGTAGCAAGCATTAATATGTAAACACAGGTGGAGTATGTATGAGAGCACAGCATGCCTTGATGAGGTTAGCATCACTTGAGCCAGTTTTAAGTACTCCAAGCAATAAGCAGAAACAAGTTTTCTATTGTGTTTTCTTATTCAAATTGACAAAGCAATAATGAAAATTAAAAATAATAAAAAAAAGAATGGACAAAGTCTCTGTCTTTATCATCCCTACCTAAGTTTAAGTGAAAGGGGGGAACACACATAATTTGCATTGGTGTACTAAAAGTAGCATTTTTATTATTACATTCAGAAATAATGTAAAATAGTGGTAAATAAAACCAACCAGGAGAGGGTAGCATCTTCTGTTCAGATTGAGTCATTGCACTGATTAGTGCCAAAATGTGACAAGCCTTATTGTTCTTCATTTAAAATTAGCTGAGATTGAGCTATACAAAAAAGACAGTAACAGTTTAATAAGTTTTGTTTTGGGTTTTTTTTTTTCATTCAATGGTGAAATAAACAGAGAAGTTCATTGGTTCACCCATGCCTTCTTTTTCAGTTTTCGGTTTTAAGGTACTTTATTAGAATGATTAACATTCTTGCATTTGTATTGAGAATACAAAGCATATAAGCATTTGCAGCATTGCAGTAGAACCAACCAAATGAAATGCTCTTTCGTAGCCTTCACTAGACTTCTGTTGGCTTGTGCTGTAGTCACCCTGCAGGAAGAGCCACTGAGAAAGTCAAATCCATTGTGTCACGACAGCACAAATCAAATGAATACCTGCCTTTAATCACGTTCATTTACTCTTACAATAGCCATCTGCAAAATGAATTTCAGTCTTAGTCTTTTTTTTTTTAATTTTTTTTTTTTTGCTGGAGTAAATTAATGCATTTGCGTTGACACTGCCCTAGATTTTTGCATGCAAATTGAGGAACCCTCCACATTACATGATAATCTAAGGAAACTTGCAGAAAATAACAGGGTGTACTCTGTAGTTAAGTAGCGCAGACATTTTTGGTGAGTGATATCAGGTTTGCACATTTGAATATGTGTTTGTTTTTCCGGACAGAGCTCAGTTTATTGTCTGAACACTTCAGGACTGCCTTACTGTACCTGAGGCTGCTGCCTAGCAACACACCCATTAACAGATGCTGAAATTACATTTGAGTCATAGTTGAGGGGGAATTCTGTCTTGTGTTAATATTGCTGCTGTGTATGTGTTCTGATTGCAGGCTGAATCCAAATGCTTTAACAAAAAAGTTGCTGTCCAGTATTTTTCTTTTTTTTTTTTTTTACTTTTCTTTGCTTTTTCTTTTCTGTCTGTCTCTCAGGCTTATGATAGCGAATTTTATGACTAAAATAGATTTGAGTCATAGTTGAGGGGAAATTCTGTCTTCTGTTAATATTGCTGTTGTTTATGTGTTCTGATTGCAGGCAGAATCCAAATGCTTTAAAATAACAGAAAAGTTGCTGTCCAGTATTTTTCTTTTTAAATTTTCTTTTCTGTCTGTCTCTCAGGCGTATGATGGCGTATGATCGACGTTTAGAGCCACGCGTGGGTGAGCGTGTACCATATGTTATTGTGTACGGGATGCCAGGAGTGCCGCTCATACAGCTGGTTAGACGTCCTGTAGAGGTACTGCGGGACCCCAGCCTGCGCCTCAATGCAACCTACTACATCACCAAGCAGATCTTGCCACCGCTTGTGCGAATTTTCAACCTAATTGGAGTAGATGTGTTCAGCTGGTACCACGAGTTGCCGAGGGTTAGTTATTTGTCATTTTATCTTTTAGCATATGCAAAATATAAACGATTAAGCTTGACATTGAAATATCATTCACCTTAAATGTGTGTATCTACAACTAGTTCTTGTTCCTTTGTTACTGAATTATTGTAGCTAGTATTAACATATAGGCACCATCTGGTGGTAGGTAGGACTGTAAATGTGTAATGTTTTATGTTATATTAAAATACTTTCACCTGTCCCAGTTTCATATGCAGAGACAACTGTAAGTAAACCATTAATAGGTTAATTCTCCTGAAGAGTAAAAACCCTTGTTGCCTGGGTTGAATGGCATGAATTTTGCGTTCCACTATTCAGACGAGTTCCCCTCCCTGGTGTCATGTCTGTGCCCAGTTGATTTTTTAAAATAATGACTGATTTCCCAAATACAAAATTGCTAAGGACAAACAGGTAGTGCTACACCAAACCCAAAACAAATGGCATTTGTTTGAGCCATTATTGCTGTGTCAGGCTAGTAACAATGTTCTAACAAATATAGTGCTGATAGCAGAGCAGAACCACAGTGTTTACGTAATTTATTTATTTGTTGGGGATGAAATTCAATCATATAGTTAACTCAGCATGTACAAATTGGAGAAGGTATTTTAACATCCAAAAAACTGTATTTAAAAAAGCACAGTTAAACAAAAAGTCATTTCCAGTGAAAATCTGCCTGTCTGTCTGTGGTGTTATTCACTGCATAGGTACAGAAGGCATGGAGCTCTGTGAATGGAGTGGGGAAGGAAGGCACAAGAAAAGGCACCATCTCTCAGTATTTTACAATGCTGCATTGCCCGGTTTGTGATGAGCTGACACAGCTAGGAGTGTGTGAACATTGTCGGGCTGAACCCCAACATGTTGCTGTCCACCTACACCAAGACTTGCGGCTTTGGGAAAGCCAGCAAGACCAGCTCTTAAAGGTACGAGGTCATGTTGTCTTAGTCTTAGAAGGCCATAAAATGCCATAGTTCATTCACTGACCATTTGATTCCATCAGTTCCGATCTGGGGTGCATTTCCCAAAAGCATTGTTAGCCAACTATGGTCGAAAGTTCTGCTAAACTCTATTGGTAACAACGGAACTTGCGACCATATTTGCTTTTGGGAAACGCATCCCTGATTAGCTGGCTTTAAGCTGGCTTTATACAGAATCTGGGAGTAAGCAGTTTTATTTAAGCCTGCTTGAAGTTTCAACTGGATTGATAAAATGAGCACTTCTGAAGAAGAACTAATTACTAAATAAGAATCAACAAGTTTTTTTCACTAGCTAGCTATCCATAAGCAGATGTTCTGCTGTGTTATCCAAGGTTACTGTATGTTGGTGTAATAACCTGTATTTATTACTTTTTGATGGAGACAATTTCTGACCACAGTTTACTTTTTAGATGTTTTCTGTACAATAGATTATACCACAGTTTAACTCTACATCTGCATGTAAATAAATTGTCAGAAAACCCTAAACAGGCACGTAAAAAGAAAATTGTCAGTTTACATGTCAGTAAGACTGTTTAACTGTCTAGGTGGGTGGTTCGCACAATAGAAGCCCTTTCACACCAACATCGTGTCACCACAGTTTTTACTTTTATATCTGACTTTTTTGCATTAAAATTCTTTTATTTAAAAAATGTCTGGTTATTAAAATAAGTGATTTAATTTAAAGTTATGAATGCTTCAATCTGACATTTATATAAGCTTTTGGTGTGTAAGTCCATGTTATGGTTGAAGGATCTAAGGAGTCTTCGTAGCAACCTGTCTGAGTTGCTTCAAGAGAGTAAACATACATATGATATTTGTCTTCATGAGTAAGAGATGAGAACGTCTCTATTTCAAGGTTTTAAATGTCACAAGATGATATTGTGAAGCAGTAATTTTCCATTGCTATTGCTTGTGGTATAATTACTCTTTTTGGATTTGTGCTGGTCATACAAAGTCTGAGCACTGAAACACATGCAACTGAGATTATTCATTAAACTTTGCTAATTTTTAAAATCATTATTACTTTTTCTCCAGGAGCCCGTTCTTCGTACGTGGATTACACAGTTAGCTGGATTTTATTGTTGAAGATTTGACATGATCTAGGATAGTTAAGGTCTTCCAAGCTCATCCTGGAGTTGCTGTCATAGCAAAAACTTAGCTCAGACCTGTTCGGGAGCAGACCTATTTCATATAAACAGGGTTAGATTGTATGATTTTAAGTGAAGGTGATAATGAAAGTCTATCCCAGTCACTGATATTTTCTTACAAGTGTACTGTACCTTATTTAACCAGGAAAAAAATGTATTTTTTTGTTATTTTTTATTTAATTTTTTTACAATCGCTAAGGACACATTTCTCAATACTAAAGTCACTTTTTCAAAACTCTTCACACAGTTCTCCTAACCATCTTTCAACTTGACAGAGCAGTTCATTTCACATTCAAAGTGCACTAAAACTTCCAGAACATTTCATTAATGCCTCAAATCATGTCATTCTTCCATAACACTAGCAAAGGTTTTCACCAAACAAACACACTTTATCACTCATAACACAACCTGAAAAACACTAACAATAGGTAACATTATACAGTGTTTTCTTTTGTAAATTCTTTACAAAACAAGAATGATACTCTATTGTTTATAATTCACTGCAGTATATGTTAGATGGTCCATGTTTACATTACAGTACAAAATTATTCCAAAGTTTTCCCCTTTTGTATAGATGGTAATGAAAGTGAAAGACTACTGTAACATAAGTTCAGCTACATGCAACTGCTTTGATAGTATTTGATTTTCTTACATTCAGAATATTTTTGTATATGATATTATTGTATAAATGTTGCAAATTTATGTCTTGTTCATTTTTGTAGTGCTAGGTTTTGAACTTAACAGTTTTGAAAACAGTAACAGTTTTGAAAACAGTATGTAAGCATGTACGAATTGGCTTGTATAGAACAAAGTTTTGGTGGTGTTTGTGTCGAAGTGATAAATGAATTCATGTAATTTGGCAGGTGTCATCAATGAATGCATTTTGTGCCAAAGCAATGATAAATGGTTCACAGTTTAGCCCACATAGGCTGATGTTGTGCTCTCTGCTTGAAGAGGTATTGAGAAATGTCTTAGCAATTGTAAAACACTGTAAGATGATTTTGAAAATAATTAAAATGTTGTGTAATTTATTATAATAGAGTAATCTATAATGAGAGATTCATTAAGGAATAATTATCTGTCTTACTGCCAGCCAATCACTGCTTTGCTGATCATGGTTTTGAGAATCAATATATCTGCCCTTTCTGATGAACATGTCAACACAGAGTAATCTCAGACAAATTAATCCAGATATTTTAGTCAAATCCACTAACTTGTTTGAAGAACCAAATTAGCCAGAGATCAGTTATCAGGATTAAAAGATCTGGTCAAATCTCAGATATATTAAGCGAGGTACAAAGAACAGCCCCCTGCTTCTGCTCTTCTCTGGCTTTCTCAAGTCACTTTCTTGGCTGATAGAAGACTGGTAATACAGTTTTGGGTACCAGACAAGACTCACTGTTAATGGGTTTTAGGTATTAAACAACTGCTGAATAGTTGTTCAGATACTAGACAAAACTTCCATCATGCACAATAAAACCTCTACAAATGATTCAGAATGCAGCGGCACGACTGGTCTTCAACGAACCCAAAAGAGCCCATGTTACACCTCTCTTTATCTCCTTGCACTGACTACCAGTTGAGGCTCGCATCAAGTTCAAGACATTGATCAGGGCTTAAAGTTCTCCAGCGTGCAGCGTTTGACTGCGGGGGGAAAAAAAATATCCTACATTTAAAAGAAAAAAAAAAAAATGTGTTGATCACTTTCGAGTCCATGAGTTTGCCTACCAATGGTATGAGAGGAGCACAGCTTTCACTCTCAACCAAACTAACATTACTAGCCAGAATTTTTTGCTCTTATAAACACAGGACGTGCATAATAGTATCCAACTGTAGAGTCGCAGCCCTGATGAATGGAGAAGCGCGACACAGCTGCGAGGCGCAATGGTCAAAGATGTCCATCTAGCGCAGATTTAGCTGCATAGAAAAACTAATTAAAAAGCAGCGGAGCTTTGTAAACAGCTCAGAGTAATCACGTCATCTCCATAAGAATGATGTGATTGCCAGAAAAAATTTACCGGGATTTTTGAAAAGGCCCTGTTCACACATGATTTCTTAATGGTAACTTACCGGTAATTTACCAGTAAAGACTATGTGTGAAAGGGGCTAAACTCTTCCTCTGTATATGCTGTGAATTTGATTTGTTCGTTCGTCTGGGAAAACAGTGTGCATTATCTCACTAGATTTGTAACGTAAATCATTTATAAACCTTTGCCAACACTAGCATGTTTAGAAATCAACCTAATTTTTAAAAATGCCATTTATTGTACATCGCGACTTCAAAATAAAAGTTTCTTTGCATATGGCCAAATATTAAAATTAAATGGATTTAAACGTCGTTTAATCAGGCTGTAAAGTCAAACGTCACCAGGCCGTTGGCGCCCTCTGCAGGTATTTGTAATACATAATTTACTTAAATTGGTTATGGTCATATTATGTATAGACATGTTACATTATGTATTTTAACTGTGTTGTTCAGTAAAACAATGTAATTACTTGGTTTTGATATTTTATTTGAGCCAATTATGATTGCCTCATCGTTAGTTTATATATAAATAGTCATACTAAAGCCTGCTTTTCACTTGGTCTATTTGTGTTACTGAAAAATATCAGATTACTCAATTGTCAAAATAATCACTAGATTACTTGATTACCAAAATAGTTACAGCCCTAGATAAGTTAAAATATTTTAAAATACAACTGCATTGGTTTACTTTTTGTGATTAAAAGACAAATATTTTGTCATTGGAAATTTCTTAAAAATAGTATTAAAATATTGTCTCGTTCTAGTGAACCAAGTATCTGTATTTTGTCTCAAGTGTATTGTCACACCCCTAGTGTCAATAAGCGGTGATATATAGCTCATAATTTTCCAAGTGTATGATAGCTTTCATTCCTCAGGTCAACCATATATTCATGAAAAAAAAACAGTTTGAATAAGGAAAGCGATAACTTTGCCATAGTATCCTTTCAAATGTTAAAGTTGCCACAGTCATTGCATGTGCTGCAACCCCACCCCCCACCGCCCTGCCCTGCCCCTGGAAAAAAAAGTTCAGGATCAGGATTTTTTTTTTTCTTCTTTTTTGCTTTAACCCAATTGATGCTTGCATACAGAACAACCACAGGCTCTGCACCCGCCTACTTCCACTCACTATTACGAATCTACATTCCCTCCAGAAGCCTGAGATCCGCTAGTGAGCGACGCCTCGTGGTACCGTCACAGAGGGGCACAAAATCACTTTCCAGATCTTTTTCGTTCACTGGGGTGGGAGAATCGTTCCACCAGCCAGGAACAATCCGGAATGCTGATTCCCTGACAATTTTCAAGCGACAGCTGAAAACTCATCTCTTTCAACACTATTTGACTTCATCCTAAAATTAATTAAAAAAAAAAAAGTCTTTCTCTTTATTTGTTCCTTCCCTTTCTAGTTTTAATTATTTGGAACAATGCCTGAAACTTGGTATTACGAGCACTTCCTGTTTGCCTCTTTAAGATGAATCGCTTTATGTATTCCCCAATTGTTAGTCTCATTGGATAAAAGCGTCTGCAAAATGACTAAATGTAACTGATTTTTTTCTGACAGGATCTGGTGTCTGGGTCTAGATATAATATTTTTGCCATGGAGATTTGATCTAACACTGTTTTTTTTTTTTTTGTTGTTGTTGTTCCTGTTGTTGTTTTTTTGTTTTCACTTTTTGAAACGAGTTTTGTGTGAAAGAAACTTAAGCTGCAATGGGGACCAGATTTGGGCCCTTTAGTCAAAAGTCTGGCTTCGTGAGACAAGAGGTTTTGTGTTTGTCATATGTCAGTCTTTTATGTTCTTCTGTTGTGATTTGATTGACAGGTATGTAGAAGTTGCAGTGGGAGTGCAGAGCGTCAGGTGCCATGCGTCTCATTGGACTGCCCTATACTCTACAAATTATCTTGCGTTAATCGGAATCTTTCCCGAGGACCGTATCTTCGCCAGCTGCTGGAGCAGTTCTGATAGTCCAGCAGTCTGTCCCCCTTTCATTTTACTCTGGTGCTAAACACTGTGCCATTCACCACAATTTCTGTGTTTAATAGTATAAAAAGGTGCTTTTTTTCTATGTGTCCTTGGAGAGTTTCCATCTTATACTGTTTGATTTTGTGTGGTACTGCAGTGCAGTGGGACTAAAGAGGCCTTAAATACAGAAAAGAGGAAGATGATTTTGATGCACTGTGTGTGAATTTGCTTGGTAGTAGTCTTTAGTGTTCATTAAATGGTTACATTTCTGCAGATTGACAGGACAGACATTTACAGCATAATCCTCTCTGAACTGAACCCTTGTGTGCTGCAGCAATCTGTAAATGAAGAAGATTCTTTTCTGACTGTAATTCTTGTGGAGTAATGTTTGACTGCAGTGATTTTTTTTTTTTTTCCTTTCATTAGATCAGTTTGTTGTAAATAAACCTTGCATATGATTATCCAAAATTCTGTGTATGAACACTGATGAAAACTTCTGTATGTGCTGGGAAGTTTTATGTCTGTCCATTCTTTACAGAGTTAAGTCTGAGAACAAGCAAGTCAATATCAGCCTTAACTTAGACTTCTGCAATATGTTTGATAAGTATATATTGTCTGTGTGCATAATTGTTCTTTAAAAATACTTTTCTAATGCTTTCTCTACTTCAAACCAGACGTTGTTACCGACCTATGCTACCTACCAGAGCTACATAACCTATGTTTTTGTAAACTTGTAAAAAAAATTTTAAGGTGCTTTGTTTTTTAAAGAACATTTGTGGGTGGAGATTTAATATTGATATAAAAAATTCAATGTATTTAACAAATGCTTGTTTCAGTCAAAATGGGTCCTTTGGTTTTTACCTCATTTTGGGGTATACTGTAAGCTTTACAGATCTATATTGGAAAAGGTTTAAACAATGTTTTTCATGCTTGTTCAATGAACCATAACCAATTATTGGCACTAACAATTTACTAATAATCACTAAGACACAATTAACAGGCGATATGAAAATAAAGTCATAGTTATAATAACTTGGGACAGTAATGAGACTTTACTATTGACTCTGAAAACCACTAAAAAATGTTCCTGCAGATCAATGTGAGAGGACTTTGTTTCCTGAGTTTAATATAAGTAAAAACAAAATAAAAAAAAGTGCAAAAATTGTGGAATCTGGCAGCTGCTATCTGTAATCACGGGCCAACTGATGTTTATACAGTCATGTTGAGTGGGACCTCGACCAAATAAGATCAAGTCATAAGCAGGGCTACCTGATACGAGCAATGGAAATGACTATGTCACTTGAGGCTTGTCAGTGCAAAAACAATTTACACACCAAGTCTGGTTAATATCAGACTTTTAGAAGAAGAAAAAAAAAAAATCACAAAATTTAAACCATAATGTGTTAATATTTATTAATTAATCATTCAGCATGATTTGAAAAATTTAAATAAATATTTTGTAAACATAAAAGGTAAGGACTTTCAACAAAGACTTCATCAAAATATTAACGTAACTTTATACATTCATTCTGACCATAAAATACAAAAAATGCTTGTCAATTTCACAGACTTGTGGATTGTGCTGGTTACCATTGTACAAAATACTTTAATTTATGGTCAATTTATCAACAAGAGCAAATCTGAGGCAAGTGAGAGGAGAGATATAGTCTGATATCCTAATATAATGGTAATATATGTTGTGTTCAATAATTAGGCTGATCTGAAATAACAGGACAATTCTCAGTTCATGTACAATATGCTAATTACACTTCTTTAAGATAATCCTGTACAGTGTTATGCAGGAAAAGGCTTGGTGTGGGTTGTTACTTTATTTAACGAACGTCAAACATGCAGTTGGCATTTAGAAAGTACCAAATCAACTGGCTAGTGTGATCTTTTCACCAAGAAAAAAAAGCAGCCACTTCTCAGTTACTGGCTAAGGGCTAAAGTCTGAGACGACTTTGATGTAGTGCAACATATTAGTCTTTTTTCTCCCTGTTGAGGGACATTAACAGTTTGCGTCTGGGAGAGTCTGTGGAAAAGGGCAGCGTGTTAGACAGAGAGCCCAGGGTTGTGGGGTTTCTTGAGGGTGCCTGCAATGGGGCAGCCACTGATGGAGCAGCCACTGATTGGGCAGCAAGTGCACTGGCCGCAACATCAGGTGGCACTGAGGCTTTAGAAGGAGAGCTCAACAGGCTGGCATCCTCCATCTCTATAACCTCAAAGTCTGCATCATTCCACTGGTCAGCTTCACTTTCATTTTCCTGCTCCTCTTCTTCCTCCGCATTGTCCAGAAGTGCTTGCCGGTACTCACTGTCATCAGCATCCTTGGTGCGTTTCCCTGGCATTTTCCTCAAGGTGCCGTCCCCTCCTGGTGATGCCAGTTTGTACAAGACAGGGAACAAGATAGAAGTGAAGGTGGATGTGCCAAGTGCCAGGTACATCAGCAACGGCTGATTCGGCATCTGCCCCAGTAAGAAGCCCATCAGAGCTGGCAGAACCATTTCTCCAAGAGCTGCACCCACCACAAACACCGCAGCTGACCGCCCCGTCACAGTCGTGTACTGCTCAACCCATGCAATCCCACTAGGAAAAGTGGTAGACATAGAGACACCATATATAGCAGTGCACGCCCAGAGCATTGGGGAATTTTGGCTAAAAAGACAAAGCAGGAGCGCGGAAACTGTGGTGCCCACTAGACTCAGTAGGATCAGGATGCCTGGGCGCAGACAAGCCGCAAAGAATATGGCCAGACCACGACCAGCCGCAAACGTTCCCCAGAAGAGTGAATTCAGTCCTGCTGCCTGAACCAGGTTCATACCAACATAGTCCTTGCCATAAGTAAATATAAAAGAACCATACGCCACCTCACTTCCAACATAGAAAAAAAAGAACAAGGACAGCAGGAATATGAGTATGTTATGGTGTTTGGAGAACAGCTGCTTTCCTGAAGGCGTTTTTGCCCTATTTGAGTTGGGGGAACTGCAGGAGTACAGGAAAAAAAAGATGAGCGACACCAATAAAACAAAAGCACCAATCACGACATAGGCCCACATGGATGTTAGAGTGGTGCCCTGTAGATGGGAAGATGGCAAGATGGCATTGAAGGTCTTGGACGCATGGCCAGATGTGTAAGTGGAGGCATTGTCAGAACTGTGGCCGAAGACCAGTTTGGCTATGATTGGAGAGGCAAAGGCTCCAGCGGCAAAGCTAAAGTGCAGAGCCTGCAGGTGAGGTCCAGCTTGCTCTCCCCACGTATTCAGTATGAGAACATTACCGCCTGTTGACAACCAGAAATTCAGTTACAATAGCAACTATAAAGGTGTCAAAAGTTTTTGGACAGTAAGATTTTTAATGGTTTTTTTAAAGGAGTCTCTTCTGCTCGACAAGCCTGCATTTATTTGATCCAAAGTACAGTTAAAAAAAAAAACTATTTAAAATAACTGTTTTCTATTTGAATATATTTTAAAATGTAATTTATTCCTGTGATTTCAAAGCTGAATTTTTAGCATAATTACTCCAGTCACATGATCCTTCAGAAATCATTCTAATATTCTGATTTGCTGCTCAAAAAACATTATTATTATGTTGAAAACATGAGTAGAATTTTTTCAGGTTTCTTTGATAAATAGAAAGTTCTATATCTTGAACAGCAAATCTGCAAATATTACAATAATTTCTGAAGGATCATGTGACACTGAAGACTGGAGTAATGATGCTGAAAATTTATCTTTGATCACAGGAATAAATAACATTTTAAAATATATTCAAATATTTTAAATAGTAACAATATTTAAAAATTTTACTGTTTTTGCTGTACTTTGGATCAAATAAATGTAGGCATGGTGAGCAGAAGAGACTTCTTTAAAAAACTTCTGACTGGTAGTGTATATATATCAACAATGCTTAATGCTACTAAAATTCACACTGTTAATTCTTAAATTACAACACCTTGTCTACACCAAGCACGTATCTTACCTGTATCTAAAACTCCCATTGACACCCCCACACCGGACATCAAAACAGTGAGCAGCCAAGCCTTTTTACAGAAAGGAGTACCAGACATCCCAAATGCTGTGATTAACAATGAGAAGCCTGCAGATATAAATCAACCGTCAGTAACGAATCACTAATCATACTTCTAATATCACACATGTATCCAAAAAATAAACATACAAATACAAAATAAAGGGGACAAAATACTCCAATGTACTACTAACAAATATCCTGTAACTGCCATGACCTTTGAAGTTTCTAAAACATTTCAGTTAAATAAATCTACAATTCTGTGGGGTCCTAACACAAAACATAAACCATGAGACATGGCTCCTTCAACAACAGTCACTAAACTCATACAAGATAGCTTGTAGACAAGTAACAGGGATGTTTTATTGGGCAATTTTATTGAGTAGCCTTTCTGTGCTTTTCCTTTTTATTTTTGATTAATTTAAATAAATAGTTCACCCCAAAATAAAAATTCTCTGCTCTAAAATCTAAGGTTCATCAGCTTAATCAGGTGATAGTGCAAGGATTACACATTCCCCAAACCTGCAACCTTTGCATTATGAGTCCATATGGTTACCTGTTAGACCAACTCCTATAATCAGTTATAACACACTTTCATAAGTAAATGATTTACAAAAGTTAAATATTAAAATGTCTCTTTCAATTAACACAGTCCTTTTCTCTATGGAGTCTATGGGCCTTACCCAAAAGCAGATGTGGATTCACACAGTCAAACAGGATCCCTCCTAACAGGGAACCTCCAATATATCCCGATGAACGACCCACAAATATATAGGATAAATTACTGATGTTCTTGTTGACATTGACAGCCAGGTCTTCAAAGGTAGGGCCCAATACAGAGATGGCCATTCCCTATAAATATATCATATAAGCAAATACATAAATATAAAAATATACGATAGTTAATGTGCATATTCCAACAAGTGGACATAAAAGATGGATTTATATCTTACAGAGGTACAGCCATGACATTAGATGGTACTTCTATATTTATATACTACTGCATTTATATGGTACTCCAAGAAACTTCAAACAATACTATATTATAAATAATAACATTAAAAAGTGGTATTTAAAAAAATAAATAAAAGGTACTTTTAGCAGAATCTGTTCATAAACCAATGACTCCTGAGGTGACTAGATCTATAATTGCTCAATTTAGTTCTTGACATTTAAAGGTAAATAATGTGCTTCAGAAGAGATATGTCTGATTTTTTTTTTCTAATCACATTGTGGTATGTGTAGTACTGCATTACTAAACTAAACTCAGCCTGAGCTAATATCAGCCAACCTACTGTGTACATGGTGTTGTCTGCATAGTACCATGGTAATCAAGTACATTGCACATACTATGTAACGTACTCCGTGGCACATGAATATGGTAACCAACCAGTATCATATGTCAAAATATCATAGTATTGTACCCAGACCAAGATTAACCTGTCAGCCCTGTTACACCACTGCTAACTTGTCTGGCATCTTACCTAATGCAAATAATCCTGTTTCACTAGGATACTGCAAGGCGACCAGGAAATTACCATAACAATGTTTTTTAACATCTATCTCTCTTTGATACAGACACAGGACAATGCCTACATGGATAACATAACAAGGGATAGGATTTTAAGGCTGCAAAGCACAGGTTTTATGTTTCATATGACGTCTTCTGTTTTGCATGTTACAACAATCAAACCGAACATGCAGACCTACCAGCCCGAGAAACGATGCGCAAAGCGCAAGGCTGACTAGCCATCGCCAGCATACCCCAGTATTACCCTGGCTTCGTCCGGGTCGAACTATATCAACCTGATCAGTCCCTAGGTTCAGTACCCCTTTGCCCCCCTTTAGGGCGCTTTTCAATCCCTTCTTAACGTCTTTACGCTTGTCGAAAAGCGTATCCTCTTCCTGTTCGTCGTGGTCAATGCCCTCTTTCATCTTAGCGAAACGAACGTGTTTTTTCTTCGGCGCTGCTTCAGCGGAGGGCATGACAGCACGACTCTCCTCCTCTTCTTCTTCTTCTTCTTCTTCTTCTTCTTCTTCTACTCTTGGTTAATGGCGGATTGCAAACAACTTTTAGGTGCATACCGCCACCTACAGTACAAGAGTGTGTAACAGCATGTCTTTTTAACTGTGCTCATAATCTTCTCATTAACCCTGTGTCATTAAGAAATTTAAATAATGCTTTCCTGGTGATCCTTATCCCCTCTCCCTCTCCTTCTGACCCTAATATCCCCATCAGGTTCCACTCACGCCCTACCTCCTCAGCACGACTCTCGCGCTGTTGTGTACGGAAAAACTGTCAACGCTTTCGTTAGTTTATGGCCGACCTAAAATGACCCACATTTGACCTATTCTTGCCTATCAACGTATTGTATTTATGGCTTTATAAAAACCAGTAAAACCAAATGGAAATTTGGCGTCGGTCATAAGTAAAGCAGAAATATCGCGTGATTATTAGTGATGTACGTGATGAACGTCGCCGCCATATTGGTCCGGGCAACTCTTCATAACTCTCATCTCGGGACATGAGAAAAGATCCCGGACTTGTCGGCAGTTTGGGGATCTACAGACCGTCGCACATTAATAAAAACAAATCTCGTGGTATTATCTTTCACAAGTAAGAATGAACAGTTGTTTTTGGATGTTTTTTGGTCATTTTTAGCATTATGTTGACAGCTTAATTAGCCACCAGTGTAAGACTATATATAGCTAGCGATATCGCTAGTTAGCTGTGAAAGCTGAGACTTTATAAGAAATCAAAGTTTAAATGAATTCTTATTAAGTTTGAACTTATATTGTAGTTTATATGATAAAGGTAATTGTGCTATGTGCACAGTACAATGAGCACTTTGACAAGAGCGTGTCAGACTGTCAGGATTAGAGATGAAGCTAAAGCATCTCTCTTTCATTTCACTACTCATTTACAAAGAGTAAGTTTATCATCACTAGATTATAAGGATTTGATAGCTTATCATAAAACTGTGGACTGATTATATATATTTTTCATTTTCAGCCAATTGCAAACAGGACAACACAAGCCTCAAAGAAATCTGAAGAAAGCCTGTTTTCTGCATTTCCAAGAGACTAAACCTCCACAGCCTTGTATTTGTATTAGTTAAAGCCCAGAACAGCCCTGAATGAATGGCCAGAATGACCCTGATCATATTCAATCCACGCTCTCTCTCTGTCTCTCAGTCTCTGCCAGGGTCAGATATTAACTTTTCCATTGTGGGGCAATATTTGCCCCCGGAATAGACTTCCAGCAGCATTGTTTACCTTTGTAAGGGCAATTTTTACAACAATATTATATAATATAATTACCTTATTAAACGTTTCTGTCGTTTTTGTCAAATATCTAAATATAACCAGTTTCTTCAATCACAATACTATAGACTACATTTAAAATTATTTACACAGTCTGTTTAATGCTGATCATGTACTGTATGTATATTTACACAAAAACTGTGTAATGTAAATAGCCTAGAAAGGAAAAACACAGGAACTCCTTAGTGAGTGAAGCTGCAATATCATGACAAAATCATTGCTGACTATTGCTCTTGATGTTGTAATAATGATTATTAATTTTGATTGAAAGAAAGTTTAATAGAAAGGGGGGGCGGGGGGCATCTCATATTCTGGTCTGTGTTAAACATAACTATACTTTATATCAAGCTTTTTCAAGTTGTTTACCACAGACCTTATTTTACTCATTAATTAAAAAAAAAAAAAAAAAAAACATTATAGAATATAGGAAAATCTTGAGGGTAGCAGTGGAGAATTAGTCTTTATTAGTCAGGTTTTGACGTCACAACTAAACCACTCTATTCCCAGGGAAAGCTAGAACTGAAAACTGAAATAAAATGTCCTTGAGCTGCAGATTGATTCAGAGGATTATATATATATATATATATATATATATATATATATATATATCATCCTCTGAATCAATCTCAGCTCATATATTTTATGTTTTACTCAAGGAACACATTAATTAAACACAATTTGGAATTGACAACCATCAATTTTTGCTTGTCTTTAGTTTTGTCTGTCTTTGTTTAATAATTATTACACAAATACTATTATAAAACTGTAGTTTTCACTATTATTTAATTTACTTTATAATTTACTACTTATTCTTCATTATTGTCTATTCTGTATTATTCCACCTTTGATATTAAACATTCTACTTGCTATTATTCATCTAGTGTTATTCATTTATTATGGTATTAATTGTTGCTATTATAAATCTATTATATCACTTATGTTATATAATATATCACTATAACATACTTATATCACTGTTGTACTCGTTATTTTATTATATTATTCACTTAACTGCAATTTGTACTACATATACTTTTTTTAATATATATCAGTTCTACTATATTTTTACTGTGCACTGTATCAGTGCATAATATTTTACCATTGTAACTGTAAGTTTTACTGGATCCATAAAGGATTATCAGTTAGATTTGTTAATGTTTGTTGTGGAGTTTATATCTGTATAGAGTGCTATGAAAATAGGAAGCAAACTACCACTCTGTCACTTTTTGATTTGTATTTGCTGATTTTATTCCATTTTCTCTATTATGGTAAATTATTAGTACTTAAAGATGTATTATTTTGATCCCCCAATGTATTATTACATTGTAATAATAATGTTTAACATTAATGACATCTTTTTCGACAGACCATCTGCATAAACCAAAACCTTAAACAAATTTAGTGATGGAATCTCAGTGTTGATATCAATATTTAACCAACTGAAAAGATCCTGCCAGAACTTCAATGTTATTGGACAAGAAAAAAAAAATGTTCAATGGTTTCAGGCTTTTCTAAACAAAAAACACAAGGATCTACCTCAAAACGGAATCTTTTCCGTAAAATTTCAGCAGCTGGATACACATTACTAATAATCCTAAACTGAATATCCTTCATTTTAGGTAGAATTGGCCATTTAAGATAATTACAGAATTTGTTTTTAAATATTTAATTTTCAAATTGTTTTAATTTTGAAGGTGTATTGAAATCTGAAAATATCTTACATTTTAATACATTCCCTATTACTTTGTTGTTACATTTTTTGTCTCCAATATATACTTCTCCAATCTTTAACTCGGGCAGTTTAACAGATACCTTTGAATATGTAAGAGTGTTTTGTATTAATTGTTTTAATGCAACAGGGATGGCTTTACACAAAGTATTAAATTCTCTAAAGGAACATTTTATCTCAAATTTCTCCATGAATGCATTATGCTGAATAATTTGACCAGTTTCATGTAAAAGATCTACAACATATAAAACATTTTTTTCATACCACTCTTTTTTGAATACTGTCTTTTTATTTATCGTGATGGTTCTATTATTCCACAACGTAGAACAATGCGGTGAAACATTTTGGGTGAATATCATTTTCCAATAATACAAAATCTGTTTGTGGAATTTTGAAAGCTTAAGTGGCAATTTGGAAACCTCAAAATCACATTTCAGCAAAAAATCGAATCCTCCAACTTTCTCGAATACACACTTTGGTATATGAAACCACATTGAGTTAGGCTGTGTTAAATACATTTTAATCCAATTCAGTTTAAGTACTCCAACCATTGATTCAAATTCAGAGGCTTTCAGACCTCCATTTTTATATTCTTTAATCATCTGAGATTTTTTAACATAATGAGTTTTGTTTTTCCATATAAAACTAAACATAGTAGAATTAACCTTTTTTATCAGTTGAGGAGAAACATAAAGAGAGTAACATGGGTAAATTAGTTTAGATAGGCCTACTGCTTTGGTCAAGAGGATTCTGGCCATAATATACAGATCTCTCATAAGCCAATGATTAAGAGACTTTTTCATACTGTCAATTCTCTCTTCTATGTTTACTAGTTCTCTCGTATGTAATTCTTTAGACATTATTAAACCTAAGTATTTCACTTCAGATTTAACAGGAATGGATTCTATAATTTCTTCATTACATGAATATAGAGGAAACAGTTCACATTTTTTAAAATTTAAGCATAGGCCGGATGCTCTAGAAAAAATTTAAATAACGTTCAGGGCTTTCTTAACTATAGATTTATCTTTTAAAAATAATACTGTGTCATCAGCAAATTGACTAATTCGATACTCATGATAAATGGTTATTCCTTTTAATTGAGGATGATTGACAACTAAATAAGCTAACATTTGAGTGCATAATATAAACAGTTTTGGAGAAATTGGACAACCTTGTCTAATTCCACGCAAAATCTCAATTCTAGGAGTCATACCTGGATTAAGAGATACATAACTATAAATGTTGTTATAGAACATTTTAATAACCTTGCAAAACCCTTCCTCGAACCCAAACATTCTAAGTGTTGTAAATATGAATTCATGCTCAACCGTATGGAATGCTTTAAAAAAATCTATAAATAAAACAAGGCTTTCTGATTGTATCAGTGATTCATAGTCGATCATATCTAGGATTAGTCTAATATGATTTTGAATATATCTTCCCTTAATGAATGCTGATTGATACTCCTCTACAAGTTTCCCAAGTACAAATTTAAGACGATTGGCATACACTAGGGCAAGTAATTTATAATCTGTACATAACAAAGTTATTGGTCTCCAATTATCTAATGATATCAATTGTTTTTTGGCTTTGGGTAGCAAGGTTATTAATCCTGTTTTCATAGTAGGTGATAAGCTTCCTTTTTGAATGCATTCTAAAAATGCATTATATAATAATTTCCGAATATCTTTCCAAAAATGTTTTAAAAATTCTGTAAACCATCTATACCTGCTGATTTACCATTATTCATTTATTTTAGAGCTACCTCAATTTCCTCTAAAGTCAACTCATGCTCAATTAAACGTTTGTCTTCCTCATTCAGTTTATGTATTTTATGTCTTATATTCACAAATAAAGAATCACAGTCAGTTTTCTTATAATTAGATTTATAAAGGTTACTATAGAAAAGCAAAATTTCATCCTGAATTACTTTTGGATCCTCCGTTATAATATCATTAATCTTAAGCTTAAAAATTTTCTTCTTTGTTTGTCTTTGTTTTTCAAGGCCGAAAAAATATGATGAAAACCCCACAGGAAAATCTCAAAGGAACACGCGGCGAATTACTTTTCCGGGTTCTGACGTCATAGATCCCCCACTCTATAGTTCCAGCACTGAAGCCCATTCATTTCAGTGTTTCTCAAGCACACTTGCCAGAAAATTGAGGAAATTACAGCAGTTTTTTTGGCATTTTAACGTATTAGTTTACCTCTCGGAAATCTGGCCAGTAGTTGTATTTTATGAAACGCGTTATAGTTAATGTTTATTTTTAGATAATAGGCAGTTATGCTATATTTGCAGTTAGATAACATGAGAAACACCTTAATAACCAGATGCTAGTTGTCATATTTTTAAGTTTTTAGACTTTCTGCAATCCTTCTCTCCCTGTAGGAAGTTGAATGAGTTTCAGTGAAGACTGCTCATTAAAGGAATACAAGAGTTTCCCTGAATGCAGTTGGCTGCCTTGTGTTTTTTTTTAAATGTTATTAAAAAATTTTATTGGGTTAAATTCCGTATTTGCTGGCCTTTTTTAACATTCACTTATATTGTCTTCTTACATAAATGTCATAAAATAATACTGGGATGTGCGTAATTAATCTTTTTAAATTCAACATTTAAAAAAAAAAAAGCGAAACTTATAAACATTGAGTGTTTGATAATATCTAAATATACAATGCAAAACATAAAATAAATAAATAAGCTATTACGACCAGTAATACTCTTTACAGCATCTAGAGTAGAGCTAAATATATGTAGGCTATATTTAATAAACAGCCATACGGGCATCTAGTGGTTAAACCATGACATGACATTACATAGGAATATTATTTTTCTGGCCACCAAACGCCTCTAATTTGCCTCTTTGCACTGGAATTTAAAAATTCATTTTCTCTATTTTAACCCTAAATACTACACTAATTGTAATATAAATAATAAGCATATTAGAAATATTAATGCTGTCTCTTCACCACTCCCCAGAATAAAATGCGATTGTTAAACGTAGTTAGCATAGTTATCAATACACAATCAATGCACATGATGTGTTAATAATCACTAGAAATTGCTGCAAATATAGTGAAATTGCTGTCTATCCTACTTAAACCCATTCAAACATAGTGACAGCGCAGAGTTGTTTGGAACTATTGAGAACTCCATGAACCACGTGACCGCGTCGCGGCGAGATCAAAGCGTGTCGCAACTCGGATTCTCAACGGCTCTGGTTCGACTCAAAAAGAACCGAATGAGCCGGTTCAACCAACTGTCGAAGTTTGCCGAGGATTACCGAAGATTCTGATGAGCGAGTTCAAAGACTATAGAAATACAAAGACGGTTCACTCCTATACTTATGAATGGGAGAAACTGCAATGCGCAATATGGCGGGATAGTCCCGCCTTCTAAATGAAAGAGCCAATTGCTGATTGTTAAATTCATTGCGTCACTACAGCGGCCGTTAGAAGCTCCGGTTCCCATAGAAACCGGAGGCTAGAGCAGCCGATGCGCATGTGCACATTGGCAGTCATAAGCGCGTTGGAACTACGCATGCGCATTGGCTGGTCTAGCCTGAAAAATAAGCTTTTTAAACGCAATTTGAGCATAAGAAACAACATTCATGGGGCAGTTCATTTCAGATTTTGTTGCTGATTTGAAATATGTAATTTAATCGCGAGTTCAGCAAGCAGTTTTTGAGATCTCAGGATTCCTCCATTCATTTAGATAGGACTTGGTTTTGTTTGAACTGCCCGGAGGCGTTGCAAATATGGCGGCCGAGTGAACGGACTTTCCTTAAAAGGGACTTTGGCGAGTTGACGATACTGTGCAAGCCTGAGGCGCTTACTGGAAATATGCTTATGACTGTTATTAATTTACATTTTATTAAAACCTGCAAAAACCTTTCTGTCGAGTGATGTACATTTTACTATAGTTTATTGTGCATGCATGCATATTATATTTAAAGTTGCTTAAGCGAAATCAAGGAGTTTATAAGACTGGTTTATTCTTTCTTTATACTTTAGACATGTAGAACATATCCGCGTATGTGCACCATTGTCTGTAATGTGTGCTGTAGGTGCGAAACTTTTAGTAATCTTATCCAAGTTGTAGGCTAGTCAATATTGGTCAGTCAGTCTGATATAAAGGATCCACGAATGAAACTGTGACCACAAACACCATTAACTTAAGTGAATTATATGGCAATAATCAGCAATCTGCGTTCACACAAATAACTTTTATTTTTTGAATGTTTCAATATGTGTTGACACAAATGACTTATTAGAATTTTTCATTGATACAACATGGCACTGAGTTGTTGGAAAAGAAATGCATAGAGACGTACTGCTTGATGACGTCAGGAACCCATGAATCGGCTTTTTGAACCGGTTCAATGAGCCGAACTGTCCGAAAAGAATCGGTTCGCGGAAATGAATCGGACTTTGCATCACTAGGGTGTTTCTCACGGTGCGTCCCAAACGGGATATATCGCCCTCTGAAGGGCACTTCGGAGTGAAAATAATCATGGCCGCCATATTGAAAGGTCGTTCCAAACCGAAGTGCTCAAAACTAGCCACTTCAAAGGGCCCTTCGGAATGAAGGATTTCGAAGGGTACAACTGATGGACACTTCGAGCTCCCATGATCCTTTGCACAGATTCTTTGCATGATGACGGCGCTTCCGTATAATGACGCAGAAGGGCGCTTCAAGAAACAGTTGTTTGGTCCCCTACATCCTTCAACCCTTCGAAACTCTCAATCTGGAGGGTAAACCCCTTTGAAGGGATTAGGGCATAGGGATGAGCCCTTCCGAATGGAACGCAGGGTCAATATCCCTCCTCGTTTCCTCGCTCCTCCGTCCTCCATCCTATGACCCGGAAAACGATCGAGCTCAGCCATCTTGTAGGACATCTCAATTCTCTAATTACACCGCGAGGAGGCGAGGATCGAGGAGTGAGGAGGCTTCCAGTATGGCAAGCCGTTTTAACTTTTAATCTATAAACCGTACTAGTATCTATTTTCATGCTACTAGAACTTATTTTTTAGATACTAGTATATTTTCCATTAAGTACCAGTACTTATTCATTAGTTACTAGTGCTTATTCTTTAGCTACTAGTGCTTATTTTTTAGGTACTAGTGTTTATTCTTTAGGTACTAGTGTCTTTTGTAAAGTTACTAGTACTTATTCATTAGATACTAGTTCTTATTTATTAGATACTAGTATTTATTCCAATAGTGACTAGTATTTAATTATACTCTTCTTGTTAAGAAAAGTATAATACTTTTAGTACTTTTTAAATTTGCATTTCTGCCCAGTATGCTAATCGTATGCTGAATATTAATGAACCAGCAACATATAGGAGAGAGATTAGACAGGAAACGGAAACAAGGAGATGGATGTGCTTTTTTTGAGGAACCCACATAGAAAAGAAACAATCATTTGTATACAAGCACATAGAAAACATATTTTTGTCAGTTTTGCAAAGACTGTAATTTCGTAAACATAGTAGCCTAATGTGTTTGTTGGTCATCGAGTGACTTCTAGTGGCAGGATGGAGATAAGACACCAATTTTACAGTTTTTCTCAGTTGCCTTGATGCATTTCTCAGATCAGAAATGAAATTCTCAAAACTACTTGGTCAACCTCCACATCATCTAGTCACTTGTGCACATCATAAAAGCAGTTTCTCATTCTCATTTTTGAACAAGTTGCGATTGCTTTGGTACATTCATGCAACTGATTATGTACATTTGTCTGGGGTTTCCTACATTATCAGTTGCTATTGTCATGTTGCTCAAAAGGTTTATAGTTCTCTGTGCAATAGTCTTACCCCTCAAAACATCTAGTCATTAGTTCATCGTATAAGCCATTAAATGCAAAATTGTTGATCTAGTTGTCATAAACTGTCAAGCATATTTTCTAAACATTTCTATTAGACTTTTTGTAAATTTGCCTTGAATTGTGCAAATGAATCTTGACTTTCACTAATGAAGAGAATGTAGATCAACCAATTATAAACTAGTTTTCTGAAATAGCTCAAAGGTGCATCTCATGAACCTTCAACTGGAAAGCATATATACTGTAATTCTGACAATGGATGAACATCCAGAAAACCATCAGGGTCAACAGCCGAGAGGAAGAAGAGGAGTAAGGATGCGTGGTGGAAGTATACAGAGGCAGAAGAGGCCAAGGATAGAGACGCATAGCTATCAGATGAAATAAAGGCCACTACTGTGCACCATGTTGTCAATCATGGCCTTATAATGACTGAAGGGTGCAGCTACATATTGGGAGATTGACCATATCCTCAATAATTCAAACATTTCGAAACAGTCTCTTTCAATCAATATCCCACATACAATAATGTGTAAATTTGTAGTTTTGAAATGGATATGTGGCATAAGAAGTGCAGCCTTCTGCATTTCAGTACAGTAACTGTCTTCCAAATTGTTGCCATAGTTTAGATCAGGTAATACAAACAAAGTGCACTGTTTGTGAACAATGACACAAGGACTTTTCATTCTTATGACACTGATATGTTCACTGACATAAATAATTACTTTAGAGAGATTAACTAAAGATTCTGAGTAAGTTAAAGGCTTTTGCAGGTAATCCATTGAGAAATGCACATACCTCTTTGCAAATATTAAGGACGATTCGAGAAATGCACCAAAGCAACTGAGAAAAACTGTATTATCTAGTATTTTCCTCTTTTCCTCCAGTAAAAACAATAAATATCATATCAGGGCTGTACGTTAACTTTTTTGCATATAGCACTGGTGCTAGACTTTGAATGTTTTTACATAAATATTCTATACAGGACACATTGGTGTTACAGACACTGAATGTTTTTACATTAATGTTCTGTACAAGGCACACAAAATCCAAACCTTATGTTTTCAGACAAACATTTTCTTTATTTAGGAAAAAGGCCAAAAAAAACCCCATCATTCTACAGAAACGTCCACTTTTGGTATGGCAAGATGTCTTAAATATATATATATTTTTTTAACATTTAAACTTAGACCACATTATTAGATTACCTTTTGACTTTATGAATACATATAAATGACAGCTTAATTATTATTTTCTTTTTTTTAGCTTTTATCATTTTTTGTCACTGGTGTTACCTTAGCAATATGAAAAGTTTTTATGAAATATTATTTCTCGATTTTTTTTTTTTTTCAGCACATGTAGTCAGAGTTACAGGAAAAATAATGAAAATGCAAGAAATAAGCAGATTGTGTTTTATTTATTTAACGTGACAGAAAAACAGTACAGTAACATAGCAACACAGCACAGTCACACCAGTGACATACATAAGACCTGATATACTGATCTTCACTGGTGTTACCCATCAGGAAGGTAACACCAGTGACAGTAACACCAGTGACAATTTTCATGAAAAATGCATTTTACAAAATGTCTGCTGCAAAGTGATGTGACAAACCACATGTTGTCAATCATGGTATACTCACTAAATTAATTAGTGTAAACCATTTTTATTATAGTTTTTTCTTTTTTACAGTTCCCTAACAATAAATAGGTCATACCAGTGACGTCAACTAAAAGCTTCATATGAAATCATGAGATAAATTAGAAAATTTCTGATAACTGAAAAGAAACAGTGGACTAAACATGTGCCTTTTTTCATAGATCTTTAGAAAATAGGAAGGAGGAAGTTGAGTGATGTCATCAGTGTGATTTTTTTATTCCAAAATAAAAGACTTTTGTTAAGCGGTAACACCAGTGACACAACTCCAGGGGACCACTATTTTCATTATATACTTTATAATATTTATTTGGAATTTAGTTTTTTTTTTAATGCCATTTACATCATATATTTGACAGTTATGAATAGACTTTTGTATTTTAAAAGGTAGAAAATCCTGTTTTTGACCTCAAAATAAAGCACTTTCCCTCTGTACATGGCTGTGGGGACAAGGAGTTTTGTGATACTTGGAATTCTATATAATTAATAAAAATAATGCCACATTGATGGCTCAGGAAGGTGTAATTGTTCAAATAACATATTGTTTCATTTTAAAATATATATTTTTTTAACCCTAATGTGTATTTCAATTGTAATATTTCTGTAAAGTCTAGGGACAGAAAAGTGGACGTTTCTGTAGAATGACCCAGGTTTGCTGTACTTGTAGGGCTGCACAATTTGGCCAAAAATGTTGTTTTTACATTTCAATATAATATTTCAATATGGTTATTATTTCTAAATAAAAACATTAAACAAAATAAGGAATATTACTTTTGTAATAACACTATTTCACTATAATATACAAAACAAATATATAAAATATATGTGTATATATATATATATATATATATATATATATATATATATATATATATATATATATATATATATATATATATATATATATAAAATAAATATAGCTGCAAGAAAAAGAAAAAAATTACACTTCTCTACACTGGAGAAAAACATAAGGATTTGCAAATGTTCACCTCAAAGTTCTTAATTATTTTTGCTATAATTAGGGTTTTGTGAGCAATAACGAGTCCTCAAGTAATGTAATTTCTTTTTCATTCATACTCGTCGCCAGAGGGCGCCCTCGCGCAGAAACTCCACAAGTGACTACTCACTGATGAAGTTCCAGGAAATCCCTTATATGGACAAAGAAGACATTCAGCTTTTGCTGTTTATGTAGCATAGTAGCTGAATAACATGCAGATAGACCTTTTACTGATGAAACATGAAGAAACTAAACAATGATTGCGATAATATATGGTTTTATCTGTGTTCTTCAAGCCATCTCTGGTATTTTTATAAGAATAAAGTATATTTAAAATGCTAATCGACATAGCCTTTATCACTGCATAGAATAATATAAAGTGGCATGATTTCGGCTTCATTCTGTTTAATGAAACCATGTCAGATCAAAAAAGGAAGTTATTTCAAATGCTCGACTGATGTATGCAGTGAATTTGGAATAAAAACATGTCAGTATACTTTTGTTGGACAACAGGTTTGTAATCTTTCCTTGTGTCTTCATGGTAACCAGTTAGCAGGGTAGGCTGACATACAAAGCCAGTTAGCCCTACTTAACAAATTAATTCAGCATATTAATGTATTGTATTGCCATGTGGACTCTGATTGGACGGTTGAGAGGTACTCATGTTTATGTAATGATCTGTTTGAATTAAGATATCTCCAAATACATTTTCACTAGTTCTTTATGAGATTGAAGATATCTCCAAATGAACAGGTAGTGGTAGTTATTCTGTTTTTGATATCATCTTTTAATTTCTGACTAGTAATTATTGCAATAGTGACTAGTATCTATTTAAATATTACTAGTAAGCATTCATTAGATACTAGTACTTATTTTTTAGATACTGGTGCTTATTCATTAGATACTAGTACCTATTTAATAGATACTAGTACTTATTTATTAGACACTAGTATTATTTGTAATTACTACTAGTAACAATTCTTATCTTACTAGTCAGGTCTGCTTTTTTACTCGTCTTATGTTATGACTAGTCCAAATGGCTACAGTAGAGTTCAATTAAAAAATTTACTAGTAAAATAACAAATCTTACTAGTAACATTTCGAATAAGTACTAGTATCTAATAAATGTGTACTAGTATCTATTGAATAAGTACTAGTATCTATTTAATAGGTACTAGTATCTAATGAATGAGTACTAGTTTCTAATAAATAAGCACTAGTACCTAATGAATAAGTACTAGTATCTAATGAATAAGTACTAGTATCTATTATCTAATGGATAAGTACTAGTATCTAATAATAAGTACTAGTATCTAATGAATAAATACTAGTGTCTATTTAATAGGTACTAGTATCTAATGAATGAATACTAGCAGGGCTTGACATTAAGCATTCTCATGTGGTTGTCCTTCGGACAAGTAAATTTCTCATTTACTTGTCCGAGTATAAAAGTTACTTGCCCGGAGAGAATTTCTTTCTTTTTTTTTTTTTTTTTTTTTAATTGAGTTATAAATATAATTATTTATTGTAGTTATACAAAACACATTTAGTTTATTTAGTTAGATTTTTCTTTTTAAATAAAATAATAAAGTGTGATAACACTATTATATTTTAAAATAAAAATGAGTGTTAATTACAAATATAATTATTTTATATTAAACTTAAAAATACAATGCTAATATTTACTACTTTTTTATATATGAATTTTCAAACTTAATTTTTTAAATTTTTTAACTAGTTCAATTTAATCAGACAATTAGTATAATAAGACGTTTGGGCTGTTACCAAACAAATGAAATCAGTATCAACAAAATTCATCTTTGCAATGCAGAGGAAACACAGAAGCTGCATCTGAAGTGGAATAGATATATTTACCCACTGTTTAATGCAGCTCTGAGGGACATGGAATGCTTTAATCTGCAGTTACAAATGAATAAATAATGTTTTGATTCATAAAACGTTGAATACTGATATTTGAAATTATTTAAAAAATGAAAAGATACTTTAAATGTGAAATTAATGCCACCAGTAGGTGGCATCAAGTCACTGTTTATAAGTGAGTCATTGCGACTGAACCTAATCATTTAAACGGCTGATTCATTCAGGCACGAAACGCCGTCATGTTGCACAGAGACGCAAAACATTGCTGTGGCTGTGTTTGGAATGATTTTTGTTGGTGAAACAGAGCAGAAACAGAAAATATGGTGTCTAAAACGTAAGTCTCTTAATGTTAACTTCTTGTTTATTGAACTGTTGCATAAAATCACATTTGTAATCATGATGGTTTTTGGAGCAAAAAAAAAAAAAAAAAAACGGCGCTCGATCTTCGAGTTAAACTATATGAAATTATATAAATATATACATTTTCTGCACAAATCTCTTGAATTTTCTGATCATTCTTCATGCATTGTAATCCTGAATCATGCTATGCATGTTTTGGCAAGAGTTGCATTTATACAGTTTTGACCAGCAGGCGTCACCAGCATGTGTTGTTTCAAGAGCGTGAAACAGTGATTCGTTTTGTGAAGCAAATGGTTCAATCAATTCGCTTCGAAAAGTTTAATTTCTTCCCTAACTATTTAGCAAACTAGAACAACAGACTATAACTGCATTAACAAGTACCATTTTAACTTTAACAAAAAGTAATTTAAGTTGTTTTTTGTTTATTTGTTTTTGGCCCATCCTTTACTTAACCACAGGTTCTCTTCTGCACAATAGTAAACCCCCAAAACTCTGACATAACAGAAATCCCTTTAAATCCCAACATAGCAAAAATACAATAACACTAACAGATCTACACTCATTTTATGAAAAATCAGACAAAATAAAATTTAATTTCAACATTTATTCTCCTTTCATAGTCTGAAGCAAAGCATGCTGGGTGCTAGAAATCTACTGTAACTGATTCAGTTTGAGTTATCCATGTGTATAATTTGGTTAAAAAGTTTCATTAAAATCTGACTCTATATAAAAACTTTTTCTTTTTTTTTTCTAATGTTGTTTTTAAGAAGGGTGGAGGTATTGATTGGAGGTATTGCCCCTTTTCAGTTGAGAAACTACCCATTAAATTAGCAAAATCTAGTCAGTAAATATAACTATTCAAAATATTGGAAAATCATTACAACACCCTAGATTACATTGTTAATCTTTTTATTATTCTTTGCCATTTTTAATACACAAATGCAACATTTTGGGCAAGAACCTGCTACCAGGGGTGCCGCTAGCAATTTTGGGCCCTATGAAAGAATATGAGGTTGGGCCCCCTACCGCACCAAACATACACAATATTGCCCAAAGTATTGGGTCACCCCCTTCTAAGGTTTGACTACTTTAGTAATTTCCATGAGTGCAAAGCTTAATGTTTAAGCATATAATGATATTCTAGGGAATTGTGTGCTTCTAATTTTATACCGATAGTTTGGGCAGGACCCTTTTCTATTCTAACACAACAATGCCTCTGTGTATAAGGCAAGGTTCAAAAAGAAATTGATTCAGTCAGTGTGGAAGAACTTGACTGGTCGGCAGAAAGCCAAGTCCTAATCCAAGCTGAACACCTCTGGTGTGACTTTAAATGCAGACCTTGAACCAAAAACTCATCACCAAACACCAATGACTTGTACATACACTATATGGACAAACGTTTACTTGTTAATAGAATGTCTTATAATTAGTTACTGAGTTCACATAACTGAACCAATCATAAAATAATAAATAACCAAGCTGGAGGGGAAAAACAAACAAACAAAAAATTATACAAGATTAAACACTGAAAGTAATTTTTTTAACTTTTTAAAGATTTTTTGTTTTTTATGCCTATTAAAGACAAAATATAGGAATTATAGTCCACTATACACTTCTATATTTGTTATATATAAGTGTATAATTATAATAATTGATCAATAATTCCTATTTAAAAAAAAAAAACACTTTTAGCACTGTTTTGAGGTGGATGACTTTACTCATGGTGGCCAAAATTATTTGATTGTAAAGTCCCACCCTCAGACATTTTCAAATGGAACATTTTTGCTTTGTGGTAAGGTCTCTTTGAGGAAATGTTGGGTCTGTTTAAGAAAATCTGACGTCACCGCCTGCGCAACTCATTGCTCACTTACTGCACCACACTCTGAAATATCCCCAACGAATGAAGGAAAACCAAAAGAAGGATGAAATAACCGTAGAACTGGAGAGAGATATAGAGCGATATAAGAGCGGAAAGAGTTTTGCAGGACATACTTTTACCCACAACATGATGGAAATAAATTGTACGAGAAGACGCTCGAAGAATTTGTGAAATCAGCCGAAGTCACATCTGAAGTCTTGGGGTATGACATGATGTTGTACATATGTGCATATAGATTTTTTCCAAGTATGCATGGTAGCAGTCTTGTTTTGGGCAGAAGTGAACATGAGATGGTTTCCTCAGACATCTAACCGCGTCACAGCTGAAGTTGTCCGAGCTTACACAACTTTTGTTAACTCAAGCAAATATTCTGTTCCTCAGAAGTCAAAAATCAGACGGTCAGGGTTTTGTTGTTGTTGTTTTTATTAATTTGTTATACCGTATATGGCAGCTTTCAAATGCCATAAATGTTAATACACACACTAAAAAGTGTTAAATAGAGATGCATGCAACGATTGTGCATACCATCTGCATCCAGCAGATCAAACACCAAAATAAGTTAGCGTGATGTTTGGTTTCAAACATGTAGACAGACCATATATAAATAAATAATAATAGAACTCATACAACAGGATTCTGCAGGTTTTTATTTATTTATTTATTTATTTATTATAAACAGTTCCGTATGTAGGCTATTTTGTGTCTGGTGTACATTTGCGCAATGTGGGGGTCAACCAAGATAGTTTAGCGTCCAGGAGCAATGTTCTCTGTGTGAAGTTGGAAAAGATGTTTAGAATGAAGGACAAAATGACAAAAATGCTTGACATAAATCTATATTCGTCTACCAAAACCAGCTAGCCCTGTGGATTGATCAATGTTGTGGATTTATTTAAATTTACAGGATTTCTTGAATAAGACAATGAGAGGGATTGCTTTTTTTTAATGAAGATCATTATTTTTTAGTTTATTTAGATTATTGGATTTAGTAATTCTGAGATGCCTCGTGATGACTTTTCTTACATCCAATTAACATTTAATTTTTTTTTAAATTTTACTTAGTGTACTAGTCAAAGCCCACTACCCAAAGGCTGTTTAGCTGCTGAGAGCAAACATGTCCTTCTTTTAAGAAAATCCTAAAAGAAAACAACCTCGTCCTCAAGCTGAAAAATCTGGCGGCTCTCTCAAGGTGGTCCATTCTCAACCAGGGGTATGGTGGTTTCTAAGGAACAGAACATAAAAACAAACAGCCCTCTAAAAGCAGTAATTCAAGACCATGTTTTCTTACCCAGAATAATTTTAAATTCTGTTTTTGGAAATTTTGAATTCTGTATTTGGAAATTATTTTATACTTGTAAATAATCCCTTATTTATTTACGCACCAATTGTTCTGAATTAACTGTAAATATGAACTCATGTGAGCAGCAGTTAAATATGTATTTTTCAACACCATGCTACTAATATTCACTATTGGTTAAAGTTTGGAATAATTTAGGATTTTTCAAGTTTTTGAAAGAAGTCTCATATGTTCACCAAGGCTGCATTTATTTGACCAATACAGTAATACAGTAACAGCAATATTTTGAAATATTATTACAATTTAAAATAGCACCAAATCAGCTTATTAGAATGATTTCTGAAGGATCATGTGATACAGAAGACTTGGAGTAATGACTGCTGAAAATTCAGTTTTGCCATGACAGGACTAAATTACATTTTCAAATATAATAAAGGAGAAAATAGTTATTTTAAATTGTAGGAATATTTCGTAATATTACTGTTTTTACTGTATTTTTGTTTGAATAATTGCAACCTTGGTGAGCATATAGACTTATTTCAAAAAACATCTTTAAAAAATCTTAATGATTCCAAACTTTGGACCTGTACTTATAAGTATAAGTATATATACTTAAGAAAACAAAAAAGGACAACATTACTACCAGGAGCTGGCATGCAATTAAATATGTCAACTTAGTTCTATACACATGCAGTTATGACATATACTGCACTGGCATATATGACATATATAAGGCACTGGCCGCTGCTAAAAAACTATGACTGATGCCTTTTCCTCCCTTTCTTCCTCTCAATGAGCCACGAGCAAAAGCTGAAATTTTGAATGAGGTGGGTGGCCTCCTCAGGGGCCTCTGTCTCTCACTCTTTCGCTTTATTCATGCCACGTGACCATCTGCGGGGCCATTGAGTTCATATGGAGTGCTGCATTGAGTACAGGCTTGCTCGCCCGCCCCCTTTTTTTTACTCTCTCTTTTTCTCCCACAGCGTGGCGGCTTTGGGAGGGGCCGCGCTCAGAGACAAGCTGCAGTGGCAGCACCAGACAGTGAAGCTGACACACATGAGACTTCTCTGGTGTGTGTGTGTTTGTGTGAGACAGACAGACAGAGAGAGACGTTAGAGAAGGTAGTTGTGCCTGAGAGTTGTAGGTCTGTGTGCACCTTTGCATTTGCTTGGCATCATTGTGAGTAAATGATTCTTCAGTGTGTATTTTTGCGTGTACGTGTCTGAGGAATTTTCTCATTACAGCAGTTCTCATTGATTATGTGATTGCATGTCAGCTAACTTTCTTTTTCTTTCTTTCTTTCTTTCTTTCTTTCTTTCTTTCTTTCTTTCTTTCTTTCTTTTGCAGCCTTTGCCTTTCGTTTGTGTAAGTGCATGCATGTATGTTTTGAGTCATAGGAGTACCTGCATCTTCTTGCTGCTGATCTTTGAGGTAGAGGGAGGGGAAGTTCACATGGGGTTGTTGTTTCAGACGGCTCTGAGGCAGACGGCTTTCTCACTGCATTCCAAGCAGCCAGAGGCTGCATAGCTGTGGGGTGCATCAAGGGCAGCAGGTTTTAATAGTCAGACCTCAAAAACTACATTTCAAGCTATTCCCCAATTGGTTTGTTATAATACTATATTCTAACTGTTCTGCCTTTTCAATAGTTTGTGAAAATAAATATGCTAAATTTTATGAAAAGAATTTTGTTGTGTATGCATTAAATTGTGGACACAATTTCCCATTGACTCTTGACCATGCTTACACACTCTTTTACTTGTGTGAATTAATTAATTAAGTAAACAAAATTATTTTAAACTCTGCTTTACATTTGATATACACATATACATTAAATATTCTGCTCGTGAGTGGAGTTAAGCAATTAAATTACTTAAAATCATTATTATAAAGTAAAAAATATAAAACAAAACAAAAAAACAAGCTGTCTAATTTAAGCTAATTTAAGAATTTAAGCTATAGCAATATGAGTAGTGGATGCTCTGGTATTGGATTGCTATGTTTTCATTTTTACCAGCAGCAAGGACCTGTGGGTCATGATAATTCAGAATTCCTTTAAATTTTGTTGTGTGTACAAAATGAAAAGCTCAGTAATGCATTCTTGTCTCTGAAGTGGATAGCTTACTAATGTAGATTGTATAGAAACACTGCTGGCTGTCGAGGTCGAAAAGTCCATTGACCAGTTTAATTAGTTTGATGACACACTACTGTACAACTGCTGCCACATGTCGCTGTGCCATTGGTTTTGTGTGCAGTAGCTTGTCGTACCTTGTGGATATGGACCTGATCACAATGACCATTCAACATGAAAATAACACCTGTCTGAATGGGAACATGCATGTATGTAAATTGTATGCTTATGATAGTCAAACAAGCCATTGGGTGAAGTGGGATTAATAGAAGGAATTTTGTGCAGGTTCTGGCATACCTATGGTTTTATAAATGTTAATTTGATCAGTCAAAGTTTTGTAGACAAAGAACGCCGATCAGCCTGGAACAACATAATGCATAATTACATAATTGTCAGATAAATAAAAAATGAGAGATTGCAGAGAAGTGTGAGAACTGTAAAGTAGGCAAAGGGCTGGTGTAAACACTGTGGAGATTTCACTGTGGAGATTCATGGCAGTTGTTTTTTTTTTCTGCAGTGTGCTTTTTTCTTTTCTTTTTTTCCAGATGCAATTTCAATATAATCAATAAGAGTCACATTTATGAAAAGTGCAAGCATGCCCTGTGCTAAAACAGTGGGATAAAGCAAAAAAAAAAAAGTAAGCTTTAAAAATAAATATAAATAAGTCAGAAACTTTTTTTTTTTCGTTTGTTTGTTTCCTACAGACCACCTGTCCTGCTGAATGTCTAGGCTGGAGACATCCAACAGTTCCCACCTTCTGGTCCTGGTCCGAGTCAAAGGGACAAGAGGGTTTTCTCTCCGGCCACAATGAGTGATGTTGTCATTGTGAAGGAGGGATGGCTACATAAGAGAGGTAAAGATTCTGTAAAGCTTTCCTCCAGTTTCAGATGCGATAGTTGTGAGAAACAAGCAAAAAAAAAAAAAAAAAATTTGTTTACATTATTACCGTTAGATCATGTTAGTTATCCAGATAAGAGGTGGTTATGAACCCAGTCCCAAGCAGTGTCAGACTGATAACCATGTTTTGTAAAAACCTAGCCTATCTACTCATTATTAAGAGTCCAAACTGCATTATGATTTATGCACTAAATCCAACAGGAACTACACAATCTGCATATTTATAAACATTCAAGACAAACATCACTACCTGAACTTCACAGCTATTTGTTGCTGCCTGACATTTTGCTCCCCTCATTTGCATTGAGCTGAGCATTTTGACTGCTCTTAGCGTTTTCTACAATCTGGTGTCAATTCCACAATTCACCTTGCAAGTGTGAAGCTCAACTTCGCTCACTTAGCACCAGTGTAAACACACCGTCAGTGACAATGCAAAATGCTGCATGTGTCTATAGCTTTTACAAAAGCTGCTGCCATTCTGTTTCCTTTTTTAGCCATTTATTTTAGTGGAGTAGTTTTATATTTTCCTTCTTTTCTTGTTTATTCAATATTTTCAACATTGGCCAACATGTAATCATATCACATTCTTCTTAAGTAAATTTTCCTACTGTACGTGTCAGTGAGAGGATATTACTGTGTTGCACTCCTCAAAGCATGGAAATTTTGAGCGCATGTCTGTCCTTGCAAACCACAGAGCATCAGTGTCATTGAGCCAAAGAGGCAGATGCAACAGTGTGCAGGGAAAAGCCTGAGGGTGTGGAGAGCAGAAAACAGCAAAAAGGCTGAATATCAACCCCTGAGGCACTCCGGGTGTTTGCTATCCTCATTTTGCCAGGGCCCATGAGGCATGGACTGCCGGACAGTGTAAGGCTGTGTGCTTCTGTAGGCAAGGTCATTCCAGTTCAGCTATGCAGACAGACACCACCCGTAATGGCACTCTAGGCCCAGATGAAAAGCAGCTCTGCCTTTGCCTGGATTTATGCTGCTTAGTGTGGCGGCAGGCTTGTTTTGCCCACAAGGGATTAAGGGAGTTATTTTTTCCCTATGTGTGGCCCTGGGGCCATGCAGGACACTGTATTTAATATTTTTTGTTCATCTGTTTCATATGTTTAGTATATTTCTTTTTTCATCAAAACGTTATTTTGCTCATTAGTATAGTTGGATTTGTTAGTTTACAAATATGCTCACCGGTTTATAATCCCCTTTACTGACAAGAAGAGTTCCTCTGCTCATCTTTCTATAAACTGATGTCTTTAAGCAGAAGGAAGTCCACGAGTGAAATCTCTGTCTGTGCTTAATCTGGAACAGAACAATTTTCACACAGACTTGATTATGTATACACGCAGAGATGAGCTGGTGCATTTGTTTTTCATCACGGAGGATTGCTTAGATCATATGTCACTAGTGAAAATTTTACTTTCTCAAAGGAAGCTTCTTGATACAAGATGAAAATTGATACATTGACAGTACATTAATAAATAATGACCCTTCATGCATTTAAAAGACTGACACGCTCCATGGACGATCATGTGTTATGATCTTACTGTGCGCATGTATAAGTGTGTATATCAGTGCAGATATGAGTCAGCAATAGCAGTAGCTCATTTTTAAACTGCTTGTGTGGCCACACTATCTTTTGTGTCGCTTCCTGTTTTCAAGAATCTGACTCTTAGTTACCAGAAGTCCCACTAATGTGGCGACATTAAAATAAAAAAAAAAGACAAAGAAATAAATATCCAACCATAAAACCCCAAACACTAGCAGTAGTCATGGCTTCTTACTGTTGTTTTTGTTTTTGAGTAAACGTGTGCAGGTTTGTGTAGGTGACAAGCACTCATCTGATTAATAATGTGAACTCTTTCATTTGTCAGAGACTGTCTTGATCTTATTTGATGTTACTATTTTTTTTTCTCTAGTTGAGTTTGTGTGAACCTTATCTTGAGTGAGTTATTCAGAACTAAACAGTAGTTTCCTGTTTGTTTTGATGACTGTAGATAAGCTGAATAAATAAAGACTGTTCATGGTGAAAGTTCTCAACCTTTTTTTAAGGGTTCAGGGATGCCCCTTTTACAATTTACCTTAAAATACTGCAGGGTACTTCCCCAACAAGAAGAAATGGACTAGTCGTAGGTGTGGACTTGCAGTCTGTGTGGTTTAAAGGAGAACAGCCTGTGACATGTGTACCGTAAATTGTATAGTTTACCAGAATTCGGTCATAGATACTGACTGCCTGAGTGTCTACATAAGAAGCAGTACTACTCAACACTTATTTTGTTTACATCTTATTTCCAGATTGCAATCCTTTAATGCATATACAGTTTAATTGTAAAGTAATTTTTCACTAATCATATTATTCTGTTTTTAAGAGTGACAAGTTGTAATAACTTTAGTGCCCTCCACACTGGTAATAGAATAAGAGCTATTGCTTAAATTCACAGGGCTCAGACAAAATTTTACTGATGCCATCCCTCACTTTCTGTTATATTAACATCAAGATTTTAAGTTCACATTTAAAAAAAAAATATAAATGCAAAATGGAGAGTCTTTTCATATGTTATATAATGTTCTGTTGGTCAGCATGTCTTGTGGGTTTTTATCATTTTATCCTTTTCTTTTAAACAGCCTTGCGGTGTGACACACTTTTAAAAGCAGACATTTTCCATTTAGTCTCTTGGTTAGTTGTAAAACTGCATGATAATAAGGAAATATACAGAAAAAATAAAAATAAATTAGTTTTAGTATAACATCACATCACTCCGCTTATAAACTTCCTAAACTATACTTCATGTAAACTATACAAATATTTATCTTACACGCTATCATTCAAAAGTTTAGCATCAGTAAATTTTTTGCTTTTATTCAACAAAAATTTTAATTTATCAGAAGTGACAATAAAGACATTTGTAATGTTACAAAAGATGCAGTTATTTTAAACTTTCTATTCATCAAAGTTATTAAGCAGTTTTCACCATTAATAATAAGAAGAAATGTTTACTGAGGATCAAATCAGCAGATAAGAATGATTTTTGATTGACCATATATTACATTACATCTGAATACTGATGTAATGACTGCTGATAATACATATGAAATTACATTACATATTGGTCAAATAAATGCAGCCATGGTGAGCATAAGAGGCTTTAAAACATCAAAAAGATTTTAAAAAATTAAGTGATGTATATGTTTATCATATATATATATATATATATATATATATTATATCATATGTATCACAAAATGTTTTTGATTACCACTTATGCCTCCAGTATAAATGTGTCTTTATAATAATAATGTAATAGTGCCTTATGTATTTACTGATCCATGTGAGCATAACATACATTTACTAAAATAATAATACATAAATGTTTCCATGTTATGTTTGAAATCTATTTATTTCCAGGAGAATACATAAAAACATGGAGACCAAGATATTTCTTACTCAAGAGTGATGGAACATTTATTGGGTACAAAGAGCGGCCGCAAGATGTTGACCAGCTGGAAACTCCACTCAATAACTTCTCAGTGGCCCGTAGGTAGCCATTTTGTTTTATTAGTTTGCAGAGGAACACACACACACACACACAGACACACACACACACAAACACTATGCTTTTTTTGCTGTATTTGTCCCCTTTTGCATCCTTTCTTACCTAAGAACCCCAAAATAATGAAAAACACTCTTTCTCTCTCTCTTGTATTCTCTCAGAATGTCAGCTGATGAAGACAGAGCGACCGAAGGCAAACACTTTTATTATTCGGTGCCTGCAGTGGACTACTGTTATTGAACGCACTTTTCATGTTGAGACCCCAGAGGAAAGGTTGGTATGTCGTATTCAGAAGCAAACAGTATACAGTACAACACCTACTGTTTAGCTTAAATTCATGATAGCACTCCTCAAGTTCCCTAAAGTACATTTTTTAACTCTCACTGAACAAAGGAAAGCTGTAAAATTATAGTTCCCCTGAATGATTTTCTTGTTTTCGGCAGGGAGGAGTGGACGAAGGCCATCCAGGCTGTGGCAGATAGTCTACAGAAGCAGGAGGAAGAGAGAATGGACTCTTCACCTGACCCTATGGACATGGAGATGTACCTGTCCAAACCTCGACTCAAAGTGGTAGGAGAGTTGTCTTGTCCTCTCTACTGTTTTTATACAAATTTAAAGATAAAGTGTGTTTTTTTTTTAGGTTAAAATATTTTTTAAGGTTGCTAAACAACTCTAAGTAAACACTATAAGATGAAGTGAACCTCAGTTCACTCAGATGGTGAAAAAAGACTAAATAAACAAAATATTCTGTGTAAAATACAATTTTGTACCTTAGATTTGATTTTTAAAATGATATTGATATTTTAAAACTGTATTTATCAAAGACTTTTCTTTATGCTGTTGTGTAGACCATGCATGACTTTGAATACCTCAAACTCTTGGGGAAAGGCACTTTTGGGAAGGTCATACTGGTGAAGGAGAAAGCCACGGGAAAATACTATGCCATGAAAATTCTTAAAAAGGAGGTGATAGTAGCAAAAGTAGGTCCTTTGTTTTTATTCTGTCTAATTTTTTTTTCATTAAATTTTAGCATCGGTTTGTGTATTTGCCTGTACAATGTATTTTGGCAACTTCTAATTATATGCATAAATTGTAGTTACTTCATATAAGAAGTTATAACAAATTCTTTCCATTGCTTTATTCACAGGATGAGGTAGCACACACACTTACTGAAAACCGGGTCCTCCAGAACTCCAAACACCCTTTCTTAACAGTAAGCTGATGATATCAAAGTAGAGAGACCGTAAAGAGTAAAGAGACATTTTAGAATTACCATTTATCATATACACTATTATATGTAATTTAAGGAACATTTCAGGTCCAGTTTTTTAACAGGATTTTGGGTTAAGTTTATTTTTAAATAATAATTTCATTGAACAGAGGCAGATCTAGAAAATTGTTTATTGGGTGTCATAAGGACTATGAGGGGTGGCAAAACCAAAGCAAACTTCCGTGCATAGTTCTTGTGAATTTATGGCCTGGCATAAACATTTGTGTCTATGAATATTCAAAACATTTGCATTACCACAAAATAACCATCTATAGTGGTAATAATTACAAATAAATAACAAAATATCTATATCCAGGGCACCAAGACACTGTCTATTAAACATATCAAGAGCTTGTAAGACAGATCCATCATTATTACATAGCAAATCTGTTTTGTTAGTATTATTCTATCTATCCTGACCTTCAAACTATTTTAAATTTAAACCCAACATAAAATTTGTCTTTGAAAAGTTTCAGTCTAGTTAATGAAGATTAGATTCTTACGTTCTTACACTTTTTGTGATCAGGAACTTTATTATTGATTTCAAATGGAAAAAAAAAAAAAACTTTTTCCATTATGAAAGTTGAGTGGGCAGTAGACACAGGTCAAAATAAATCACGAGAAGTGTTGTTGAATATAATATCCCGCAATCCCAGGCATCCTATCTGGATGGGACTGGATTTCTCTGAGGATCTCTGAATTAGCAGAAAAAATGAAGCTTTTTCTTAGGGTGGCAATTGCCACCCCTGTAGGGTCAAATTTGTTTTCACTGATAATCAATACTAAACTAGAGATTAAATGTAAATATTCCTTTAATAGTGAATGTTACAACACCTAATGTCACTTCTGTGTTTCAGGGTCTGAAGTATTCTTTCCAGACTCATGACCGATTATGTTTTGTTATGGAGTATGCAAATGGTGGAGAGGTGAGATCTTGTAAAGGTGAAGTTTAGCAATGATTGTTTATTAAAATTAATCAAGTAATTCTTTATTTAATTTGCATGCAGTCAAATGCTTTATTTAAATAATGTGTGTACTAAGTGTAATATATTCAAAATTCCAGATGGTCTTACTGTATATCATTTGGGATATTTATGGAGTATTTGTTCTTATATCACAGCTTTTCTTTCATTTATCGCGAGATCGCGTTTTTTCGGAGGAGAGAGCACAGTTTTATGGGGCAGAGATCGTGTCAGCCTTGGATTACCTTCATTCTGAGAAAAACGTTGTTTATAGAGACTTAAAGGTGAGATTAGTGGAAAAAATAAATTCCATACAAGATGAATCATGTTTAATAACATTAAATGTGTAAAATGACTTGTCAGTCATGTTATATTTAGTGTAATGCTACTTGTTATATCATTATCAAACTAATATATCACATAACAATATAATTATTCTGTGGAAGCTGGAGAACTTGATGCTGGATAAAGACGGCCACATAAAGATCGCTGATTTTGGCCTGTGCAAGGAGGGAATTACAGAGGGAGCAACAATGAAGACGTTCTGTGGTACACCAGAGTATCTGGCTCCAGAGGTAATAAAACATTAGATGAAAGATATGTGAATGAGTTCCATACACTAATAGTTTGTAAATATATTTTGTAATAATGTCTGTATGAACATAGAGAATAGAGAAAGAAATCCAGGTAGGAACAAAAAAGCACATTTTTCTGTCTCTCATTTATGGAAGGTGTACTTTATAGCAAACCCTGTTAAACATAACAATTTAAACATTTATATGGCTCTAATATCTGGAGAGAGCCATCTGTTAGCATTGTCAGCCATTCTCCTCTGTGCTCTAGCTCTAGGAAGAGCACAGCACACATGAGCTCGATCATTTAATTTATGTTTTACTCCACATATTTCTCTCTGACTCTTTGAAAATTTTAGATTCCCTTTCATAGGTTCACTTGACACCGTGTCAGTAGCTGACACTATGGTGTGGTGTGGTGATTGTTTGGAGCCTACATCCACCTTATTTTTCCTGTAAGAGCAGGCATGGTCATTTGTAAATTTAAGGGTCTGGTTTCCAGCTATTTAAGCTTACATATTAAATAGCTGTTTTGTAAAGTTAATTTTAGCTGTACAAAACAGCTTGTTTTGCTGATTGATGTTGCAAACTGCTGTTTCTTAACCATATTATTTTAATATATTATCTAGATTATAAACACACTGATTTACATTTACATTTAATCATTTAGCAGACGCTTTTTTCCAAAGCGACTTACAAATGAGGAGAACAATAGTAGCAATCAGACCAACGAGAGAGCAACAGTAAACAAGTGCCACGACAAGTCTCAGTTAGTCTAGCACAATACATGTAGCTAGGTTTTTTTTTTTTTTTTATAGATGTAAATAGAATAAAATAGAATAGGTAAGTGCTAGTATTAGTTGGTCAGGTGCTGGCGAAAAAGATGTGTCTTTAGATGATTTTTGAAAATGGCTAAAGACTCAGCTGTTCGAATTGAAACCGGGAGGTCATTTCAGCAGCTGGACACAGTCCAGGAGAAGGTCCGTGAGAGTGATTTGGTACCTCTTTGGGATGGCACCACAAGGCGTCGTTCACTTGCAGAACGCAAACTTCTGGAGGGCGCATAAGTTTGAACTAGCGAGTTTAGGTATATTGATGCAGCACCAGTTGTTGTCTTGAAGGCAAACATCAGTACCTTGAATTTGATGCGAGTGGCTGCTGGTAGCCAGTGTAACCTGATGAAGAGAGGAGTAACGTGAGCTTTTTTCGGCTCATTAAAGACCACTCTCGCTGCTGCATTCTGGATCAGTTGCAGAGGCTTGATAGTACATGCCAGGAGGCCTGCCAAGAGAGCATTACAATAGTCCAGTCTGGAGAGAACAAGAGCTTGGACAAGGAGTTGTGCGGCTTGCTCTGACATCTTCCTAATGTTGTATAAGGCAAATCTGCATGACCGGGCCGTTGTAGCAATATGGTCTGTGAAGCTTAACTGATCATCGATCACAACTCGATGGTTATGGTTGATGAACCTAGCTGTATAGAGAAGTTGTGATTTGTAGTGCAAGCAATTTTACCATTTTACTGCACTTTATTACAAAACAGCACCTAATGAATCGGAAGTCTCACATATTCACAGAAAACAGCTTACATGGGCTTCTGCATTGAAAATAAGGTGGATAGAATCACACCAATTAATTGGCTAAAAAAAAGACACCAATCTATCACTCCTCAGATTTTTCTTCTTCAGGAAGATAATTTATCTGCCCATGCCATCTTCAGAGTTTTATTGTCTTTCAACAACTCACTTCAAGTCTTGACTTGAAATTCACTTCCATCTTTAAAGCATTTAGGAGTATATTTGGGAATATACCACCATTTTAATCAGTTCCACATGCAATCATCTGATCTGTCATGTGATTAATCATGGATAATAATAATACAGCGAGAGCGATTAGAGAGCAGACGGCTCTTTATGTTTTTGAATCGCTCTCGTGGTACTTTGATGTTGAGAACTTAAGTCATTACAAGCCATGAGCTGTGATGTGAAAGGCAGAAAACAGCCATTTTATGCTTTTAAGTGCATTCCAAAAATCACAGTTAAAACATCTATTACACTGTAATGAAATATTTGTGATTTTACATGAATTTACATGAATAAATTATTTTGTCAGAATACACAGCAGCTTTTAAATGGTTTTCAATGAAAAAAAAACACTTTTTCCATAATATTTGAGTTATCTACCATGCTAACCAGCAAAATCTTGACCCCTTGGCCCCACTTTTGGCTCTCTGCTGCTATTTCTCAGGTTCTTGAGGACAATGATTATGGCCGGGCAGTGGACTGGTGGGGGTTGGGTGTGGTCATGTATGAGATGATGTGCGGCCGGCTGCCCTTCTACAACCAGGATCATGAGAAACTCTTTGAATTGATCCTCATGGATGAGATCCGTTTTCCTCGTACACTTGGACCTGAGGCAAAATCTTTGCTGTCAGGACTGCTTCAGAAAGACCCAAAGCAGCGGTGAGAGACCTCTAATTGTTCTGAAGTCACTTCTAGTGTTGTATAGTCTTCTCCATGTGCACTGTTTAAGAATTCATGATGAATGATGGTTTCTCTCAAGTAACTGATTCACAACATCACTTGGAAGGTCTGTGAGTCTTTTAATTGATTTTTATATATTTTTAATTAGTGCAGTTACATGCAACCTTGTCCCTGAATGAAGTTTAAAATATATTGGTCAAATAAAGAGAACATTATTTCTTGTGCTGGCAGTAATACCACCATAGCAAAATATTGCCAACAATATACATATTTCTGCATAATTGTCACATTTGAATGGAATCTTAAAATTTTAGGGGAAGCTGAGCTACCTTTGTAGTCTTCAGTGCACAAGCAATGCCACTTGGTACCTAATCCTTTGGGAGTGTTTGTATTAAAAAATAGCCAAATGTACTGAACATTACTACTTTTTTCATATTACATGTTAAATTTGTATTGATTTATTTATTGCATAGGAGTGTAGATTGACTACAGTGTCCAGGATTTGTTTTCGTCTTGAAACATTTTTGACAAGTTTTATATATCATTTTTGACAAGATATATATATCAGCCTGCCAATAAAAATGCTGCTCTCTTGATCACTTGGTCAAGTGAAAAAATTTAATTTTGAGAACTGTGTGATAGGGAAAATCATTGAAAGTATAGTTTTGTGTGTGTGTTTAACTGTTCTCTGAAAGATAACGGAAGAGGCCTTAAAGGTAACAAGGGAATGTAGCTGTTTGTTTATCTGTTCTTGGGTTTTCTTTCTGCAGGTTAGGTGGAGGGCCAGATGATGCAAAAGAAATCATGCAGCATAAGTTCTTTGCAGGCATTGAGTGGCAAGATGTTTATGAGAAGAAGGTGAATAATAATAGCATGTAACAAAATGCCTTTTGATGATAAAGAGAGACCACTCAAATATAATATATTTTTTCTGTTTCTCCACAGCTTGTTCCACCCTTTAAGCCCCAGGTAACCTCAGAAACAGACACTCGCTATTTTGATGTAGAGTTTACAGGGCAGACCATCACCATCACACCCCCAGGCCAAGGTGATGCCCCTGTCTTACAGTGCATGTTAAAAACTCCCAATTTACAGGTGTTTGGTTAAAAACGAAGGCACCACCTAGTGGTGATTTACAGGTTGCTCTATAAACTAGAAAAAAAAAAATAGAGAAGAATACATTTTTCATTGGTCATGTTTTTTATCTGTTGTTTTATGTATGACTTTTTTTTTCCAGATGAAAGCATGGAGTCCTTTGACAGTGACAGAAGACCCCACTTCCCTCAGTTCTCATATTCTGCCAGTGGCACAGCATAAAAACCCTTTAAAAGAATACTTGACCTAGAAATTTCTGTGATCATTTACTTACCCCCATGTCATTCCAAATCAGTATGACTTTGTTCCTTATGTGAAACTTAAATAGATTTTTTTTAATATCCTGGCAACACTTCAATTTTATCAATTTTGGAGCTTGACATCATGTCCACACTATTGCAAAAGCTTCAGATTTTCTACATTGGATGTATCAAAGTGAACGTTTCAAATCCATTCAACCAGTTGTCAGAAGTAGCAGAAGTGCATTGACTACACCTGTTATGGCATCGGTTTACTGTTGAATATTTGTTGTGTTGCGCTATGTCCAGTGTAGACAGCATCACTAGTTATAATAGGTTCTGTTTGCTTTTGCGGTGTCACATTACAATGCTTGTGTAGACATGGTGTGACAATCACCAGATTTGTAACAATATGAGGTTAAATAAATTATGAGAGAATTTTTATTTTGGGGTGAACTATTCCTAACTAACACACACACACACACACACACACACATATTCTACACAAATACACTCCACTGCTAATAACTTATCCATAGCTATTGCTGCACTATACTTCTTTTGTAGTAACACCCTTCTAATACTAGATTCACAATATAAAGATTTTGTCAATGGTCATTATTCAGTCCAGTTCTTTATTGCATATTGCTAGGTTTTTGAAACAGGCTCGATTCTCTTGTTAGTCATTTATAAATTCTTACAAATGCACTGATTCTTAAATTTTAAGACATAGTTCACTAAAAATAAAAATTCTGTTATCATTTACTCACTCTCATGTTGTTCCAAACCTGTATTACTTTCTTTCTCACATTTTTTCTACTTAAGTTGTACTTAAAATGTGGTCCTTAAGTATGAATGTAGTGTATCATGGTTGTGTCCTATGAGGACACAATATTACCTAATACCAAAGAAGTGATGAATTACAGTTATGTTAGAGACTTGTGTTTGAGTATAATGAGTTTATTTTTTTAAAGATTGTTTTGATTCTCTTTTATTTAGAATTGTCGTTCAAAAGATTCAAAGCATTTGCCAAAATACTCTCCACTCAGATTTTTCTCAAACAGAACAGCTGGAAATTCATTATAGTAGATTGTTTTGCACCATTGAGGGCATCACTATTTGCATGAACTTTACAGCCATGAACTGAAGGTTTCAGCTAGTGGTAATAGAGGTTAATTAGTTAAATCATTTTTGTGTCAATGCAATTTACAAGATTTATAAGATCTGTCCATGCAATTTATTCACACTTTCATGACTCTCAATTGTCAAAAAGCAAAAGAAAGTGAATAAAAAAATTGTCTTCATGTGAGTTTGTTATTATGATGGGAAATTGTTATACAGCATAAATTAAAATTGCCAAACAATTGATTTAATTAACATAATTAATAGCATTCTTTTTTTTTTTTTTTTACATGGATTTATAATTTTATTTTATTTATTTATTTTTTTGTTTACATGTTGCATGGTACCCAATATTTATTATGCCATTTTAAATGTTGTATTACATGAATTTATTTAAGAATTGCATTACCAGGAATTTGTTACTAAAGTTTCCAGACCCTTCATTTTATAAAATATGCTGAAGTTAATTCAAGCAAAACTGTTTATTTGGCTTTTATTTCAGTGTGTTTAAAGTTTTATTGAAGACATTGGGATAAAATTATGATTTTTTAAAAAAATTTTATTTTATTTTTATTTTGTTTAATTGACGTCAACAACTTGTCAATGGATTAAGCTGTAAATTCAGTTTTTTTTTTTTTTTTTTTTGCAAGCCTCTGTAAATGTAGCATATTTTAAGAGTTGCATAATAATATAAATAATATGACAAGCATGTGTCAGCATTCTGCCCCTTAGATAAAACATTATATAAAACTAACAAAAACTGAGCATGGATTTGGTCCATATCTGAATAATGAAACCCTGAAATAATATTGAATGTTGGTTGGTAATGTGTATCACTATATTTTTCTTTTCTTTTTTTTTTCTACTTGCTTTTATATTTTATAAAAGTTTTTCTACTTCACTAAAAATGAAACATTTTGCATTGATACACTCCATTTTCAAATTGTGAATGTTTCTCTGAGGGACAAAAATATTATACAATGTTTTGAAAAAAAATAAATAAATACATTTTTTAATTAAAGACCATATTCTCTTGTTTTTGTTTATGTGTCATAAAAAATACTTTTTATTATTATTATTATTATTATTAAAGACCATATCCTCATATGTTGATGTATCTCACACCTCTAGAGGATCATGATCATGATCATGCTTGGGAAACAGTATTGGTTTGAGATCAGTTTATGTAGCATCAATTTAAACATATTTAAGACACAGACTTAAATTAATCAGACTATATTAAGACTATATTAATCAAAGTAGTGTGACCTTTTTACAGTTTTTTTTTTTTTTTTTTTTGAATGCTTACGCAATTTCTGAAACAATGGCTCCTTTTCTCTAAACTTACACACAAAACCACAAAATATGCACACAACATTATGCATCTCTTGCAAAAGCAAACATTTCTTTTAAAACTATTTTACTCATAAAAACAGTTTTTGCATAGTAACTCAACACACAAACATCAAATGATTAGCTATATACAGATACATGACAAACTACACATGGATATGACAAATGTAAAAAAAATACTATCTTTTGATTTTGTTTGTTCATTGTGCAGTGTAGTGCACAGGGGTTTGTCACACACGTACAAAAATACACTGTATGTACAGTGTGCATGCACAATTGATAAACTTTACGTTGAACTGAACTGAACCAACACCGAACTGACTTGAGCTGTACAATGACACTATTGGCTTGTTAGAGCTGCTTTACAGTAGAATTTGAATTACTACTGCTTTAAAGCAATCAGAAATAAAGGCGACTAACTGTAACTTGTGGGTCAATATCACCATAGAGTGCCTTTCAACCCTCACAATACTCAAACATTTTGGTCTTAATTTCCCATTCGCTTTTTGTCATGTTATAAACAGTAGACACTTAAGTACTATAGAAATATATTATCTGAGCTCCCACACATTTTTTTTTTTTTTTTTTTAGATAATTATGGGCCATTATTCGAAGCATAAACCATAAGATATGTCCACCCTGTCATGGACATATATATTACTGTTAAACACGTTTTCATTACAATATTAAGATGCAAATTAAATTTTCTGAAAGGTGTGATGTCCCTTTCCTAAACAGGGTTATTTGTTTGCTTTCAAATTATAAATACATAAAAGATTTTATGTAAACCATGTTTTTAAAGAAACTCATACAATTTGCACATGTATTTTTTCATATTTGGAGAAAACTGTGATATTTGGATGCAGTTTTTGGTCTGCATGTTATCGCCCCCACACCTAGTTATTGAACACACTGGATTGAACACAGAACACACAAAGCATGACAAAATATGACAATAACACATTTATTCAACTTCGAAAAAAAATAATATAACAATAATAAATAATATAATTACATTCTCAATCACACTGATATAACTTAAACTTAGGCTAAAACTTAGCCTAATATAACACACCCTTTCATAGTCATTTTTATGTTAAGTTATTATGGCAAATGAGTTATTTATGTACAGGACACCAAAAGGCACCCTACAGTGATATTGACCCTTGTATGCATCTTCAGTATATTCACACAGAATTATTCAGTACTATATACAGAAATGCAAGGGTGAAAATGTTGTTTCTCAAAACACTGAGTTTTGATTTTTAAGTGATCAAATTAGGTATATTTACACTGTAAAAAAAATGCAAGGGGTAAAAATTAATTTATTTCTTCCTCAAAACATTGAGTTTTGATGAACAAGTTATGTTTAGATGTTTCCACACAGGATCATTGGGTGTAGGTAATCAGTAAATAAATGTGGCGTTTAAATGGCAAACTGAGTGCAAAGCAGATAATGTGCTTGGAGTTTTTAAAATCAAGACAATAACTATGGACTACGTAGACAAGAGTGATGTAGAAGTTTTCACCATGACACTTACACTGGTGATTCACATGAGAGAAAACGGATTTCGCAGTAAATGATCTAATTTTAGCAGTAAGAAAAAAAAAACGTTTTATATGATATGAGAACAGTAAGGCCTGTAGATAGGGACTACGTGCCATTTAATAAAAATATAATTATATTTTCAGAATTTTCAGAGTTTTATTTTAAAATGCCCCCTTGGTAGAAATTTTATTTTTGTTAAAAATCTTATAACATGAAAACTCTTGACATTTTTCATACTTTGTTTATAATTTATGTCATTGTCACTAAAACAGATAACTTTTCTGAACACATTTAACTTTTGTTTCACAGAAAAAAAAATTACACAGTCCTTACATTTTTAAAGTACTTCGCATTGCATGCGGAAAAATGAACTGAAATGGTAATAAAAATGTATTAAAAATTTTATTGATTGATTTATTTATTTAAATTGATTTCCCCTCTGGAGCCAATGAAAAAGCCAGTGTCTTACTGGACACCGACTCGGATGCTTGGTGGTTCAGTGGTGTTGCAGTATGCTGCTGTAGAAATGCACCGGTGGCGGCGCTGGACGCAGATGCCATGACAGCATGATCTGTGTCTAACGGGAGAGGGTGTAGTCTACATGGAACCACAACACTGATGACAATCTACGATCATTTAACTGGATTTCGCAAAATAACATCGTGTAGTCGAGGAAGCGCCTATCGTATTGCGGAAGGGGACATTTCTTTTGTTTATCTGGGAGAGATCAGTGTATCTGGAGTATTGTAGGTAAGGTCGGAGGATATTCAGCATCATCAGGGGCTAGGAGATAAAAGGCCAGATTCGCACTGAATTGATCACATTTCACAGTGTTTCAACATTAGTTTTTGCTACGTGTCATAACTATTTCTTGTAGAGAATATTAAGCAGTTTGATATGCGGTTAAATTACGCGAATAATTTCATATCGGAGAGATGTCTTAATTCAGCCATGATATTCAATATGGCTAAATATTTGTGAATTCGTGTATTTGGTTCATGCATAGGTTACTGATGTCACATTGATATTTGATGTAAATAAAGAGAGAGAGAGAAAGACGGCAGAAGGCGTATCTCGCGACAGCAGCTGATCACTCCATCACCAGATCACTGCTGCTCAATGCTGTTCTGAGTCAATTATGATGATCGTATGAAGCAGACATAGGCCCGATTTATTGCAAATGTGACATAAATTACACAAAACTATACTTGCATGCTAAATCCTATTGTCCAATAACAATGTGCGTGAATGACGTGAATGCTTGATTCTACGGTTTTGTAGTCTCTTTGAGAAGAAAAGATGAAAGATTAATTATTTGTGCAGGCCTGCTGAAATACCAAAGTGTGTTCTGCCCAAATTCATCTATCAACTATGCTTCTTAGTATGTACAGATATATATATATATATATATATATATATATATATATATATATATATATATATATATATATATATCTTTTTATGTGCAGTGTAAATCTGAATTACCAGCTTTCCCCCCTCTCTCATTATATTCTCCAATTACAGCTGCTTTTTCTAGAAAAATCCTTAGTGTCCTCTCAAAAATATTATTCCGACGTAACATGTCTAGACAGCTGTCTTATCTAATAACGTGTTTAACACTGTCAGCAAATATGCAACGGTTTAAGCATCCATTTTGTGAAGAACGTGCACAAACCTAACTTAAGTTAAAACAAGAACACGTTATGTCTATAGCTCTGTTTTAGGATAGCCTACATGAAGTCCTGCACAATTGTGAGGTTTAGATAATCACTATACTCACAGTCTTAATTAGGCTGAATTCTTAAAGCCTTAACTGAATTACAAACAGTAGTGTGCCAGTCAGATCACTCAGTGCTGTCTAAAATTAAAAAACAAAACAAAACAAAACAAAACAAAAAAAAAATCTGTCTTATGTTTTCCACAGTTCTGTTGTCATTCACTGACATGGAGCATGGAGATATGATGGTTAATTCCCATCTTATTTCACATGAGACTGGATTTTATTTGAATACTTTCATTAAATTAACCTGCTAAGGTTCTCGGGTAGAATAGACTCAGATTTTTTGGTTAGTATGGGTTTAAAAGGAGTTATCATTAAGGGTGTAAATAAGTGGTTTTGGCTAATAATTGCGCTGGATTGAATTTAACGGAATAATGTTAAATGTCTTTGTGGACATTAACACAATAAGCTAAATGAAATTTCCCTGTAAATGAAAATGATTTAACAGTTTTCTGTCGTTAAACTATTAGTGTTTTATGCATACTTATATAATATGACATCATAAGCTAATAATAAGCTAATTTGACATGACTTAAGAGGTTACTTGTCTGTGTTCTACCTCTGATATTAATAAATAAAATTTCTCCTTAACAAACATACAGTCTTTCATGTTATGTTTTTATGTTTTACGTCACAGGATGCAAAGGGGTTTCTTTGAGAAACAAAGATGAGCGTGACATCGTGGTTCCTGGTCAGCAGCTCTGGTACTCGTCACCGTCTGCCACGGGAAATGATCTTTGTTGGCCGGGAGGACTGCGAGCTAATGCTGCAGGTAGGATTTTTCATTTGCACTTCCATTGAAATATAAAAAAAAGCATGTCTTAAACACATTTGTGAATGCGCCAGGAACTGTTGCCTAGCAAGTATAAGTACATGTAATTCTGCAAAATAATACATTGAATATTGAATATGAGCATCATCTTCTGTAAGAAACTGGTCTGCAAAGCTAGCACTACTGTAGTACTAGCACTGCTGTAGTACTTTGCGTTGTGTCATGTTGTGTCAAGTACTGCTGGTCAGGGCTGGATTAACATAAGTGCTAGGCGGGGCTGAAGCCCCAGGGCCCAAAGATGGAGGGGGCCTGTGATTGGCTGTGGAGGAAAGGAAAAGTGGAGTTCCCGGATGTGCTTTAACCTGTGTAGATACCCGCAACTGGTGCTGCGGGTATATTTTATATTTTAATTTGTTTCACATGTGCTTCACTGGAGCACATGTGAAACAAACACCAAAAGTCAATGAAATGGCGCTACCTGATTAAACCGTGCAGTGCGTGTAAACACCTGGACTGAACCGTTGTCACCCCCACAGTGCTGACAAGCTTACCGCTTTCGCCGTTCTATTGAAGTGATAACCAACGATTAATCCATTTGAATTCGACACACAACACTTATAAAATTATATGTGAACAATAAAAGCGTAGAAACCATTCTTCTTACGATGTAGCAAGGACATTGGGTGTTATGGGAAGTTTTCCCAGTTCTGGTTGACCTAATTAATGCAGCCTAACAATCCTTTAACAGAATTGAATTATAGAAATACAATGGTTTGTTATGTGAATGCCAGGTTAAAGAGATAGGTCTTTAATCTAGATTTAAACTGACAGAGAGAGTTTGCCTCCCAAATAACGCTAGGTAGATTGTTCCAGAGTTTGGGCACTAAATAGGAAAAGGATCTGCCGCCCGCAGTTGATTCTAGGTATTATCAAATGGCCAGAGTTTTGAGATTGCAGCAGACGTGAAGGACTATAATGCGATAAGAGCTTGCTCAAGTATTGAGGAGCTAAACAATTCAGGGCTTTATAAGTAATTGGCAAGATTTGAAAATGTATTCAATGTTTAATAGGAACCCAGTGCAGTGTTGACAGAACCGGGCTTAAATGGCCGTAGTTCCTGGTAGTGATCGGGCCCGATACTGAGCTCCTGTACTCGTACTTGTACTCGTTAAAATGCCCAGATACCAAACGCCGATACCACACAGCATGTGATAAGTGCCATATTCAGACAAAGAAACACCAACAACAGAATAACAGACAGCAGAATGGAGTTATTAGAAATTAAGGATGTCTACGAAGTACAGTATATGTATGCAATTAATATAATGTTAAACATTCATTATTAATGCCTTTATAGCTGATGTGTGCGAGCTGATAAGCAAAGCACTCTGAGTGGATTGAGCGCATGGCGGCGCAGATGTGCAAGCTTGTTGAGTCAATATCCCTTTCTCATAGACATCACTGGAAAGTTTGTATTTCGGTCGGATATGTCAAAAACAGGTAAGTAAAACAATGGACAAGTTACTTAACGGTAGAGAGAGAAAGAGAGAGAGAGAGAGAGAGAGAGAGAGAGAGAGAGAGAGTGCACTTATGTTGTGTGATCTCTATTAATGTTCACTCACTTAGCACATGCATCATTTGGATTAAAACTAAATCGTAAATATAAAACAAAATTTATGGGGCATTCAATATAAACAAAATTTATTTTCAACCTTAAGCATACACGACTTTATGGCGAGAGTGAAACTAGCAGCCTGTGTAAAATGCGCTAGGCTGTACTGTCCTTCTCATTCTGCACCAATACAAATGTGTGCGCGCGTTGCGCATGTTTTGCTTCATGAAACACTTCTTAATGTTTCTGCATTATATGAGTCACTTTGGAATATAAATCGCAGCATGTTTCAGATGAAAAAAATGTGACTTATATTTCTGAAAATTTAACAGGAGATTTATAACGAGTGGTTCCCTGCATTATTACAGCAAACGCGTGATTACAGTACTAAGCCACTGCAATGGAGCAGCTCTAATGGTATTAAATTAAAGATGATGTACCATAGAGCAAAAAAAAAAATTAACAGTGAAAGTTACAAAAACCTGTAAAATACATTTTCATGGGCATAATTAAGTGTGAAAATAACTGAAAGATATATATTTGATAAATGAAGTTAACCAACTAACATTATACATATTCTTTTGGTTTTTGTACGCAATATTTAAAAACTGCACAAATACAATGAAAATACTAGTATCAGTACTTAGTATTGGCAAGTACCAAAAATAAAAGTATTGGTATTGGCTGAGTACTGGAAAAAGTGGTATCGGTGCATCCCTACTTCCTGGTTCTAGTAAGAACTCTAGCTGCTGCATTTTGAACCAGCTGGAGTTTGTTTATTAAGCATTCAAAGCAACCATCCAATAAAGCATTACAATAATCTAACCTTGAGGTCATGAACGCATGAATTAACGTTTCTGCATTTGACATTGAGAGTATAGGTCGTAATTTAGATATATTTCTAAGATAGGAAAATGCGGTTTTACAAATGCTAGAAACATGGTTTTCAAAGGAAAGATTGCTATCAAATAGCACACCTAGGTTCCTAACTGATGTCGAAGAATTAACAGAGCAGCCATCAAGTGTTAGACAGTGTTTTAGGTTATTACATACGGAGGTTTTTGGTCCAGTAATTAAAACCATTTTTTTCTGAATTTAGCAGTAGGAAATTACTAGTCATCCAGTTTTTTCATATGAACTACACATTCCGTTGGTTTTGCGAGTTGGTATGTTTCATCAGGCCACAAAGAAATAAAGAGCTGAGCATCATCAGCAATGACAGTGAACAGGTAACACCAATTTTCCTGATGATATCTCCCAAGTGTAACATGTAAAGCGTGAAATGCAGTGGTCCTAGTACTGAGCCTTGAGGTACTCCATACTGTACTTGTGATTAATATGATACCTCTTCATTCACTGCTACGAATTGATGACAGTCAGATAAGTAAGATTTGAACCATGCCAATGCAATTCCATTAATGCCAACATGCCATAATTTTGTAGTCTACTCAAAAGAATGTTGTGAGATCCAGTAAGATCCAGTAGCACTAAAAGAGAAATACAACCACGATCAGATGATAAGAGCAGGTCATTTGTAACTCTGATGAGAGCAGTCTCAGTACTGTAATACAGTCTAAATCCTGACTGGAAATCCTCACAGACACCATTTTTCTCTTAGAAGGAACATAGCTGAGAGGAGACTGCCTTTTGTAGTATTTCTGACAGAAAAGGGAGATTTGTCATTAAGTCTGTAATGAACTAATTCTCTAGGATCAAGTTGTGTTTTTTTAATGAGAGGCTTAATAACAGCCAGTTTTGAAGGTTTTGAGGACATATCCTAATGACACTGACAAATTAATAATATTCAGAAGAGGATCAATGACTTCTGGAATCACCTCTTTTAGTAGCTTAGATGGAATAGGGTTTTGATGATTTGACAAGTTTATACAATTCTTCCTCTCCTATAGCAGAGAATGAGTAGAATTATTCCTCAGGTAATCTACAATCTGATGCGATACTGTATCTGATGGCTGCATGGTTAGAATTTCTAATGTATCGATCTTGGAAGTAAAGAAGTTCATAAACTCATTACTGCTGTGCTGTAGGGAAATGTCTGTCTGTTGATGCTTTATTTTTCGTTAATTTAGCCACTGTATTGAATAAATGCCTGGGGTTGTGTTTGTTTTCTTCTAAAAGAGATGACAAGTAAACAGATCTAGCCATTTTTAGAGCTATTCTATAAGTAGACGTACTTTCCCGCCATGCAATACAAAATACCTCTAGTTTTGTTTTCTTCCAGCTGTGCTCCATTCTCCGGGCTACTCTCTTTAAGGTGTAAGTGTGCTCGTTATACCACGGTGTCGGATTGTTTTCCTTAATCTTCCTTAAGCGTAAAGGAGCAACCGTATCTAAAGTGCTAGGAAAGAAAGAGTTTATAGTTTCTGTTACAACATCAAGTTTTTCTGAGTTATTAGATTTGCTGAGAACACTTTTTTCTCTGGATAATTTAGTATGAAGCAGCATAACTTCAAACTAATTATACTTGAAACCAGACCTCTGAAAAATATTGAAAATATTACTATAAATTGTAGCAACACCTCCCCCTTTACTTCTTTTTTTTTTCTGAATCAAACTTTGGCCTCAGACAAATCTGACAAATACACAGACTACTTCACTGCCTAGAGAACACCAGTGAGATCAATTCAAAACACTATTACAAAAACCTCCTTTTGGGAAACAGGAATCATTTTGAAAATCAATGTCTATTACAGTACATAACATAAATAGAGGGGAGCAGAGACAGTGAAATTCAACAATAAACTTTAAGAAAGGTTTACATTAATTAAACTACTTTAAAGAGATCTTGCAGTAGATGAAAAGCTCTAGAAAAGTTTAAATGCCAAATAATTGACTATGAACACACAATACAGTTTACTGTCAATTACTGTACAGTAAATAAATAAATAAAAATGCAGCATCCTCTGCCAAATTGCACCTTGTTGGTAATGACCTTATTTTCCATATATATCAGTTTCTTAGACTTCTGACAAAAGACTTTCACTGCCTCCCCTAGACAGTCATTCTGTAAAAATATAGTACATGTAAGAAGAACTTAGCTACAAATCGATTCAACAGTTACAACAGTTAAACAGTTTGATGGTGTATAACGTGTGCTACAGTATTTACTGTACATAGAATAATGAAAGTTCTCTCATCTAAAGTACTGCTACTATGTACTGTAATTATACTGTATGTGTAAGTAGCATAAAACTCTGTAGATGACTCTGTGAACCTCGGCAACTTCCTGTGTTGGTACCCCTGTAGACCAGCTTCTTTCATGGTCATTCCATGCATAAGAACATGGTCAACTATAATTGAATTATGTTTTCATATGTGTTTTCATATCATTTTAATACCTTAACCAAATTTAGTGTTTTCTTCCTCTCAATATAACATACTCCTCATATTTTGAGTGTTTAACTGAACCTGAAGTGTCATTAAAAGTAAGGATGCAGAGTACTTAGCAGAGATCCAGCGCATGATTCTTGAAGTCCTCAAAGACCTTAGGTTGTAGGAGCATGACTCCAATGACAGAGACTTCATCTTCTCAGCATAATTAGGTCAGGGTACGTCCCTTTCCACTAACATCTGAGTTTGGGCAAAGGCCAGAGGAAAGGGTGTATTCCATTACTGAACAGGGTCTTGCAGAGTCAGGGAGTTAGTCACACTTTCTGAGTAGGGAGAAATGTCCCTATATTTCTATGAGACATCACCTTCAGCCAAAGAAGGGGGTTTTTAGTTGAGCTTTGCTCCTAAGAATCTGTTCATATTTGTACCAAGTGAACAAGTTTTAATTTTTTTACGACATATTAAAGGGATAGTTCACCCAAAAATGAAAATTCTGTCATTAATTACTCACCCTCATGTCGTTCCAAACCCGTAAGACCTTTGTTCATCTTTGGAACACAAATTAAGATATTTTTCATGAGATCCGAGAGCTCTCTGACCCTCCCATAGACAGCAAGGGTGTTAATTTGTGTCCCGAAGATGAACGAAGGTCTTACGGGTTTGGAACGACATGAGGGTGAGTAATTAATGACAGAATTTTCATTTTTGGGTGAACTATCCCTTTAATACACCATATTAATTTGTTGCTGCCTGTGAGGCCTGCTGCATACTGCTGCCCATTGTGAGGAAACTGTGTTACCTTAGTGGTACCCCTGTGAGGCCAAATTATTACACACAGTACTTGCAAGCCACACACAGTAAGATTCATGAAGCAGAAATGTGGGATTTGTTTAGCAATTGTAAATATTCAACTACAATCTGATGCGATACTGTATCTGATGGCTGCATGGTTAGAATTTCTAATGTATCGATCTTGGAAGTAAATAAAGTCATTACTGCTGTGCTGTAGGGAAATGTCTGTCTGTTGATGCTTTATTTTTGATAAAGTCCTGATGATGCAGGACGTACCCTGACCTAATTATGCTTAGAAGACGAAGTCTCTGTCATTGGAGTCATGCTCCTACAACCTAAGGTCTTTGAGGACTTCAAGAATCATGCGCTGGATCTCTGCTAAGTACTCTGCATCCTTACTTTTAATGACACTTCAGGTTCAGTTAAACACTCAAAATATAAGGAGAATGTTATATTGAGAGGAAGAATACACTAAATTTGGTTAAGGTATTAAAATGATATGAAAACACATATTAAAACATAATTCAATAATAGTTGACCATGTTCTTGTGCATGGAATGACCATGAAAGAAGCTGGTCTACAGGGGTACCAACACAGGAAGTTGCAGAGGTTCACAGAGTCATCTTTACACAATTACATAGTAGTACATAGTAGCTGTACTTTAGATGAGAGAACTTTCACTACAAGTACTTGCAAGTACCCTGCTAACATTATAATTTCCAGTGGAGTTAGGTTCAAGAATAAGCAAGATATCGGCTGTAAACATGTTTTTCTTCCTTTAGTCTCGTAGTGTGGATAAACAGCATGCTGTTATCAACTATAACCCTGCCACAGATGAGCACCTTGTCAAGGATCTTGGAAGTTTAAATGGGGTAAGTAACATAGAAAATGTTACTGAAGCTCAGAATATAGGCATGAACACATGACTACATTTTACAGACTACTGTGATGTTATCTGTGAAAGACTGGATGATCTCTCCCCTTGGTTTAGAAAATAAATGGATAAAGGTAATGGACATATGCCATTGGGATGCTGTTGCAGATGCCCTCAGTGCAGTACAGATATGATCAGTTAACCCTTGAATCAGACCAAGTCCCAATGACAAATGTTTTATGGTTAGGATAGGAAACTCTCTTAAAAAGGGATATTTCACTCAAAAATTCTGTCGTCACTCATATCACCTCATATTTTTCTGAAACTGTATGCATTTCTTCTTCTGCGGAACAAAAAAATAGATTCTGTACTCTGAATGTTGTTAACTCTTGACAGATTTCTTGTGATGATCCTCATGTTAACACTTTAGTATAGGGACCAATTCTCACTATTAACTAGTTGCTTATTTGCATGCCTATTATTAACATATTGGCTGTTTATTAGTACTTATAAAGCACATATTAATGCCTAATTCTGCATGACCATATTCTACATCCCTAATCCTACCCAATACCTAAACTTAACAACCACCTTAATAACTATTAATAAGCAGCAAATTAGGAGTTTATTGAGGCAAAAGTCATAGTTAATGGTTTGTTAATAGCGAGAATTGGATCTTAAAATAAAGTGTTACCATCCTCATTTCTAAGGAACATTTTCTTATTTTCTGCTTTGGAAAAAACATAACTCTGGCATTCCTGTATGTCAAGCACATATACAGTACATCTTCATTTGTTTTCTTCTCCCATTTCAGACCTTTGTGAATGACTTGAGAATTCCAGACCAAACATACATAACCCTCAAGCTGTCGGACATTGTTCGTTTTGGATATGATATCCTTTTTCCTGGTTAGCTGTTATAGGTTTTTTTGGCCTTGAGTTCTTGCTTAAGATCTTCTTGTTTGTAGAGTTGTGTACAGTAAAGTTTATATACATTTAAGTTATTGTATTGACTTAACATTAAGAGCACATTCACATGTGTATATTCTTGAAAAGAGTCAACATAAAGTCCCTGAGGAGGCCCTCAAGGTATGTTTTTATCTGTGTGTTTATGTCTGTTTTCTGTTCTATGTAATATACACGTGCATCTCAATGAATTAGAATGTCGTGGAAAATTTCATTTATTTCAGTAATTCAACTCAAATTGTGAAACTCGTGTATTAAATAAATTCAGTGCACACAGACTGAAGAAGTTTAAGTCTTTGGTTCTTTTAATTGTGATGATTTTGGCTCACATTTAACAAAACCCCACCAATTCACTATCTCAACAAATTAGAATACTTCATAAGACCAATAAAAAACATTTTTAGTGAATTGTTGGCCTTCTGGAAAGTATGTTCATTTACTGTATATGTACTCAATACTTGATAGGGGCTCCTTTTGCTTTAATTACTGCCTCAATTCGGCGTGGCATGGAGGTGATCAGTCTGTGGCACTGCTGAGGTGGTATGGAAGCCCAGGTTTCTTTGACAGTGGCCTTCAGCTCATCTGCATTGTTGGGTCTGGTGTCTCTCATCTTCCTCTTGACAATACCCCATAGATTCTCTATGAGGTTCAGGTCTGGTGAGTTTGCTGGCCAGTCAAGCACACCAACACCATGGTCATTTAACCAACTTTTGGTGTTTTTGGCAGTGTGGGCAGGTGCCAAGTCCTGCTGGAAAATGAAATCAGCATCTCCATAAAGCTTGTCAGCAGAAGGAAGCATGAAGTGCTCTAAAATGTCCTGATAGATGGCTGCGTTGACTGTGGACTTCAGAAAACACAATGGACCAACACCAGCAGATGAAATGGCAGCCCAATTCATCACTGACTGTGGGAAACTTCACACTGGGCTTCAAGCAGCTTGGATTCTGTGCCTCTCCAGTCTTCCTCCAGACTCTGGGACCTTGATTTCCAAATGAAATGCAAAATTTACTTTTATCTGAAAAAAGGACTTTGGACCACTGAGCAACAGTCCAGTTTTTTCTCCTTAGCCCAGGTAAGATGCTTCTGACATTGTTTCTGTTTCAGAAGTGGCTTGGTAGCCCTTTTCCTGAAGACGTCTGAGCGTGGTGACTCTTGATCACTGACTCCAGCTTCAGTCCACTCCTTGTGAAGCTCTCCCAAGTGTTTGAATCAGCTTTGTTTGACAGTATTCGCAAGCTTGTGGTCATCCCTGTTGCTCGTGCACCTTTTCCTACCCCATTTCTTCCTTCCAGTCAACTTTTCACTTAATATGCTTTGATACAGCACTCTGTGAACATCCAACCATTCAGTAATGACCTTCTGTGACTTACCCTCTTTGTGGAGGGTGTCAGTGATTGTCTTCTGGACAACTGTCAGATCAGCAGTCTTCCCCATGATTGTATAGGCTATTGTGTAACCATTTTGAAGGTTCAGGAAACCTTTGCAGGTGTTTTGAGTTGATTAGCTGATTGGCATGTCACCATATTCTAATTTGTTGAGATAGTGAGTTGGTGGGTTTTGTTAAATGTGAGCCAAATTCATCACAATTAAAAGAACCAAAGACTTAAACTACTTCAGTCTGTGTGCGTTGAATTTATTTAATACACAAGTTTCACAATTTGAGTTGAGTTAGTGAAATAAATTAACTTTTCCACGACATTCTAATTCATTGAGATGCACCTGTATATTAATATATTTATTCTTTTTGGTTGACTGCCCCCTGCTGTGTCAGCATGAGAAGTACACCAGTCAGCTGCAAATGGGCATGAAATCTACAGAAAGCAAGCAACAGAACCTGCAGGAAGAAAGGTCCAAATTAGAGCGCTCTGAACGCAAGAGTCTCACAGGTGAGAGTGAACAAGAATGACCAAAGTCAGGAGAAAAAGATAGAGGTGAGAGAGTGAAAAAACAAAATGCTTTGTAACATGGATATCTGACAATATCATTCTATCTGTTATCACAGCCTTTGTTGATCTCTGTTTATCTGTAAGACTGCAGTACAGTGGCCTGGTTTATTTGTAAACCCCTCCCAGTTCAGCATTTGGTCAAGTGACAGATACTAAAGATAATCCTTATGCCTTAGTCCAGCTGCTGGCACTGCACTGACATGTCCATCAATGAGCAGTCTGCACCACATGGCTCATGGACCTCTCATCCTGTAAAGTCAAATGCTGAAAAGCTCATTAAATCCATGTACATACAGTGGTGTGTAAAAGTCTGAAATCACTAGTGAATATATTGCTACACACATTGCTCATATTTTTGATTACAAATTATATTATCAGTTACAATTATAAATTATAGTAATTTGGGAAAATACTAGAACTTAAAAAAAGACATGTTTAGATAAAATATTGAAGTAATAATAATAATAAAAGATAAACAAATAGTATTAGTTATTTTTATTATTATTATTAAATAATAATTTAATAATACTAAATTAATTAACAATTAATTATAATACTAATGGGCAACTTTTAATGTGATGTATTTAATTCCTAGATAAGCTTGCATGTGATTATTTTTTGTTCTATTGTAGTTATGTTAATGTGTGTAATAAAAACGCTTGAGCATAAAATTCTAATTAACGCTCAGTATAATAGACGAGATTTTCTCAATAAAAACTCATTTCAGGTAGAAATCTATTTCCAATAAACATACTTTTGTAGCCACTGAGAGAAGTGTGGAGTGTCATTCTCATTTTTTTTTTGGTATTTTGGACAGTACTCATAAAACTTGAAAATCTAATACACATTTTCTAAAGTGGAAATATAATGCAAATTCATCCAGGATACTGGATATTTGGAATCAGGAAGAAAGTCTGTATATTTTGCTTCCCAGTAAACAGATATAAGAGCTGCTCCAACATTCTGATGTTCTAGTGATGAATCAAGTGTTGGAGGAATTGCTTGTTGAATAAATTGTGCTTAGCATGGTAACCAGCTCTTCATCTGTCTTTATCAATTATACCCATTCTCTTTCTGAGTTTTACCTGTGTAATTGTTCCTCTTCAGAGTCACCTGTACCCCGGCCAACACCACTGTATGGCCAGCCATCATGGTGGGGTGAGGAGGACTCTGGGAACAAGGAAGCACACAATGAAGTACGAAGGTCAGGTGAGAGTCATTCAGGTAAGCACTTGTCCTCTCTTAAGGCCACTTTGGTGTGTTATTGATATGGATATTTGTCTTACCATATTTACAGTTTGGTGTGGGTGTCTCTTGACAGACATCACAAAGGAGGCCCTGACAGCTGAGGATGAATTTAACATCTCTGTTCAGGAGATCCGTGACAGCCAGGTCAAGTCAACCTACCCGTACCACAGAGAGCCCAGTTACTTTGAAATTCCCACAAAGGAGTTCCATATACAACCCAAGTCCCCAGCAACAGATTTAATCGATATCCCAACCAAAGACACCAATATTCCTCTAATTTCTACACCTCCAGTTGTCCAGAGTCATGCTTCTTTTACTATAGAATTTGACGACTGCATGCCAGGAAAAATAAAAATCAAGGATCATGTGACCAAGTTCTCCTCTCGTCAGCGTAGCAAACAGCAGCAGCAGCCTAGTAATTCTTTGGTAGCCACACCCACAGAGGTTGTATCAGCTGAGAGCAAGGTGGCAGATTGGCTTGTGCAGAGTGATGTCAGTATGATGTGCAGGCGGCCGCCGTGTGAGGATGTGTACAGCACTAAGAGTGACTTGGCAATGCATATTCGGACACTCAAAGGTAAGAGACATCTTGCACTACCATAAAATGCACATTCTGTGAAACTCAAGTTGATGCGTAATGTTCTATGCATAATGTTCTAAAATATATATATATATAGGCACTTTTGCACTGCGTAGTTCTAGGAACTTAGTTCTAGGAACTAACCAGCAGGGTAGTTCCTAGAGAACCAATTTCTGTTTCCCTAGTTGCATTCGCACCGGCAGCAGGAACTCTGAAGCGGCCGACAGCGACGTCTTTATTCGTGCCATTTACAAACAACAACCGGTGAATGGAGTTTTTGTTGTGTGTCATGGATATCGTGATAACAGGGATGTTATGTAAATGCACAGTTTACGCGATTGAAAGAGCATGAAAGTGTGACTAAATCTCCTATGACAACTTGCAGTGTTATCACTGAGGCTGAGAAAAGAACACAATGCTGCAGACATGCCGTTATCTCTGTTTTCCATGTTTGTGGAGTAAATATTTTTACATGGATTTTTAAAAATGCCGGATAGCCGGTGTTTCGTATGTGTTTGGCCAATCATCGTACACTTACGTAGTTCCTATAGAACTGTTTTAGACCCTACTCAGAAGTAGGAGCTAATTTAGTTCCCCTAAACGGAGTTCCTAGAACTAAATCCATTCCTAGTTGCTGCGGTGCAAACACGCCAAAAAGTGGGAACTTTTGCCAATAGTTCTAGGAACTATGGAAAGGTTCCTCTGGTGAGAAAGCTATTTATGTGTGTGTGCTGTATAAACACCTCATTACTCATTATGTGGCTATGTTGCCTGCTTCTGGTAGGTGTGGTTTAGTGGCTCAGGCTAGCTGCAGTCTTCAGAAAATAATGAACATGCTACTATTCAATTGTATTCCTGATGTTGTGTCCTGATTTTAGTAGAATTCCTTATTACAGAATTTAAATACAGGCTACAAAGGCTGATTAATTACATTAATTTTTATCACATTTTTTTCTTTATTTGCTTTAAATTAAAGCATTATAATGACAGCCATAATATAAATTATATGTGTGAACTTAATAGGACACCATCATGAAGATGGAACCCAGAGTGATTCAGAAGACCCTGTAATGAAAGAACAACGCAGCAAGTCACATCATTCCATGCAATCTCAATCATCAGTACAGTCACACCAGTCAGCTCAATCAAGGAAATCCGAACCATCCGAATCAGTTCTATCCCAAGAGTCTGTCTCAATGCAAAAGTTTCATCATCCTCAGTCAGTCTCTCCACACAAACACCATCAAGGAGAACTTGATGAAAGCGAGGTTCATCCTGTTCAAGAAGCCTCTTCTCCTCCCCAGACAGAGGTTAAGCCCATTCACCCTGAGCCTCACACCCAGCAGGCCTTCATTATTGAGTTCTTTGATGATAATCCCAGAAAGAAGCGGTCACAGTCCTTTACCCACAACTCTGCGCATGCTGACTCCTACTCTGCATTGAAGGCCAAACTAGAGAGACGGAAAGGTCTGGCTCATGGGGAAAGGCCCGCCTCTGTGCATGGGCACGTTCCTCCAACACAGCAAATCACTGTTCCACTAAAAGGTTTGAATGGTGGTTCACAGCGATCAAGCTCACTAAAGAGAGAGAAGACAGAAGACAGTGGGACCAGCACATCTTTATTAGGGACCTCGTCTCGCTCTTCACCAGCTATCACCATTAAGCCTTTTGGGAGTGTCGGCAAGAAGTCCAAACTAGCTCAGGAATTTACCGCAGAGTTCTTGAAGGATACAGGAAAGACTTCCCCACCTCCCATGTCTGCCCCACCTGTGATGATGTCTCCATCACACACTCTTTTACCCTCCCCAGCAGAGCCATCTGGACCCTCATCTGTATCATACCCATCTTCTCCATCCCAACTACCTGCATTATCCCAGTCTCTTCTTCCAGCAACCTCGCCTGTCTCTGTCCTTTCTCAAACCCCAGTAAGGTGTCCAATTTCTAGTGCCTCCCCACTCTGCTCAGCTGGGCCACCTGTGCCACAGTTTTCACCACTGTTAGTTAGTGGTGTTGAAACTAAGGGCTCAAGGGTGATACGAACCGAGGAGGAGGACAGTCTGAGTGATGCTGGTACCTATACAATTGAGACAGAGTCACAAGATAAGGAAGTGGAGGAAGCTAGAAGTATGATTGATCAGGTGACAAACCCTTTTTTCTTTCTCTTAAGAAACGATAGACACTGTATTGCCATTGGTGTATACCAGAGTCAAAATTCAGAGTAGTCAGCAACTGACTTTAACAATGATACAACAGGTGTAATTTGTAGATGTTAAGCTACTTTCTCCCATCCTGGTTTGCTATAAAGATACAATAAGTAAGCAAAGTTGAGAGGAGTGGAAAACTGTGGCTCTGGCTGCATTTACACTGGCACAAAAAAGTCAGATTTTTTGTTCACATCTGACACAGATCTGAATTTGTTGCACGTGTAAACACAAAAATCCACACGAGATCTGAATTTTTTGCATCGGATCTTGGCCACTTCCAAATGTGGATTTTAATCAGATACATATCCGATATCTGGTCATCCGACCTATGTCTAAACACTCGTATCCGATTCCCTTCAGAGCTGCCACCACAATACGAGGGCAACACGTTTGCCCATAAAGATAGCATTTTAATGCTGGCCTGCTGTATTATGTGCTTGCATTTTATTGAGGTGGGAACTTTGTATGTGGAAATTGTGCAACATTCAGGAGTTGGTTTTCAACCCCTGCCCCATGAATTTTATAAATGCAATAGCTTCGCTACTAAAACCTATTATATTTCACAGCAATGAGGTGATAACTTAGCTGTTTTTGTAATTAAAGCTTCACAAGGCTACTCACTCGTGCTTTCTCTCTCTCTCTCTCTCTCTCTCTCTCTCTCTCTATCTCTCTCGTTAATTCATTCAAATTAATTCAAATAAATATAATCTTACAGTGCTACACTATTTCACTTCAGAATTCTACATCTAGCGAGCTGTAGATAAAATAACAAATGAAAATTAACGTTATTTTCCGGTCTTTATCTGTTCAGTCAGATTTTGTAAAACATCCATGACAGCTGTTGTCCATGCTGGCAAATAATAATTTCCACTCGACGTGAATAATAAAAAGAATTTTAATAGCACGCCCATTCAAAACCTGCGGGCCTACTACCATGTGCATAGTAAAGAGATCACTGATGGGCGGGAATTAATGTAAACACGGATATGTCAAAGTGAATGTAATCATGCTGGCCAAAAAATCGGATATGGTCAAAAGATGGGATCTGTGCATTAAGACTTGCAGTGTAAATGCGGCCTCTGTGGCACTTTCAAAGCATTTGTGCTGTTTCTTTGAGTGGCCGAAATGTCAAGTTCTGGTGTGAGTTTGGGTTGTCACCACCTGTTTGACCTCTTTGGTCTGAACAATGGAAGACAGTGGTGTTTGAAACATGGTAAATCATATTTGTTCATGTTTCACAGGTGTTTGGTGTTTTAGATGCACCAGAATACAGTGGTCAGACTCTTGGAGTTTATAGGCCTGTGATTGATGATGGTAAAGATGAGCAACTATTCTTGAGTCATAGCCATGGTATGGCAGCTGATGTAATGTCGACATCCTCACAGGGCCATGGTGGGGACCAGGTCATCTCACTGCAGGTACTGTTCAGACAGCAGTGCTCTCCTTCATTACTGAAATACTGCCCCGATTGTGTTAGTAACAAGTGAACAATTGATGAGTAATTATGATTATTAGTTGTTACTTTTTTTGATTTAGGCACATCCAGATGTAGGAGGGCCTAAATGGGTCTCACGCTGGGCCAGCCTAGCAGACACTTACAGTGATCCTGGGGCTACTCAAGGATCTATGGGAATTCCACCCCAAAGTGGACCTGTAGACAGAGGTATATTCATTGAAAACCACCAGTGGTGTTTGAGTAATTGAGCAATTTTGATGCAATCGTCATTTTTATGAATAGGCCAGCAAATTAAGATTTTACTCTTTTACTATTACTATTTACAATTACTATTTTCACTCTTTTCATCTTGAAGATGACAGTGTGACATCAATGATTAGTCAAAGCTTTGATATCTTGGAGTCAGAGGGCAGTCAAGTTTCCAGGACCAGACGACTACTTCCTCAGGTTCCACCTGGAGAAAAACTGGAGAACACAACCCCTAGTATCTTAATTCGTCATGAAACAAACATAGACCATGAGCCACCAGAGAAGGGTTCCAGAGCACCACAGCAGCAGGACTGCACTCAGAGGCTATGTGTCCAAGACGATGTGGACCCAGACAGTCTGAGTGACACTAGCCGATCAGACGACAGCTCTATCCTTGATAGGAGTGGAAGGAGCCAAGGAAAAAGAGGAACTACAATACATTCACCTTCTGAAAATGTAAACCATTCTAGAGGGTTAAGAGAGTTGCCAACACCAACTCCTAAACCCACCTCATTTTATATTGGTTCTGAGGATGGTTCATGCAAGTCAGATGTGTCCAAAAGTCCAGTTCTTTCACAGCCAGAGAGAGACTCCTCTCCCAAGATACCTCCAACAACTGTCTTGATACGACATTTGAGTGGCCATGAGTCTAGGCGTCCAGTGAAGCCTAACTCATCAGCCCCAAATCTTCAGACACATAACAGGGATGTGGTGCCCACCAAAGAGACCTCAACCTCATTTGTTCGACAGGAGAGTTTTACCAAAGATAGGCCAAGTGATAACATTCAAGTCAAGAAACTGCCACATATCTCTAGTCATCCTGTTTTGAGGAGCTTAGATACTGAAGAAGCTGTTCGAGATACATTTTCCTATCCTAAGGAAGCAGAGAAATCTTTGACATCACCAGAAGAAAAGTTACCTGGATCTAGTCAACGATCAAAAAAAGGGAGCTGTCCTGCACAAGAGGACTCCCTGTCTGGTGATTCAGATGTTGATACCGCCAGTACTGTAAGCATGGTCAGCAATAAAAATGCTCCTGTCAGTGCAAATAAGAAGCACACATCTGCAGGTGATCTGCGTAAAGAGAAGTCATCTTCCAGTTTACAAGACAAAGCACGACAACCTACAGCTCGTGAACGACTATCAGAAAAACGCAGAAATCACACCCCTACTGATAATACCAGTAAAGCTGAACTAAGTCGTCGGCTACAGCTTCGTCGCAGTGCTGGAAACCGCGGTTCTTTAGACCTTTCGGATAATCAGCATGGTCAACAGCTCTGGCATGAACCTGCGGCTTCTGACCATGAGTCAAGTTCACGACCCAACAGCCGCAAAAAACTCCCTGCACCCCTGCAGAAGGAGGACCCTAATAAGATTACCAAAGGAAACCATCAGGTGCTGACCCGGTCCAATAGCCTTTCAGCCCCAAGACCAACCCGTGCCTCCATGCTCCGCCGAGCTCGACTGGGTGAGGCCTCAGACAATGAGGGTGCAGAGACAGACCGTGCATCTCAGAGCTCCGACCATAGTAAGACTCCTGCTGAAGGAAAGAAACTGTCAAGATTGGACATTCTTGCCATGCCTCGGAAACGCACAAGATCCTTCACTGTTCCAAGTGACAATGAGTCCACCTCAAGCAAGCATGGCATTTCTAACCGTCCTACAGAGGCAAATAGCAATGCGAGGAAAGGGGCTTCAAGTGAGGTGAGGCAGGCTACCAGCAAAGGGGCTGCATCAGCAGGGAAGCACTCCACCACTCGTACCCGTTCTAACCAAGTTAAACACAGTAGCACAACTGGTGAGTATCTTAAATCTCAGCGATGTCCTCTACCTACACTTCTTCTAGACAAGACCACTAGAATTGCAGACCTGCCAACCTGTACGCATTTTGTGTAGCGGGTACGCATGTTGACCTCAAAGTATGCTGGTACGTTTTCACTCTAAACTACGCAAAAACCTGGAGACGCCTCTGTCCATGCACAGTTCTCAAATAAAGCAACAGAAAAAGAAGAGTTCGACCTATCAGGGTGTTTTTTCCGGTTTTGCATTTAAAATCATTTTTCATGCATTTTATTTCTCTCCAAACTGGCTTTGTGTCCATGAGTTGAGATGAGGAAACTTCTCCCGCTTATAACGTGCATTTGAAAAGCAACACACGCGAAACATCTTCCCTTGTAATGACTTGTCATGAGAAGTCAAGTCAAGTCAAGTCACCTTTATTTATATAGCGCTTTTAACAATACCAATTGAGTCAAAGCACTTAACAGTATCAAATTGGAGGACAGAGTGTCTGTAATGTATAATAAGATTAAACACTCAATTTTCATTTAAAGGCACTTCATTATTGAATTCAGAGATGTCATTGTCTAGCTCAGTTTAGTTTAAATAGTATATATGGAATCAAATTGATGATAATCGTTAGAAATTAAGTGTCCCCAACTGAGCAAGCCGGAGGTGACAGCGGCAAGGAACCAAAACTCCCTCTGTGACAGAATGGAGAAAAAAACCTTTGGAGAAACCAGGCTCAGTCGTGGGGCCAGTTCTCCTCTGGCCAGGATATTATTGTTTATTTTTTATTTTATTTTTTTTACTTATTGTTTTAATTAAATTTTAAATGTATTATATTTCTATTTTTATATTGTTGTAATTTCTAACAATAATAGTATTATGTAGTTAGGTATTTTATTATATTTTTAGTTATTTTGTTTTATTTTTAGTTTTATTGTATTTAAGTCGAGGTCTTCACTGGGGATATGTCCCTGGGGCTCATCCAGGTGTCTGGCCTCCGCCGACGATCAGGGTCGCAGACATCATCTTCCGGCGCCGATCCACCATCTGATCCGGACACGGACTGAGAAACAGAATAAGAAAGAAACAGACAAATATTAGCGTAGATGCCATTCTTCTTACGATGTAACGAGTACATCGTGTGTTATGAGGAGTGTTCCCGGTTCCGGCTGATCTAATTAATGCAGCCTAACAATCCTTTAATGGATTTGAATAATAGAAGTGTATTAGTGTGTTATGTGTAAGCCAGGTTAAAGAAATGTGTCTTTAATCTAGATTTAAACTGACAGAGTGTGTCTGCCTCCCGAACCGTGTTAGGTAGATTGTTCCAGAGTTTGGGTGCTAAATAGGAAAAGGATCTGCCACCCGTAGTCGATTTTGATATTCTAGGTATTATCAAATGGCCAGAGTTTTGAGAACGCAGCAGACGTGGAGGACTATAATGTGATAAGAGCTCGCTCAAGTACTGAGGAGCTAAGCCATTCAGGGCTTTATAAGTAATTAACAAGATTTTAAAATCTATCCGATGTTTGATAGGGAGCCAGTGCAGTGTTGACAGAACCGGGCTAATATGGTCATACTTCCTGGTTCTAGTATGAGAAGCATTTCTAAACCTGCTGTCAAACAAAAGAGAACATTATAACATACAGTGGGGGAAATAAGTATTCTACACGAACAAATTTTTTATTAAACACATTTCCAGTGCAGCAATTCACATGCAATTTTGACCAGATGTTGGTATTAACTCAAGTAATTTACACAGAGAAAACATATTGAATATTACAATCCATAAAAAAGTTATGTGTAATAAAGTGAACTGACACAGGAAAAAAGTATTGAACACACTAACTGAGATTATACTTAATACTTGGTGGAAAAGCCTTTCTTTGCAATAACAGCTTCAAGACACTTCCTGTATGAACAAACTAATCATTCACAGTGCGCAGGTGGGATTTTTGTCCATTCTTCTAAACAGACTGTCTTCAAATCTTGAATGTTCCGTGGGGCCCTCTTGTGAATCTTGATCTTCAGTTCCTTCCATAAATTCTCTATTGGGTTTAAGTCTGGTGATTGACTGGGCCATTCCAACAACTTTATTTTCTTCTTCTGGAACCAATTCCGAGTCTCCTTTGCAGTATGTTTTGGATCATTGTCCTGCTGGAATGTCCATCCATGTCTCATCCTCATCATCCTGGCGGATGGTAACAGATTCACCTCAAGAATTTCCCGGTACATGGCTCCATTCATCTTCCCTTCAATTACATGGATTCTGTCAGTACCATGAGAAGAAAAACAGCCCCATACCATGATGCTTCCACCTCCAAACTTCACTGTTGGTATGGTATTTTTAGGGTCATATGCAGAGCCATTTCTCCTCCAAACATGGCGTGTGGTATTATTGCCAAAAAGTTCAATTTTTGTCTCGTCTGACCAGACTACATTCTCCCAGTAATTCACAGGGTTGTCCAAATGTTTTGTAGCAAACATCAAACGAGCTTCAACATGCCTTTTCTTCAAAAATGGAGCCTTCTGAGGTGAGCGTGCATGGAGGCTGTGGCAGTGGAGTGCATTGCCTATAGTTTTCTCTGTGACAACTGTACTTGCTGCTTCCAAGTCTCTCTGTAGCTCTTTCCGAGTGGTCCTTGGCTCTTGGATTACTCTTCTGATTAACCTTCTGACTCCCTGATCAGAAATCTTTCGAGGAGCTACTTTGCGTGGCAGGTTGATGGTGGAGTTTTTTTCTTTCCACTTGTGTATAATGGACCCAATGGTGTTACAGGAACATTTAGGAGTTGTGAAATCCGTCTGTAACCACTACCATTTTTTATGCAGCACAACAATCTTGTTGCGAAGGTCTTGGGACAGCTCTTTGCCTCTACCCATCATGAGATGTTTGTATACTTGCATTCAGAGGTGGGTAAGGCTTTTTCTAACTGATTAACCTGCAATAACCTGGCTGATTCTAATTTGCACAAATAGGAGGTTAAACTAATTAGTGAAATCAGCTGTTGTCTTGCATTGTCTTGCCTTGGTGTACTGCTTTTTCTTTGTGTGTTCAATACTTTTTTCTTCTCCTATTTCACTTCATTAAATATAACTATTTATATTTAATGATAACATTAAATATAAAATTTTTTATGGATTTTAATTTTATGATTTCTTTATCTATGTAGATTTCTTGAGTTAATACCAACGTCTGCTCAAAATTTCATGTGAATTTCTGCACTGGAAATGTGTTTAATAAAAACTTTGTTAAAGTGTTGAATACTTATTTCCTCCACTGTACTTAACATCAGTCGAATGTTAGAAATGTGAATTCATTGAAAGGATAGACTCAAAAAATGAAAAAATATTACAACATAAACAAAACAACCTTACAAAACATGTACACAACACAACAAATAACTTCCTTTTATGATCTTATGTGGCTTCTTATCACAGAATGAGGCAGAAATATATATTCTATACTGTAACAAAGGCAAAAATGTCGATTAGCAATGGATTATAAATATACTTAATTATTATGAAAATACCCAAGGTGGTTTTAAGAACATAGATAAACTGTACATTGTTGCAGTCGAGTGTTTATTGTCTTAATATTTCATCATTCAAAGGCAAAGTGTCTATCTTGTATTCAGTTGCAGGGATAGCTGGATACCTTTATCCATATTAGGATTTCCTGGAGTGTCAGTTCTGTTACTTCTTTCACTCATATGTGGATTTTCTGCGCGAGGGTGCCCTCTGGCTTCAAGTATGAATGAAACAGATATTACATGTGTTTATAGCCCTAAATAATGGCCAATCCATAGAAATAATACTTCTCTCAAAAGAAATTTGAAGTAGACATATGATAATCTGTGTTTTCTGTAGTGAACTGGATTTTTTAAATAGCATTTTAAATTGCAAAAAAGCAAAATGCTCTGATGTGCCAAGCCATCAGAACCAAATAGAAAACCGTGGTATGTATTGAACCGTGAACGTGCATCCCTACTGTTTACTATAAAATACTAAAATATACACCCCCTCCACCTGTGGTACAAAAATTTTTTTCCAAGGTTGGCAGGTCTGGAATTGCATAAGATTGCCATTTTTCAATATTACTGACAAAATTATACTTTGATGTTTTGTTTAGAAATGTTCATTTCCCTTTTTTGTTTATAATTTGAGGTTCCCACCGCAGACAAAAGGATTCAGACTATTCCTCTACCTCAGAGGAGGAGTTTGAGACCAATTCCAACTCTAAACATAAATGCTCACACGCCTCAGCTTCAACTCAGACACAGACACCACAGAAGACCATTCAAATGAGGCTAAAATGTGTCTCTTTGGAAACGGAAGAGGACGAAACTCAGAATGAACACTTCCAGAACTGGTCTACTCATAGTGCAGAGATTGCCAGGTTATTTAACTTTTTGGTTGTTGTTATGGTGTGGTATGCTAATGCATTAGCTAGTTTGTGAGTAATTCATTTTTAATTTTTTCATTTTACATTTATACTTCTTTTAGGCTGAGTCAAGATCTGGCCAAAGATCTTGCCATTCTCGCACGTGAAATCCATGATGTTGCAGGGGATGGTGACTCCCAGACATCGTCAGGCATGGGAGCTACCACTTCCCCAGGCTCCATGCCCAATACCCCTGCATCCACTATCTCGACCAGAGAGGAGGTACACCTAAAGTTTTCTTGCTTGGTTAAATGACATCCCATCATATACATTGACCCATTCCATTGCTTTTTAAATACAAATCAGAACATGCAGCAAATCTTTATATTTTCCTTATTAGCACGAAGAGGAAAAAAATGTAGATTAAATATTAAAGTCAAAGGTAAGCAAGCTTGTTTGGCTTGGAGTCTTGGGTTGCTATACCATGGTACACCTCATAATAATTATATTGTCTCCCTAAAAGGACTAAGACTAAGGTAAAAGTTTTTGTTTAATCTTGCATCCGTTTTGTTGTATATTTTCTCTTTTGTGCAGAGACCATATGCATCATTACAGAGGTTCCTGTTACCTCAGGTGCTGAATTCATCACTTATTACCAAGTGGTGTCCAAAATTAATTAAATTACTTTCTCTGTGAGCCAGTATTGATGTACTAACAGCTGTTCAATGTCCAGCTTCGAAACCTGTTGTTTAAACTTCTGCCTTTTATATGCATGAGGGAATTCCCTAATGCATGGAAACTCGCATCCAAATTCACTCCTAAGGCTGTATGTTCACAAAACAGGTTATGTTCACATTAAAAATATTTTCAGATGTATCTTGAAGAAACTAGGATCAAAGTTGCTGTGTTGACATTCACAATTGAATTAGCATGATCACACTTACATCTTCCCAGAGATTTACTCCCTGAAGTCTCCGCTGTAATCTGAGCTCAGAGATATTTGTCTCTTAACATCAAATTTAACCTGCCACTGTCATGTCCACGTGTTCTTACTGGTGCTTTCCCATCCCTGATTAATCTGCAGCTGGTACAGCATATACCCGAGGCAAGTCTGAACTATCAAAAGGTTCCTCCAGGCTCAACTAGTCCAACAGACCAGGACTCAAATATGAACGACCATGACAGTTCCAGACGGCGTCCCTGGAACCGTGAAGAGGTCAAATTTGGTCAAATCCTTTGCTCATTACACTAATAAACTGATCCATTAGTCATTTACTCAGGGTGTTATAGCCTGCATAGCCAATGACAGTGCCTCTCAGAAACTGTTTAGATAAATTACAATTACATAATTTCTAATTTTCAATCTTTGATTTTTTTTTAAATTCACAGGTGATTCTGGACAATCTTATGTTAAACCCTGTCTCCCAGCTCTCCCAGGCTATCAGAGAGAACACGGAGCAGCTAGCAGAGAAAATGAAGTATGAAGTAAAAAATTTTATATTTAAAAACAAACTTTGGGTGGGACATCTTGAGGGGACAGTTCTTTCTTTTTCTTCATCTTTTTTTTTTTTTTAAAGGTCATTAGGGTGTAGTTACATCATGTCCACAAACTGCTTGCTAGCTGTTACCAGGGCATATTAGTGGAGTGGAGAGTCTCATCCTAAAGAATATAAGAAAATGTATGTAACCCAGGATGAGTCATCAGTATTTTTGGTCCATTTTCCCACAATAGAGACTATATACCTGTATTTTATGCATGTATCTGCTAAAGGTATCAAAGATAGTTTCAAAGCTAATAGACCTAAAAGGCACACAATGCCTTTTGATTCTATTAAGATCTTTAAAACAAAGAACTACAGTAGCAATACTGTCCAAGTGTTTTGTATGTTTAGCCCCACAAATATATATATATATATATATATATATATATATATATATATATTTTTTTTTTTTAGAGCTCTGTTTCATAACAAGACAGAAGTCTGGGAGGAAATAGAGGCAAAAATCAATGCTGAAAATGAGGTTCCCATCCTTAAGACATCTAATAAGGTACATTCCTTTCAATGTAATTTCTAAAGACCAAACATTCATTTCAGAGTTGTTTCTTTATTTTGTAATATATTTTCCTCACTTCGCAAGCAGGAAATCTCATCTATTCTCCAAGAACTGCGAAGAGTCCAGAGACAACTTGAGGGTGAGTTTATTAGTATTCGATTTTCAACTTTGACCATGTATACTACACATTCTAGTCCTTCCCTACAGTACATCCATTGGTGTTTTATCTTTGTCATACCACAGTGATCAACACTATTGTTGAACCTGGAGGAATCCTCAAGATTCACCCAGTCGGAACTTCTCCCGGGGGAAAGACCAAATCTGCTTCCAAGGAGTTTACCAGCCCCACTTCTACTAATACCAATGCAAGTGCAAAGCGAGGTCCCAGAGGGCCTGAGGGAGGCCGATATGTAGTATAAGCTTGCCTTCAACAAGGGCATAGCCATTAGCTTGCTTTGCAAAAAAAAAAACAATCATGTCAATCATGTACTGCACATCTCTTTGGAAACTGCCATATTCGTGGCACATTTGTAAAAGTATTGTGAGACTATCTGTGGTGCAAATATGCGGCATATGCTCTCTCAAAGACTGCGGACATACTTCACAAGCTAAAGAAGGTGTAAACATTGTTCTTTTCAAGTTGTGGCTTGCTTGAATGATTGTCCATATGCCAAGTTGTCATTCATGATTGAGTGAATGAGTGGGTGTGTCACTGTATTCCTGTACCATGTCTGTTGTGGTTGAAAACCTTGAGAAAACCCTGTAGCATTCAATCCGTGTTCATTCTCAATCATGTAGTGCACTTGGCTGCTACAAATCTTCAGCATGAAAAAAATGGGTGAATACACAATACTTAATAAATGCTTGCCTTCAACAGGGGCATAGCCATTAGCTTGCTTTGCAGAAAAAAAGATTCACAAGCTGTTTTAAATATGATGTTATCAAAGATAAGAATCAAATATTGGTGCTTCTAAGAATGTGGCTACTGTTGAATTCCCAGACATAGCAAGTTAAAATGTTGTTAAAAAGTAAGCAACCTTTGGCACAGATTAGGTTTCTTTTTTGTATTTTTGTTTTGCAGCTACACCACATATGTCTGGGGTGTTTGTTTACACGTGTAAGCGAGTGCTAGATTATGTAGAATCATGTGTGATGCTGTGAAGTATTGTTGCTGTGTGTTACAAGTGAAAACTTGAAAAACGGGTTACCTTCACCTTGCCCCAATATATTATATGCTTTTATGATTGGAAACAAAATGATTGTTTTTAATTTAGGTTGACAGAAAACTATCATTGGAGCAATCAAAAAGCAGCTGGATGTAACAGGCTATCGCCCTTACGTTTGCATTAGCCATGTATTCTTTAAATGTCATATACTCTATGTATTCGTGATTTTGAATGTTTTAAAAGTATCAAAATAATGTTAAGATATCCTTTAATAAGAGAATGAAATCCAGAACAATAATGTCACACTAATATTTAATTTAGAAAATTGCACAGGTATTAGCAGGGTAAGACAGTGTAAGATACCCCTTGAGGCAAGATGACAATTTTTTCTCTTGATCATAGAAAATGTCACCTCAACACAATTGTTAAATGGCTATGCTCTTCTTAAAATTAGACTACCTCCCACAATTGTCCCCAAGCAGCATGTTATTACTAGTGTTTTTAATTTAATACATGGATGTATGTTTATTAATTCCATGAATTCGCTTTTCATTAAAACCCTATGGCTAACTGAGTGAAATCATTCATTTTGAATTTATAGAGCTGCTGTAATGACATATCTTCAATTAAAATATGGGCAACTATGCCCATATATGAATATGTAAATATTCATATGCTGTATAATGTAGTAAATGCACATTGTTCTTAAAGGTGGCATCTTACCCATCTTACCCTAACTATTTTAGCGTGAGATTGGCCAATATAGAATTATTGTGACACCAGTACCTTTTGATGACAACAATGTGAATGTGCAGTGAGCCATACAAACTACATACAAAAAGATCTTTCTGTCTAGCAGGGTCCCATCAACACATTAAATTATTTAGTAAATGACATGTTTGGATTGTACTTGTTTTGTGTCTGTAATTGTGATTTTTTTTTTTTTTTTTCATTTACCATTTAATGTTAAAAAGTCTTTGCAATCCTGGTGTTGAGGTAATGTTTCTAAATATCTGCACTAAGAAATGATTGTATACAGCATAATTATATTTATGGTTTAGCAGCTCACCATCAAACTGTTTGCTTTAGTTTTGGCTGTGTTATGGATGGTTTGATGTATGTAACAAATGCAAATGAGATAATTATTTTGGAATTATTGCATGTGTGCCATATGTAATGTAGGTGAGCCAAAGCTAGGACTTGTGTACAGCTGTGTGTGTTCACTTATAGAGCAGTACTGCAACAGTTGGTGATGAACAACTAACACTTATAAAGCCTAGTAATTGCACACAAGGTGCAATTGTATGTTTTGTGCTGGAGTACTTATGCTCTCCTTATGTATTTCTAAATTTACTCTATAATTTTCTTTGCCACCCACAATACAAGGCCTGTAAATACATTGCCAGTGTTGAATGTTTCATTTATATTTAGTGTTATATTCATGCTCTTGGATGTTATTCTGAAAACACAAGTTTAAGTATCATTACTTGGGCATTCTGTTGAATTAATCTCAGTGGCTTTGCCAGTTACATTGTGATTACACAGGCTGCACATCCACGTTTCAATTGTATAAATCAAACATCCCGGGCACAGCTCAAATCAAATCCAAATCCGCTAACATTTTTTTAGTTTAACAATGTCACTGACATAATTATATCAAGTGTATTACACCTTTCATCTAATTTGTAATACATTTATTTAAGCTGTTAATAATTTTGAAGATTTGCAGTTAAGTACAGTAGAGTGTGCATTCTGAGATATTTACATAAACACACAGGTCCAACAATATAGTATTTTCATTAATCCATAGTGGATCCATGAAATCCATTATTTTCAAGTCCACCACCTTCTCTTATTAACACTTTTGTATGTCTGTTGTTGATAGCATTCAACTGATTTTTAAAAGCTGCAATCTGTAATTGATTGGCCTCATTTAGAAAATGTAATAACGGTATAAACTGCTAAAGTGACTGTTGTGAACAAGTATTAACTTAGTTATTAAAAAAAACACATTACTTTAGCTAAAGTATTTGTATGAAAAAGGCCACCTTGCCACCTCATACAGTTCTAAGATGTTTAAATAAAACAAACCACTTTTATGATTTATTTTCACATAAAATCCGTTGTGAAAAGCATATTTTTCTTAAGGTGTGCTTGTACTCTAAGCACATTTCAGAAATGATGTTAGATCAAATATACAACATTTCATAAAATGAGGCCCATGAAGACCCTGTTCTACAGGTAATAGTTTAGGATGATATATCATTTTTCTTTAATATTTAAAATTTCAGTATAAAATATTATATAAAGAATGTATTTTAATTAAATAGTTTCTAACTAAAGTTCTTCTTAAATATATCTGTTTACCAGATCCCATCAGAAGACATCTGTTTTGTCTGGTATACAAATGTTATTCAAGTCTTGTCTGATACCCAAAATCAGTTAATAAAACTGTATTCTAACAAGAGGATGACAGATACAAATGGTAAAAAAAGGAGTCATAAATGCTGTTGGTTTGAGTATATAGGATTTGCATTAAGATAAAACAACTCTTTGCATTTGAGGCCTGAAGACCACAGTCATTTACATGGAACATAAAAAATAAAAAAGTATGTGCAGGTCTGCAAGCTGCAAAACTTTTATTATGGAGTGAATTTTCACTTTCACAAGTATTTATTGATGCATTTGTAATAAGTCAGACAGATATGGAAATCTATAGAATCTTGATAAATAACAGAGAGACACACACAGTGATCAATGAGAGACCAACAGTGTTTCATATGCAAAAACATGTAGGGTTAATATTTGTCTTGTAATTGTGACATTCCCCAAAACCTGATGTTAAGTCTGATTTGTTGTGAAGACCACAAATATAAAAATAAGCTTAAATAACACCACTGGTTTAAGCTTTAAAAAAAAAAAAAAAAATCATTAAAATCATCATCTTTTTAAACATTTGGATCTAGTCTCCATTAGTCAAAGACTAGGTTTAGGTACAAAGGAAAAAAAAAACTGTGCCATGCATGACATTTACTAAAAAACTTTGAAATGTCTTTCAGTTAAAAGTAAAATAAAACCCTGTTTTCAAATGGTCTGTTACATTTTGAGTCTAGACCAGGGGTCGGCAACCTACGGCAATGGCACAGTGGTTAACCAGAAAAATTAAAAATGGCACGTCATGCCGAAAAGGTTGCCGACCCCTAGTCTAGATGAATTACACTACTCTGCCAGGGCTTGTTTTGTAGTATAGACTAGACTTTATCTCTTGCTAAAGAAATCCTTAGCTCAAATATGACATTAACTGAAATGCCTTACCCAAAATGTAAATATTTATAAACAAGAATGTCATTTATGTAAAATGACTACCAAATACATAGTATATCTACTATATCAAATATGTAAATGGTATAACAGAAAGAATGCATGTACAACAATATTTACACTTTCTCCCTGACATTTAGACCATTAAAAATCCACAGGTTTCTCAATATCAGTATGCCACATGATCATACAGTGTCCAAAATACCAGTAAAATATAAAATGCAAAATGTAAAGAATATTAGTTTTGAGGTTTAAATTTGCCAGATGATTTGGCTACAGCATGATATATGCTGACCATATTGTACTTATTTGTCTTCAGTGGTAAAGACATAAAAGAAGAGAGAAATTAAAGAAGCAAGTATTTCACAGCCAACAATTTTCTAAAACGTCTGAAACACAACAGAAACAAGTGATTTTATCTTATGTTTTGGAATTTTTCTCTGAGATTCTTGACAACACTTTGTTGACTAGAATCAGCCTTTTTCCCAGAATCCAGTGCATTTTTAACAGCATTGTCTAAGTGTTCACTATAGGATAAAGCTTTCTCAATTTTTTTGCACCTGTCAATCTTAAGTAACAGTTCTGTCTTAGATCCTCCATCTTCCCTCAAACGGTACTCCTCTGACTCCTGATATGCCCGACAGCGGTCAATGACAGCCACAATTGAGATCTTCTCACGAGATGTTGGCGAACGAATTAGGACGTAGCTGTCATCTGTTTCATCTGTTGTTATTTCCTGTTTCTTGCACTCTTGCGTAGACTGGTCCATCTCTACTGATGGTGTAACCTCAGGTACTTTCTCCACAACAATTATATTCTTCTCATTTGGAAGGGTAGCTTGAGCGGAGATGTAGAAGCCACTGCTGGCATTTTTACTCTGAAGGCTTTGCAGATCACTCAAGTACAAACTACCCAATTTTTTGTCCAAAGAACCTGCACGCTGGGTCCGAGTCAGCAATTCTCCAGCATCCCTTCCTGGATAAAACTTGTAAACTGAAGAGTCTGTGGAGCCATTAGAGGTGACTAAGCGGCTAGAAGAGCAGCTAGAACGTCTTCTAGAACTGCCGTCAAACATCCTTTCTTCCACAGAACGACTTGGGCCTAATGGTGGCTGAGCAGACGAGCTACCGAAGTGTGCATATTTTGAACAAAGTTCACGGACGTCCGGCCAGTTGAAGTTCTCTGGTGGTGGACTAAGAGGACTCCTGGATTGGGACAGGTGTGGGGACAAGACCTTTGGGCTACTGACAGAATTAGAAGTGTGGTCTGGGCTGGGAGTCATAACCTGGGCCTGCTGGTCTCCGTCGTAATCAGGCTGATCATATGGAGCCATGGAGAGCATCAAGTCTGCTTTAACTGTTAATCAAAATGGCAAATGTAAGTGGAGCAGCGGAACATAAGATCATTTTATGTTTGAATACACAAAATATTAAAAATGTCACACGAAGCAGAATTTCTGCAACTAATTTATATTTGAGGAGATATTTTGAAAAATAGATGTCAACCAAATCAAAACTGACACAAGCAGAACTTAAAGGGGTCATGACACGAGAAATCAAATTTGCCTTGATCTTTGGCATATAAGAAGTCTTTGTACAAGTTTCATAGCTTTAAACGCCCTCCTCATTATAAACAAAGCATTTATTTAATCAACCAACAATGGCTCGTTTTGGATCTGAGGGGCAAGGTGACATCACCTGGGTGCAGTGGTTTGCATAAACACCACCTCCAGAACAAGACATCGACAAATAGTCTTCTTCTCACCATAGGCCCCGCCCACTGACGTTCAGTCGTTTAAAATGGCTAATACTTGATTACCCTGAATGTGTGTGTCACGTCGCGTCGTGTCAAAAGCAAATAGAAATTACAATCACTGCCGCCAATCTTGTTTAAAAAACTGACAAATATAAGAGTGCATTAAAAAAAAATTTTGGGGTGCAATGCAAATTTTTCAAATTATGTGTTTTAGCTTAATAAGGGGATATAATGAGACACAAGCACAATTATTTAATTTATCAAAATACAGAAAGTACACAAGGTTTTTAAATAATATTGCTTCAGACTCTGTTTAATAGGCTAATTATGTAATTATTTATAGTCCTATTAAATTGTATGTACATTAGGTATGTGACGGTATCAAATTTTCATAATAGTTGTTGAAGCTTTTGTCACGGTATATGGTTTTATCACAATATATAATTTAGTAAGAAAAAAAGGTGTTGTCCTCCTAACAGGTTAAATAACTTTATTAAATATCTTTTACTAAAGAAAGTTCAAATGAACGAAAGATCAACAGGTAACAGTTTACAATAAGATCCCATTAATTAACATTAGTTAAAGCAGGTTAACATTAACAATGTGCAATAGTTAATTGTTGCAGTAGTTAATATTCTTTGTTAACGCTGATTAATAAAAATACAACTATTTATTGTTATAGCTTATAGCTCCATTGAATAATATTAGCAGACACAACTTTTGATTTTATAATGTATTATTCAAAGATGAAATTAACATGAACTAAGATTAATAAATGCAGTCATTGTTATTTCATGTTAACTAATGTAGTTAACTAATGTTAATGGAACCTGTAAAGTGTTACCGAACAATAACAACGAATCAGACAGTATATAGATAGGCCATGTTTTAGGGTAGATTAAAAGTAAAAAATGTTTAAGTTTGAAAATAAATACCTTATTACGTCTGTAAGTATTAATTATTTGGTGCTATGGTGAAGACTAAAATGAATATAAATATCTAAATGACTGTTATAATTCATAAGTAAACCTCAAGGAACATATTAAAATCCGTATCATGACCCCTTAAAAGTTTTATCAGCCATGTCCCAGTTGCTTATACTGTGGCACTAACTTGTCACAATCCAATCAATGAATGTTGAAATATGTTCTGTTATGGAAGTAAAACTAGTTGAAAATGCTATCATACTATTTGACTTTTTTTTTTTTTTTTTGGATGAATATATGATAATAGTCAAATAGTATACATCTTACCTTTGGCCTCTTTCTCTGGCTTTTCTTCCACCACTGAAAGCAGGTTCCTCTTGGCCAACCATGTATCTCCTGACTCCTGACTCCTCTGTTTCAACATTGGTTGTGTGCACTTGATGCGTCGACTGTATTTCCTTGCAAGATGGACAACTTTCTTTTGGGATGAATCTGCATCTTCTGCTGACTGAGCTCCTGTGTCTCTCTCATCTTCAGTTTCTGCTCTCAACTGGATAACTCGGGGGGCTAGAGCTCTAAGGGCTTCATCCTCCCATTGTCTGGGTCTGATGGCATCACTCTCACTGGCTGCACTTTTTTCCTTCTCCTTAAAAGGAAATGGAGTAGAGGACTCCTTTCTGATAGTGCTCAGATCTGAATCTTCAAACATAATCAGTCCATCGCTGCCTTTGGCTTCTGTCTTTCTTCTCAGGTTTGGATCCTTCCTGGAGAGGCTGGGACTGGTCCCTCTAAAATAAGGACTTTCTCTGGACCTCAGTGCTTTGAGGTCCCCTTGACATCTAGTGACCTCTTTTTCCATATCTTGCCAGACTTTGATCATCTCAGAGGAGGGACGGAAAACCTCTTCCTCATGACTTCCATCTATAGACTGAGGTTTAATGGAACCATCTACATCAGAGTCAGACAGGTCTCCGTTTTTGTCATGCCTAGTGAAATCTGTGAAAGCACCAATAACAGGTTGTTCCAGGGAAGCTGGATTCACACTGGTCTCTGATAGAGACGATGTAACCTCTGTGGGTGAGGTATGAGCTGTACTGGTGGTCTTCTCTAGGGCAAGGCCTTTATCTTTAGGAATGCTGTTAAAACAACTAACTGAATTTCTAACAAGCCCACTTGGAATGTAAGTGAGGCTCTCTCTACGCTTGAGGCTAAATGTAGCATCCTGATGTTCTGCATTCTCATAGTAGCTCCTAATCTTGTCAATGAGTAGTTGGTCCTTCCTGGAAAGCACTGAATCCCTTCTTCTGTAGATGCTTCGATCTGAGTCAAAAAGACTGTCCTCCCCTGATGACCCGATCATGAAATCCGCTGATGCAAGGGCTTCCTGGGTCAGTGGAGCTACATGTGATACAGAGGTGCTAGCAAGGTGATGGGCATCTCCTAGACTTACAGTGCTCCCGGTCCGGCTGGGAAGACGTGGAGATACGCAACCGAGGGAGCGCATTTCATCTGCGCTGATGCTACTACGCCGTGCGTTACAGACAACGTGTTCAGCAATGGCACTGGCCTTATCAAGCACAGACGATGGTAGGATGCTAGTGGAGTCTGGTTTCTCTTCTACATCCTCCTCTTCCTCTGAAAAATCACCAGGTGTGTCTTCCCGCTGTAACAGAGATGAGGCCTCTTCTTTAGAACCTTTTTGATCATCTTTGTCTCTTGCAGACTCCAGATCCTGGATATCTGGGACCTGTTTGTCCATCTCTTTGGATTCTGGATTGCAAAACACATCTGGCTTCAATTTCTCAGTGGAACCCCAGTAAGAGGTTATTTCCAGGTTTTGGGATTTGTCCTGAGAGTGTAAGAAGGGAAATAAAGATACAGTTGTAAGCTAATTTTGTTGATCTCTGAGTTTGTTTCAAATAAGTGATAGTGAAAAGTGAAAAGTGAAAGTGACGTGACATGTGGCCAAGTATGGTTACCCATACTCGGCATTTAACCCATCCTAAGTGCACACACACAGCAATGAACACACACACACCCGGAGCAATGGGCAGCCACTTATGCTGCGGTGCCCGGGGAGCAGTTGGGGGTTGGGCCTTGCTCAAGGGCACCTCAGTCATGGTATTGAAGGTGTAGAGAGCGCTGTACATTCACTCCCCCCACCTACAATCCCTGCCGGACCTGAGACTTGAACCTGCGACCTTTGGGTCTCTAACCATTAGGCCACGACTTCCCCAAATACAGCTGGGTATTGCCAACAACCTCATTATACAAAACATATGTCAAAGTTCAAAACATTGGTTAGCTAACCTATTACTTACTAAAGCAACTTACAATCAGTAGGTAGAATTTTAGTACTAGGTGTAAAGTACTAATACTAATACAATTATAAACGTTAAACAATTTTAATTAAACAGCTCACCTGTTCCGAGATATATTTTTCATCCATGAGATATGCCTCCACCTGTTCAACTGATGGGCCATTTTCTCCTTTAAAAATGTTCTCAGGGTCCTCACCCCCCCCTTCCTCCTAAAGTAAAAACATGTTTTGTTTTTTTTAAGAATTTAGGGATGTTTCACAAAAACAATTAACTTTCAATAAATATTTACAGTGCTATACAAGCAATACAATTATCAAATAGTAAAAAAAATTATTCAAATACATCCAGATTAAGTTTAAGTTAGAGTCATTAGCAGGCCCAGATGAAATCAGCAGACTTTTTCCATGCTGGTTTTGGGACACACAAAGGGTGGAGAATAATTTATGTAGAACTTTGGGAATGATGTGAAATCTGTGAAGCTTTCTGAATAATTCTGTGCACACAGATTCCATCTGGGCTTGGTTGTTAGTTCAGAAGTACTTTCAAAATAACAGATCTTAACAGTTTCAAACAGTTATGTTAATGCAATGAATAGAACTGCTATTAGATGCACATTTTAGTTAACATGTTTGAATTAAAATCAACATTGAACATTTGAAACAATGTTATGTAAACTGGGGTATGATATGGAAAGCGAGTGTTCACCATGTCCTAACCAGACACAACACAATGTAGCAACATGCAATAAAAGGTATCTCGTCCATTTTAAAGAGTTTTTGTCCTAACCAACTGTATGTTTTGTTTAGCGCTTGCTTATTTTCGTGACTTTGCACTGTAGAGCCACATACACACACAAATCTCACAAAACCTGAATTACCAAACCTCATGTATATTAAATATATGACAAATCACTGAAAAGCATGCCTTGTGGTGAAGCCTCACATTAGTCATAATATAGTCAAGGTTCATGTTCTTTAGCTGTACGTTCCTTAGTTGCAGTGCGTTATTCTGTAAATATCAAAGTGCTTGCAAACAGAGAGAACCGTTCTGACTGTGTCATATCCCCATTTACATGCTGAGTGTGCAAAGACAAATTGTTTGTCACTAGAATCTTTTCGTATCATGTCTGGTTAGACATATTGTTACCAGTGGAGCCTCCAGGATTTTTAATGCGGCGGCCAGAGTGGTGCATAACTAACTAACTAAATAAAGAAAGAAAGCATTAACCTGCAATTATTTCAAGGATCTAGTTCTACCTAATCTATATATATATATATATATATATATATATATATATATATATATCTATATATATATATATATCTATATCTATATATATATATATATATATATATATATATATATATATATATATATATATATATATATGTACATATATAGATAGATAGATCGATAGATAGATCGATAGATAGATAGATGATGGACGGACGGACGGACGGACGGACAGACAGAGACAGATAGATAGATAGTTTCATCCAACTGCATTCATTTGATCCTTGTTTGATAATATATGTAGGCCTGAAAATATTATATCGATGTCGAAAGTAAACAATTAACATGGTCTTGATAAATGGGGGAGGTGCCACTGGGTGTCAGGTACCAGAGTGGTGACAGAAGGCTGGAGGGGAAGATACTAGGAATTTATGATGTCAGACAAAAATTATATTTGTTAAGAGACAGAGCAAGTTAGTACATTTTGATTACAGATGACAAACATTTTTTGCTAGATTATGAAATTAAATACTTTAGTGTCAGTTTTGTTTTTTGATGTTTTTAAAATTTGAGAATCAACAGCTGAACATTCTCTATTACGGAGGACCAAACCTGCATAAATAAATACATAAAAGGAAAATAAAGAAACAAATGACATGATAAAAACAAATTTAGTTCATTTGTAATAAAATTAAATTTTATTACAAATGAATTTATTTTTTTTCCCTTTATGTATCATTTTCTGTATTTATTTTACATTTATTTTTTTCTTTTTAACTTTTATTTACTTATACCTTTATTCATTTTTATATTTATTTAATTTATGTATTATGTATTTATTTATTTTTAAATGTATTTATTCATGCATTTATTTATTTTTTTATTGTATTTATTTAGTTTTTTATGTATTTATTATTTATTCCCACATGTACTTATTTCCATATTTATTGTGCAAAATAAAATAAAAAAATGAGGGAGGCGGTCCTTGCGGAGCTTTTGGTGAATGAATAAATAAAATGAATGAATAAATTAATAAATAAATCTGGAGAGAAATACATGTGGGAATAAATAAATATAAAATAAATAAATAAATACAAATACAAATAAATAAAATATGAAAATAAATGAAAGAATAAGTAAATAAACGTTAAAAAGAATAATATAGAATAATATAAAAAATAAAAATTAATGTAAAATTAAATACAGAAAATAATACATAAAGGAAAAGGGTAATAAAAATAAATTCAGGATTAAATGTTATTACAAACAAACTATATTTGTTTTTATCAAGTCATTTATTTATTTATTTATTTTCCTGTTATTACATTTATTTATTTTTAATTTCTGCAGGTTTGGTCCTCTGTATACTACAAGTCAAATGCCTGCTTTTCAGTCAAGCTATTATCACTGTTTTGAATGCAAAGAAAAACCTATAACAAGAAAAAAAAGTGAACATTTATCATTAACGATCATAACCGTTACTAGATGTCAACAAAGTGAAATTCAGCAATACAGTGGAAAAAATTAATGAAGTACTGTATATGCGTTATGTGTTGAACTGTAACAAGTTTGTTACAATTTGTTTAGTTCTTCTAGCATTGCTGGATGCTCTACAAAGTTAGCTTCTGCAGTGTGAGCTGTTAGTAAATTGAAGCATTCTGTGAGAGCGCATGTAACATGGCGGGAGGTTTGGTAGACATGCAGGTCGAGTTGTAGGTCAGGTTGGGGTAAGACAGAATCCCCTTGGTGGCAGAGAACCTCACCGTTGTGAAGTCCATGGAAAGCAAAGCTCTGGCTCTGTAGTGCCAGCAGGAAATGGCAGCCAACACTGAACTGGCAAAGTCAGCTACCTGGTTGTCCTCCATTAGAATATCGTCACAGTCCCTTCCCTCCCCTTCTCCTTCATCCCCATCTTCTTGCATCAATCTGGCCTTCAGAGACGGCGAGCCACGGGCGGGTTCCTCATTATCACTAGGAATCAGGGCTTCAGGGGAGTATTCGTCTTGTGCAACATGCTTCTCAGCTGAAGACTCGCATAAGCCAAGAGTGCTAACGCTAGCAGTGGCTTGTAAAGGCCACCTGTCAGCGGCAAAAGCCCCCTCACTGTCAGAATGCTGGGGCATGAAGTCACAAAGATTTCTTCTTAAGAGATATAAGACATGACCCAAACCAAGAAAAAAAGAATATCTCTTTGGAAAAAGAATTTTTCCAATTTTTCCAGAATTGTTCTTTGACCTCACTCTAAAAACAGAAGCGGATAATAACATGCTACATTTACTCTGATTCGTTTGTTTTTTTAAAAAAGTACTTTTTGAAGTAGGTTCAATGAGGGGTTGTCTTACCCAAGCACATTTCTAATGACAAAAATGTACTTTGACTTTAAGGCCCATTCACACTAAGTTCGATAATGTTCTTTAAAGTAGGATTAAATTTTGATTGGCCATCACTATTTTTATCATTCATCATCATAATTCTGAAGGTAATTCCACTGATATCGTTCCTCCTTGTCGTTATTGTCATAGTTGTGGTGTGGAGTCCCCATTTTCATAGAATTAGAAATATTATTAAAATTACTTATTATTGTTATAGTTATTGTCCTTGGTGTGAACAGGTCTTTACATTGGGCAACTGTACTGTTCCAATATTTTGACACACTATTTCTCACGCATGCACAGAGAAACATACTTTATGTCATACATGTAATTGACTTCACCATGATCACTTCATCATCATCATTATCTTGTTTGCTCCTAATCAGATCCTAAGTAACTATTAACTCACTACCTGAGTAGTCTTTTCATTGGAAACTTTCTCCTTTTTATGTAATTATAAACATTATTACTTATACTACTTCTTAAGTGTTTTATTTTATTTTATTTGTCAGTATTTGCACTTTTACCCACCCATCTTCTACTCTTCAACAGTCTTGTGGACCACAAAATAAACAACACATCAAATAAAAAGAACACAATTTGTACACTTCTGCTCGTGTGGTATTCTAGTTTTTTATATACTGTCTTTGTGGTTTTCTATAGTAACCACATCTAACTGAATTCTAAATATTCCTTTGGTTAATTTAATGGCTTCTTACCTTTAGTATTACTGAAGAATTCACCCAGACATCAGTCGGATAAAAGAAAGAGAATATTAGAAAATCTGAAGGCAGATTATTTTGTACAGGATACATTTTTATCAACATTGTTTATAATTTTGTTCCAAACAATTTCAGTGAAATATGTGAAATACAAATGGTATACAGGGGGTCCAGAAACATAACATTATTTCTTTTCTTTTTTTTTAATCCCAAAAATGTAAGCACATTTGTGACATTAGCAATATTTTGTAGAATTTCTTGCTTTCACTTAAGCTCAGTATGCTTGGAACATTCTCAAATAATGCTAGATAACATGGATTTTTAGGTTTGAATTCTGGAGCCACTTGAGTGCCACATTCATTAAAGAAAAAGAGAGACATAGCAAAAACTAAGACATTCAGATTTCTTGGTTGATTTTTCAGTTAAACATTCTGCTTAAAGTTAATTTTAATTGTATTAAATTAAAGTTAAATTTAAATGTCTTACTACACAATAAAATGAAAAATAGACATTTTGACTAGTGTCTGATCCCTCTGTATCTTTAATCCCACAATATCTTTACTTAAAGTTAAAACAAAATGGACACATTGAGATTTACCTTCAGTGTTCTTTAGGATCTCTTTAGATGGTTCTGTTGGAAGATGAAGTAGTAGACCATCTTTGTAAAATTGGAAAATGTCAATTAAAAAAAGTTAGGAGCAACTTAGACTTAGATTGGGAACATACCTGACTGTCTTCGGCCTTGTCTAGTGTTAGAAAACTCCTCTGACTGGCATGACACAGACTTTTTGAGTCTCTCAGGACTGTACCTATACTTTTTGTCTGAAAAAAAAAAGTTGTCTGTCAAAACAGGCCCATGACAAATATTTTTTTTTTCCTAATTAAAAAAAAAAAAATATAATAATAATAATGGTATGGAATATGTTCATGAGTGTTTAGAAATATTTACAAATAGAATCCATCTCCAAGATTGCTTCCTTTGCCTAAAAGAGAAACACAAAATAATTGTCTGGCCAAACAAATTTTAGATATTTTTAAATAAAAAACCTAGTAATGTTGTTTTTTTTAATCCATTGCATACCTTTTGTGGTATCACAGCCTGATGGTTCTCTAGAATGAGCTGTTTAATATGATGAGCCCACAATTTTTTCTCCTCCACCGTCCTGGCCTAGTGAAAATAAGATACTGCATTCCAGGAGTTTGTATAAACATAAAAACGAGTAAAAAAATAATATTTTTCATTATTTACTCAAACCCATATGCTGTTATTTTTTCTGTGAAACATACAAGGATGCATGTTGAATGTCAACAGCAACAAATATCACTGGATCTGAAATGTCTTTAAACCAAATGTAACAATGTTTTATCAATGATCTAAGAGCTGCAGTGAAGGTGGAATGACATATGACAGATAATGGTAATAATAATAATAATAATAATAATAATAATAATAATAATAAATATATATATATTTATTTTGCATAGCAATTTAAAAAAATAACTTTGTCAAAGTGGTTTGCACAACAATATAAAACATTACATTTTAAATATAACAAACAACAAAAATTACAAAAAAGAACAGATAATCAAGTAAAAGCTATTCTAAAATTAAATGTTTTAAGATAAGATGAATTTGTATTCTTAATGTCTGCTGGGTGAGAATTCCACTGTTTTTTTATTCCACAGGATGAAAAGGCCCTATCATTCTTCGAACACAGTTGTGTTTTAGGAAAAACTAAAAAGCCACAGTAAGAGCATCTCAAGTTGCAACTTGGTGTGCAAGGCATTAAAAGTTTGGCCAAATATTGGGGAGCCAGATCATGCAAAGCCTTGTACGTCAGCATAAGGATATTGAAATCTATACCTGACAGGAAGCCAATGCAAAGACTCCAAAATAAGGGTTATATGGTCAACAACCATGGACCCTGATGGGATTCTAACTGGTGAGTTGTTTACAAATATTGTAGGTAATTAAGGGAGGATTTCGGCACACCAACAAGGATAACATTACAGTAGTCCTTGCGCAAAAAAAAACAAAAAACAAAAGTTAATCAACCTTTCAGCAACAGAAAAGGACAGCAAAGGCCATAAACTTGCATTATTTCTAAAATAAAAGAAGGAGGTCTTAACAGTGTACAAAAGCTCAAATGACAGGCTGGCATCAAAGAGGACTCCAAGATTTCTTTAGTTTACTTTGTAACTCAAAGGCAACACCATCAACTGACAAAGCTATAGAGCGAGCATTACGCAGCTGATGGGGAGAGCATTTAAACAGAAAATTATTAGGTATCCATATCCATAATTAGACCTGTACACCATAATTGTCTATATTATATATTGTGTTTTTGCTATTTGTACATTGCCTATTTGTATATTATTCTTTTATTATCTGTGTCCTGTCCTGTTGCTGTCTTTCTGTTGCACTGTAGAGCTTCTGTCACAAAAACAAATTCCTCGTATGTGTAAGCATACCTGGCCAATAAAGCTCATTCTGATTCTGATTCTGATTCTGATAATCTCAAAAATACAGTTGAAAAGATGAGAAACGTCCACAAATGGACCTGGTTTTGAATGTATATAAATCTGAGTGTCATCAGCATAAAAATGATAGTTAAGGTCAAGAGAGCTTTCAAAGCTGGCCAAGTGGGTAAATATAAATGGTAAAAAAAACAAGAGACAGAGAACTGAGCCCTGTGGGACACCAGCAAGGACAGGACAGGACCTACACAAACCATGTTCCCGTTTACCCCATGTGACATGAAAAGCTTCACCCCACAAGTTAAAGGGACTGGTTACATATTTGTGAGAGCAGAAAATGGGCAGTTTCAATCTGCATTTTAAGATTATCTTTGGTACAGTTTTAAGTAGAAAAAGCTCAGCAATGATGTTGACTAATGAATTTGCTCATGGTTTGTTTGTAAGCACGTTAAAAACGCCAGATTGACATGTAAACAATGTTAAAAACTTTAAAGATTTCTACTTTTTTGTAGAAATGGAATGCATGTTTGCAACAACACACCAATGAGAAAATAATGACAGATTTTTATGTAAAGGCGCTAATCACTGAAGACACACCTGGACAGAATGAGGTTGTTTGGGATGCTTGTAATGAGTGACACTGAAGCACAGAGAATCCTTGGCACTCTCAATCAACATGAGCGTCGAGCACTGCGGTAAGGAAAGAGAAACACAACATTGCTGACTGTTCGGACTATAAATGAATGAAAAATAAAATACTTCTTTATGAATACAGATAAAGTCATACTGAGATGTGTGTCTTGTAGACGTAATGTTCTCCTCTGCGTTTGGTGATAAGGAGTATGCGGTCAAAGAGAAAGAGTGTACGTTCATTCTTGGCACGATGGACACGAAAAGTGCCCTCGAGAACCAATTCTCCATATGTAGTCAGATCAGGTCCCTTCCAGTTTATGAGCAGAGACTGGACCTCCTGAGATAGATTATGGAGGTACAGAGATCATGAATCGGTTAATATCTTCACTAAACATGGCGAGTACATAAACGAGAGCAGTGAAACATGCTCATAACACAAACTCTTTGTGTGTTTGCAAGCTCACCTGAAGACGGACTGCATGTTCATGTTTTCTTTTCATGTCATTTATATACCACGCAACACCAGTCATAGTGTATTTGGCCTCTTCCACCACCTCATAACCCTCCTCCTCTGGATCAAAGTGCTTGGCAATCTCCTACAATATAAAAACACCTCCAAATAAATCCAAAATTGTTTATTGCATAAAAGCAACAAAAATGTCAATCATGAAATCAACCATGACATTCTTTTAACATTACCTTGAACTGTATAGGCCCAACAATATTCAGAATATAAATACCTAGGCATCCATTTGGACTCCTCTCTTGGTTTTAAAACGCATATAAAAAAGGTATATAAAAAGGTAAACATTTAACTTAGTTAATTTTAGGTTTATTAGAAATTCTTTATCAAATGAGGCTGCAAAGATATATTTTCATTCTATGTTTCTTTCTCACATCAATTATAGTTTGACAAGCTGGTCTAATACACATTTTATTGTTCTAAAACCACTGGAATTATTATACAAACAAGCACTTAAAATTTTACATTTAAAAAAATTTGTTTTCACCATTGTCATATTTTAAATATGAATAACTTGCTTAGCTGGGAAAACATCAAGTTTAAAAATGTTTGTTTAGTTCATAAGATTATGCATGGGTTAGATCCTCCTCTGGCTGATTTTATTCAATTTAATTATATTGAAAACAGAGGAATCAGATGTGCAGCTAGAGCTGATTGGATAATTCCACATAGGAAAACTTTGTTTGGACAAGCTGTTTTTCATTCAGAGCATCACATCAGTGGAATTCAATACCACAATCAATTAGAGAATGCATTTTGTTTAATTCATTTAAGTATAGTTTTAAGAAATGGTTTCTTCATAATCAACAGTGTGAATATTAATGTTGATTTATCTATTTTGATAAGTTGCTTTTTTTATTTACTTTTTTGTCATTTTGTATAATCTGTTTTTTAATTGTATTTTTGAGAGTTGTTTATAATTTTTGGTTGTATTTTGTTGTTATTGTTCTTCTATTTTGTTTCTTTTCTTTTCTCTAGTTTTTACACTTAATAACATCTGGCAAAGGGTCCACCAATGAAAACTAGCCTTCAGGCTAATTTGGGTACATTTACATTAATGAATGTTGATTAATGTACATTGTCCCTTCTTGTAAATAAATAAATATATATTCACAATTATTACATTACAGGCTGAATAGAAACATTTTGTAAACGCATTAGCAGAAGTATGATTTCTTCCCAAGCATCATACTCTATTACCAAGTGACCAATAGATTTCTAGCAAAATACTGTAGAGCAGCGGTTCTCAATCCTTTTGACTCCAAGGCCCCCTGTTGTCCACAAGAATATTTGAAGGCCCCAAAACTTTTCCAGTTGTTTGTGATATACTGGACAAAGATTAATGGGATTCCTTCATATATGCAGATTTTCCAAGTCTTTGGGAATCCTGGTTCTTCAGTTAAAAACAGTTGTTGAGGGGGGTAAATAGAAATAAGCAATATCTTGATTTTTATTCTTTTAGCTTTTTAATTTAAATGGTTGTTTTGACTCATTTTATATCATTTTAAATCATCTTGAGGCCCCCCTTGGAAGTTTACTAAGGTCCCCTAGTGGGCCCCACTAGAATCACTGCTGTAGAGTTTGATAAATGCACAGCCTTTGATGTCTACAAGGCTGGCAGTGTTTTTCCCTTTTAAATGTTTATTTTAAAAAGAAGATTTTTTTTTTAAATTTTGCTATCCGCAATTATACCAATGCACATTCATATGGTTATTTTACATTTGAATAATGTGCATTTAGTATGTTTACCCTAGTAACACAGACTAGTGACCTGTTTTGCTTGGGAACCCATGATATAGCTCTTTCCCCTTAAATCTTTCAGTAAATATCTTGTAAATGCACAAGTATGTGTAGCAAGAATGAAAAAAAAAAAAATTCTAAATGCAAAAAACTATCGAAGTCCAACAAAAATGATTAAAGTAGTTTAAAGTAGGTGATTTGAAGCCTTTACTATTCTCTTAAGTATTATTCTGAGAGTGGTCGTCTAACCTGTAGTAACAGATGATATTTGAGGATCCTTTGGACAGGCTTGAGAAGGTAAGATCCTAGAGGCAGGGATCGCTTTAAAGCAGCTTGCCTGTCCCTGAAGAACTTGGCAAGAGTTTTGTTTCTCATGCAGTCTGTTAGAGCGGCCACAGAGCTATGGAGAGAGTATGAACACTCAAAACACAGCACACCACACTAATAAATATGTCAGCTGATAACAATAACTCTGTGATAATTCATTAATCAAAGTTTACAAAGGAAATACATAATGCTCCAAACAGAAGTAGCACCTACAGTAAGATTGTATAACCTATCACTCATGTGCAGAGGCACTAATGACTATTGATTGATGGCTGTAGTAATGATGACATCTACATCTTCATCCATCTAAAACTGTACATATATCACATTATACACATAACTCTGATTGCTTTTAAACTGCATAATGATTTTATGTCTGTGTATGATTTTACTTTGTTTTGTCTGTAGATTGTTTTGTAACCATGTACTGCTGCCATGGCAAAATAATTCTATGTAATGCATTTTACTGTGCCCACACACTGGTTCAGTAATGTCTGGTATTGACCCTGAACTTTTGTACTTGTCCAGGAATTAAAAACTTTATTGGTCATGAATTATTTGACCAACCACCGAATTGATATTAATTATTGAACTGAAAAACATGTATATTTTTGATGCAGTTTAACAACGTTTGATGAATATTATATGCATCAAAGTGTGAATCTCACAAATCCTGTTAAGTAATGTCAGGGTAATATTTTACCTCCCCCCATATTACCCAGGAAACAAAGGTGCTTTTCTTTGGTGCAGGAAAATCACATCAATCTGACCACCGAGCCAGAGGCTCTTCAACATAATATGTGTCACTTTGGGCATTCAGTGCAACTTACTTTGGGTAGTTGGTGCAATATTGTGTGTAGATGTCAAAATATTCACGCTAAAAACAGAGAGGAAAACCAAAGTTAGTAAAGTTTTTCTCAGCAACACACAATCACGTCACACAATGCAAATATTCAGCTGCAATGAGCCTCATATACATAATTCAATTTGGAAATCATCATACGCTGTACTTAGAGCACTGTTTTTCTGGAGCTTGAGTGTTTTGAAGTTGTTTTCAAGTAAAGATGTTAAAACCATAAGCACTTAAGACCATAAACACTTATCACTACAGTTATATTTCCTGTTTAGTGTCATAAACATATTATTCAAATATGATCAGATCTAAAGCCTTGAAAGGTACTTGAACTTCACCTTGATCACAAAGCATCTGGCAATGGCCACAGGATCATTGTCACACATGTCCAGTGATTGAAGGAGCTCGCTAAAAGAAAAGACAAAGCATGTTTACAGACCACAAAACAAAAGGCCTTGTGATACAGAATTAACAGCACATGCAGTCTGCAAGTCAGTCATCTTTCTCTACCTGTGATCACTGAAAAAAAAAAAATCACTGTCTCTCACCACTTTTTATATGTCCGTGAGTGTGATTAATAAAGCAATGCCTTGATGGAGCACCTTAAATCTCTTTAATTGTATTAAAATAAAATCACTTTAATGAACAGATGCAAGTGGCTTATTCCTCTTGAAAATTAACACAAAAAGACACTATTGCATAGCAAATGATTACACGTATAAATAAAAATCGTAATAACAGTTAATAGCTATCTTATAGTTGTCTTTGCATAGGAGAAAGAATTCCGACTTCAAAGAAATTTTCTTTTTTATTTGAAATGTATAAAAAATCTGAATCACCTGTCCATTAAGTGTAATTCAATCCATGTTTAAATGGATCTGAAAGCAAAACTCAGGGCTTAGCTGACCACAGCAAACACCGCAGCATACAGAGGTCCACAATTTCTGTGTCATGCATTTGTGATGAACCAAAAAAGGGAATATGACAATCATTCACTCACTTACTGTATGGTATTGAGAAAAGTATCTCTCTGCAGTAAGACCTACACCTGACAAGAGGTGAGCAGACAATATTCAAAAACAATTTATTGATGATTGGTTAGATGGGAAAAGGTGGTTCTTCCCTGTGTGCTCAAGGCTCCATAAAGCCTTTAAAGGAACAGCATGAGAAAAAAATGCTCTAATCTAGAGTCACAACTTTAAGCCACCTATATGCTACTGATTTCCTAACATTAACAGATATAAGTAGATTCATAGACTTTCTTTAGACTTTCATAGATGAAAATATTAATGATCATATTGATCATCCTCCACTACACAAATTTTTGTCCACACAATTATTCTTCAGAATGAGAATGTCCCTCTAAATTCATATATTATATTCAAATAAATTCAAATATGAAAAAGATTCATGAAAAATTACATGAGAGAATTTATAAATTCTTATCATACTGTTAAGACAGATAAGCTTATTCGGACAGTTTAGTAGTTTCTCTCTTCTCTTTTTCTCTTTCATATCATGTTAAAGCAGGCAGTGTGCTCGAACAAAAAAGACTCTTTGTACATACCAATATTATGAGTGCGTATATGTGAGTATGAAGGTACATGTGGTACATGTGTAACAAATGTGACAAAGCTACAAAAACAGGTATCAACTCAGGGCTCTACAGTACCATTTCAGTCATATTCTGCAACTGAAAATGAGTGTGCGACTGTAAAAACAAAAAACAAAAAGCAAAAAAAAATAAAATAAATAAAAATGCGCAACAAGGAGAGAGATCTGACGCTCATGAATAGTTGCATGAAGAGTGCAAAATTAACATTTTCCAAAGCGGCAAATGTGAGTAAACAATTGCAAATGTGTGTAGCAATTTAATTGACGTGCTGAAGGTTTCCCCTGTTCTTAGGCAAAATACATTTTTACTCTACACTTGCTGAGATGGAGTTTGGTAAAAATACACTCTTGTTGTTGTTGTATAGTCATACTGAATAGATTCCATAAAAAGGCCAGTTTAAGTGTGGCCTGACACAACTGAAGTGGAGAAAGAAAATGGAAAAAAAAGACAAAATAATTGCAACATGCTTTTCTTATGCAGCTTTATACACAAGCATAGCAAACCTGAACTTCAATTCTGATTTTTTTAAGTGAAATCACAATTTGTTTTCCCAAATTGTTCAACTCTCAGCAAGTCCTTTTTTTGTAATAATGAAAATAAAAACAGTAAAAAAAAATGTCTTTTACTGTTACTGTGAAAAATTGCTTTTACTGTGATATAAGATTTCAGTCATTCCGCTCACCCAAATTAGGGAGTTGATGAATCAATCTTTTAGTAGACCAAAGACATAAACATTTTGTGTGGACTTCAGGAACAGCTAGTCATCATTCTTTTAATATCTTGTTAATTAATTTTTTTATTTACTTCATTTAATCATCAGCATTTAGGTGACATAACTGCAAAATGGTACAACGAATGTTATTATCCTTTGGTGTGGGCTCTGATAAAATTATTTACATTTAGTTACATTTAGTTATTTAGCAGACGCTTTTATCCAAAGCGACTTACAAATGAGGACGATAGAAGCAATCAAAACCAACAATAGAGCAACAAAATGAAAGTGCTTTGACAAGTCTCGGTTAGCCTAACGCAGTACACGTAGAAAGGTTTTTTGTTTTTTTTTTAAATATAGAAATCAAGTAGATAGAATATAGGGGAAAAAAGAAAGCTAGTGTGTGTGTTTTTCTTTTTTAAGAAACAAGTAGATAGAAAAAAGAAAGCTAGTGTTAGTTTTTAAAGAAAAACTAGCAGTTAGAGAATAAATATGCAATTGATAGAGGGTCAAGTGTGTTTTTTTTTTTTTTTTTTTAAATAAAAAGATGACAGAATAGAATATAATTAGAATAGAGTGTTAGAGTTAGAGGGTCAAATAAAGATGGAAGAGATGTATTTTTAGCCGTTTCTTAGTTCTTAGTTATAGCTATCATTCGGCCTTTAGTTACCATTGTTATTAAATAAGAAATTAAAATAACTTTATAATGTCTTAAAATTAAGATTGTTCTTTGTATAGAAAACCAATGCATTCCAGTGTTTGTACTTGCATCAATAAATGACTGGTGCTGATTTTAGTTTTCTTAGGCTGCAAAAACAAGCTAATAATGAATGATTTCTTACCTGTTAAACTCATAGATATCCTCTATGTTTCCAAACAATGCACACACCTGTTCTGGCTTGATGGGAAGATCTCCTGTGTCTATAATGTGAGCAAGGTAGTCCTGCAAAGAGAAAATCAATCTTGAATACTCAAGAATACTTTTGAAACTGCAGATTTGATTTGATGTGATTCTCTAGATTAATGAAAACTCAGATCTACTTAAAATTTGCAAACGTGCAAAAGCCACCTCAGTGACTATGTGTAAACAAATCTCAAACTGATTTGAAAATTGGTTCTAAACAATCAAGAGAATTTTTCTTGTTACGTCGCTACTTTCAGTGCTGCATAAAGAAAGGCATCACCTGTCTTAAGTTCCATTCTCAAATACCACATAAAAGAGATAAAAGATAGAGATAAAAGCAGTTACATCTTTATGACCCACCCACCTCAGTTTACCACTAAAACATTTTGTTCTAAGCTCTGATCAGACATCAGCACTATTTAAATATTGGTATATATACTGTAAGTACAGTGTCTATTTCTAATATAAGGCTTTAATTCATTCCCTTAATGGATTACATCATTCAGATCTCTCTGTGTGCTTGACAGTTGCTAAAGCCCTTCATTCCAACCTCCTTAATGTAATTTCATAGACTGACATTATACTAGGTATTATACTAGGTTGAGAATATGCAACCATATTTGACACCAATCATTACACTCAGTGTTTAAATGCCTAGTGTCCAGAGCCAAACTTGGTTCAATTGTGGCTTGGGTACAGACCATTTGGAGTGGTATCAACCTGTCGACAGGTTTACACTTTTTGAGGATGGGGAAATCAATCTACAAATGGCCTATTTATACTGTAGTTTACCTCTAGCTTACTTGTAAACTACAAGTCTACACAAACTAAATTGAGATAGCAGAAAACATTTGACACTGAAAATAAAAACACTCCATTTAAAATAAACACTGCTGAAGTAAAGAGAAACAAACAAATGTTGTTAGCTTTAAAGAAAACCAACGACTAAATTGAGAAGGCATATAAATGCAATCTGTCATCCTGTCTGCAAACTGTTCCAGTTCAAGACACCAAAAAAAAAAAAAAAAGTGACACTGACCCAAAAGGCTAAAATATACAGAAACCACCAATGAATAAATAAGCATATGGGCATGGTTGCAACAAAGCCTTAAGAAACCCCTAAATTATTAGATTAAGAATACCCTTAGTGAAACTTAGGTTGAAAAAAAAAGGTCCACTTAAGGTACTTTAAATGGATAGTTCACCCAAAAATGAAAATTCTGTCATCATTTACTCACCCTCAAGCTGTTCCAAACCTT